>SJXQ01005660.1:26479-87174 GCA_006408695.1 Aepyceros melampus
CCGCGTGGCGTGCTGAGCACGCGACACAGGGCAGCGAGGCTCAGCTCCGCGCTCGGGAGACACGGCTGTGGGGCCTCGACGCGGACGGAGTGGGGATGAAATGAACTGGAAACAGAAAGGCCCGTATCGGAGTCGTCAGGGGAGAAACATGGCGGGTCAGTGGGTAGAGCGGGAGGCGTGGCAAGGAAAGCGGGAAGATTTTCAAATGGGTTTTAGAGCTGGACATTCTCGACTGCCGGTACGTGGAAATGGGTGAAAGGTTTAGGCAAAATTCGACAGTGCTGCTTACCTTTGAGGAAGCCTTCACAGGCCCAAGCGGTGGGAGCCGGTATCGGATCTCTGCGTTATTGTCTACCCCAGCCAGTCGGGGGAAGAACTCCTGCCTCCACCCTCGAGCAACACCCGGAGTCTCCCTGCTGCTCGTGGCTTCCTCCTCTGCTGCTCTAGCGAGCGCAGCCGCCGCCCTCCTCCGCCTGGATGACTCCGCAGGGTCTGGGGTTTCTACCGCCAGCATTCCGGAGTCGAGTCTCAGTGCAGCAGCCCAAATTATCCTAAGTATAATGATGAGACTCACCGCTTCCTGATACCTTTCAATAGCTTCCACTTCGCTCAGAGCAAAGCCAAAGCGCTCACACGATCTGCAAGACCTCACGCAGCCTGCCTCCCCGTCTGGCTCAGAGAGTAGAGCGTCTGCCTGCAACGCAAGAGACCCGGGTTCGATTCCTGGGTCAGGAAGATTCCCCTGAAGAAGGAAATGACAACTCACTCCAGTACTCTTGCCTGGAGAATTCCATGGCTGGAGGAGCCTTGTGGGCAATATTCCATGGGGTCACAAAGAGCTGGACACGACTGTTCCTCTCACACCCGCGTGTGCACACGCACGCACTCATGGTCTGCAACCTGCCTCCCCGAGCTCAGTTTCCTTGGCTTCCTTGTGTTTCCTGCAATGCCCCAGGTACACTCTGTCCCAGGTCCATCGTGCTTGCTTTTGTCTCAGTTGGGAATGCTCGTCCTTGGGACTCTGCATTTTGCTGTGACTTTTTCCGTTGATCTTTACTTAAACATCCTATTCAGAGAGAGGCTTACCATGGTCACTCTACCCAAAATGTAAGCATGACCCTGCTTCTCCCTCTTCTCTGCTTAACTTTGATGCCTTGCACTTTTCGCTGTTTAATGTGCTTGCTTTTTACTTTATTCCCTTGTTTCCTGAGCTCTTCCTCTTTTGAATGTGGGCTCGCCTCTTGGCTCAGTGGGTAAAGAATCCGCCTGCAACGCAGGAGACCCAGAGTCCACCCCTGGGTCGGGAAGAGCCCCCTGAAGGAGGGAAAGGCGGCCCACTCCAGTGTTTTTGCCTGGAGAATCCGACAGACAGAAGAATTGGCAGACTGCAGTCCATGCGGTCACAAGCGTCTGACATGATTTAGCAACTAAACCACCATCTACAGAATGTAAGCTTCACAAAGGTGGGATTATGGCAAGCCAATACAATATTGTAAAGTAAAAATAAATAAGTAATAAAATAAAATAAATTTTAATGTTATATCAGAAAGTGCTTGGCACATAGCCATGGCTTTAAATTTATTGAATGAAGAAAAGTTCAGGGAAATGCAACTTACAATGAAAAGGCTAAAACTAGGAAAATTATTTGGTAAGAATGAGAAACATTCAGAGATATTCTCATATCTCCATCAACCATGCTATTCATTAATATGTCTCCAAAATGCTTTAAATAACATTTAAAATATATTACCTAAATAATAAAGTAATAATGAGAGACAGTATATAATTATTGCTGATTTTTAAATGCTGGAACTGAGATTACAGGAAGAATTTTGAGGGCAAGGACTATAAAAAGTACAGCCCAGAAGCATGCCCTCTCTGTGAATTCCACATGCACTTTGGGAGGCTGGATGCACAGAATTAGTGAGAGGTTCCAAGTCACTGAGAGGCTCAAACACTTCCATACATTTATACTTCTTTGAGACAATAAAAAGGAATTAATTTTTGCCTGTTCTCTAGATCCTTACTGTGAAGATTATATGACAACGTACATCACTGCTCGCTTAATACCTCCAAACAATCCACCGACAAGGTAACTGTGAGCTGTAAGCTTTAGGGAAATGTGCCTTTTACAACAAATGAAGTGTAGATGGAAAATATAATTATATGATGTCCAAACTAAAAAATCGAAACAGCGAAAAAGGTGAAGATAATAAAGTCAGTGGCACGAACTGCGTGATTGATGCATCCATTTGTCAACACGGACTGGATTTTTCCTTTGTGCTGGGCACTGTTCTGGGGGTCAGGACGCAAGATTAATACGAAATAATGCTCACTGCAGATAAAATTCTCTGTAGCCAGGAACACAGGCAGGAAAATGAATAATCAAAGATGCTATGAGAGGCAATGAGAAGGAAATGTTCAATCACAATAGCCTTTTGTGCAATCCCCAATGTAACTATGAGGATAAAAAGCACTATATGTGTTTTTTTTAATGAAATATATAAGAAGTTTATAGTAACATAAAATATAAAAATGTGAATTTATGAAAGATGCAGTATCCTTGCGGATGACTATGTGCTCAGCAGCCGAAAATCTGAATCTGAAGTTCAGGACAGAGGTAAGGACTAGAGAGCAGCATTTTGATAGTATTGATTTTTATTGATTTTATCATATAATTTATAACATTTTTATTATATTGATTATTATTGATATTATTGATAGAGCTATGTTGGTGAATAAGATTGCCAGGGGAGATAGAACAAGAAGCGGGGCCAATGGCTCTCTATCTGTCTACTGGCTGGTGAAGGACAGGGAAGCCTGGCGTGCTGCAGTCCGTGGGGTCGTGACGAGTCCGTGGCGACTGAATGACAAGGACAGTTTCCTTATCGTCTACCCACCCGTCTGTCTAAGGAGTGGCAGACGAGCAGCCCAAGACAAAACTCATGGACAATTTTCAAGACAGTTGCATTCAAGCCAGCCAGGATACCTATTCTAAATATGAAGAAGGGAATATCTGAAGAAAGAAATTCTCAATCCTGTCAAATGCTCCATAGCATCAAATCAAGTGACTGAAGTAAAATATTACTCATAAAAGAAAATATTGTCGATGCTTTCTCTAATTGATGAGTAGACTCAAGGTTTTAAATAGGCCTTGTTATTCTTTAGTATTAGGCACCTTCATTCCTACAAAAAGCAATTGAAGAACTACGGGGAAAATAACCAAACACAAAGATTCCAATATGATTTAGGCATCGTGTCAGCGAACATTCCCTGTTTTTTTCTTAAAAAAAAAAAATTAGTCCAATAAAAGCTATGGCTTTTTTAAAAAAAATCAAGTTTGGACAAAGTCCACATGCTATCTGGAGTTTCAAAATCTACCCTATAAAACTGTAAGGAGAGTATAGCATGAATCCAATTTTGTGGTATCTATATATTTTTTTCCAGGTCATTTGTTTCTTGCCCTATTCTTTCCTAACATTTCCTATAGATTTTCTCCGTGGTTTTCAAAATCCCGTTGCATATTTTTGTCATACCCAACATTCATCTTGCTGTGGTCTCAGAGATTTCTGGAAGCCTAAATCATGGAGTCTAATAAAACACAGATAATGGCATTTTTAACTGTGTAGCAATCCAATTCTTTAATGAGTTCAGGGGCCACACTATCCAGTACATGGAAAGAGCTGGGTCCCTGGAAGGAAGTCTGGGTCACTGGCAGGTGGTGATATGATGACTGGCTGGAAGAAATGTGGATGAGTTGGTCTATGTCTAATCCTTTTGTGGCTTCCTGTGTGACAACACTGTAATGAAAACATCACCGCAAATTATAAGAACTGTCAAAATGGGCTACCAGAGGGTGTTTTTTGCTCTTGAGTTTGCTACTAACCAAAATCGTACAATGCATCATATGATACATACAGACTGCTCTCACTCAGGGGATTTACACAGGAGCTGAACAATTGACACGTGACAAGAAAGGTAAGCCCTCTTTGAAGTGAATAGACTGGGATACAGAGGAAGGTTGCTTCATAAATGGGAATGTTGAAAGAGGCTGAAACTCAAGTTTTACTCCTGGAGCTAGAATCATATTTGCTTTTGAGAGTTAGGTATTTAGTTTGAATATTAAAGAGAGTCATACTTTATACTCACTATTATTTAACAGGCTTTGAGTGTTTGACGTAACAGTTAAATACACAGAGACAAACATTTTTTTCTATAAAACTATTTAGTCACTTTGGTCCTTCCATAAAATGTATCTATTAATCGCTTGCTTGGGCCATGTAATGTAGATTAAAATTCTCTGGGAAATTAAAAGGTCTTAACTAACCCACTGCTGCTGCTGCTGCTAAGTTGCTTCAGGCGTGTCTGACTCTGTGAGACCCCAGAGAGGGCAGCCCACCAGGCTCCCCCATCCCTGGGATTCTCCAGGCAAGAACACTGGAGTGGGTTGCCATTTCCTTCTCCAATGCATGAAAGAGAAAAGTGAAAGTGAAGTCACTCAGTCGTGTCCGACTCTTCGTGACCCCATGGACTGCAGCCCACAGGCTCCTCCATCCAAGGGATTTTCCAGGCAAGAGTACTGGAGTGGGGTGCCATCGCCTTCTCCAAAGTTTCTCTTAAAGGTAACAAAATATGAAAGCATATTAACTCTTCTTTGATGCATTAATTCAATAGGTAGTTGTAAGACACTCTTGGGGGCCAGAAATAAAACTTTAGAACCTTTTGGTTTATTGGCAGTAAGCTGAGTAGCCCTCACAGTCAACAAAAGAGTCTGAAATGTAGTACTTGGGTGCAATCTCAAAAACAACAGAATGATCTCAGGTCATTTCTGAAGCAAGCCATTCAATATCACAGTAATCCAAGTCTATGCCCCAACCACAAATGCTAAAGCTGAAGTTGAATGGTTCTATGATGACCTACAAGACCTTCTGGAACCAACACCAAAAAAAAATGTCCTTTTCATCATAGGTCACTGGAATGCAAAAGTAGGAAGTCAAGAAACGCCTGGAGTAACAGGCATTGTGCCTTGGAGTACACAATGAAGCAGACAAAGGGTAACAATGTTTTGCCAAGAGAACACACTGGTCATAGCAAACACCCTCTTCCAACAACACAAGAGAAGACTCTACACAGGGACATCACCAGATGGTCAACACCAAAATCAGGTTGATAATGTTCTTTGTAGCTGAATGGAAAATTCTATATAGTCAGCAAAAACAAGACCAGGAGCTGACTGTGGCTCAGATCATGAACTCCTCATTGCCAAATTCAGTCTTAAATTGAAGAAAGTAGAGAACACCACTAGGCCATTCAGGTATGACCTAAATCATATCCCTTATGATTATACAGTGGAAGTGAGAAATAGATTCAAGGGATCAGATCTGATAGCCAGCGTGCCTGAAGAACTATGGACGGAGGTTTGTGACATTGTGCAGGAGGTGGTGGCCAAAGCCATCAAGAAAAAGAAATGCCAGAGGCAAAGTGACTCTCTGAAGAGCCCTGACAAGTAACTGTGAAAAGAGAAGTGAAAGGCAAAGGAGGAAGGAAAGATATGCCCGCCTGAAGCAGAGCTCCGAAGAACAGCAAGTGAACAATGCAAAGAAACATGGGAAAACAGTAGAATGGGAAAGACTAGAGAGCGCCTCAAGAAAAATATTGAGAAGCGGTGGAAAGAATATGTGGAAGAATATACCAAAAAAAACTTTTAATAACTTGGATAACCACAAGGGTGTGATCACTCACCTAGAGCCAGACATCCTGGTGTATGAAGTCAAGTGGGCCTTAGAATGAACAAAGCTAGTGGAGGTGATGGAATTCCAGCTGAGCTTTGTCAAAACCCCAAAGATGATGCTGTTACAGTGCTGCACTCAATATGCCAGCAAAGGTGAAAAACTCAGCAGTGGCCACAGGACTGCAAAAAGTCAATTTTCATTCCAATCCCAAAGAAGGCAGTGCCAAAGAATCTCCAAACTACCGTACAATTGCATTCATTTCACATACTAGCAAAATAATGCTCAAAATCCTGCAAGCTAGACTTCAACAGCGTGTGAGCCAAGAACTTCCAGATGTTCAAGCTGGTTTTAGAAAAGGCAGAGGAACCAGAGATCTAATTGCCAACATCCACTGGATCATAGAAAAAGCTAGAGAACTCCAGAAAAACATCTACTTCTGCTTCATTGACTATGTCAAAGCCTTTGTGTGGATCACAATAAACTGTGGAAAATTTTCCAAGAGATGGGAATACCAGGTCAGCTGACCTCCTTCTTGAGAAATCTGTATGCAGGTCAAGCAGCAACAGTTAGAACTGGACATGGAACAACAGACTGGTTCCAAATTGTGAAAGGAGTATGTCAAGGCTGTATATTGTCACCTCGCTTGTTTAACTCATATGCAGAGTACATCATGTGAAATGCCAGGCTAGATGAAGTACAAGCTGGAATCAAGATTGTCAGGAGAAATATCAATAATCTCTGAAATGCAAATGACACCACCCTTATGGCAGAAAGGGAATAGGAACTAAAGAGCTTCTTGATGAAAGTGAAAGAGGAGAGTGAAAATGTTGGCTTAAAACTCAGCATTCAGAAAATAAGATATGGCATCTGGTCCTATCACTTCATGGCAAATAGACGGGGAAACAGTGGAAACAGTTGTCATTGTTCCGTCACTCACTCGTGTCTGACTCTTTGCGACCCCATGGACTGCAGTGTGTCATGATTCCCTGTCCTTCACGATCTCCTGGAGCTTGCTCAAACTCATGTCCATTGAGTTGGTGATGCCATCCAACCTTGCAGTCCATGGGGTCACAAAGAGTCTGACATGACTGAGCGACTGAACACCAAAGCTGAGGTCACAGAGATTCGGTTTCCCCAGGGAGAAGTACTGTGAATGAATTGTGCCAGAGTCAACAAAGAAGGAAACCCCCCTCAAAAGAATCTGAAGCATATGATTAAGAGTCTGAAATAGTTCAAGACTATCATTCTCCTTTAAATGGCTCCTATGACTACTCCCTGCAAACCTAAAGGACAAGGCAAGTTAAACACACACTTAATGGGTGCTTAATCTGTCCAAGGAGAGGAAGCCAAGGATGACTGAGATCAAGCTGCAGATTTCAAGGAAGGTCTTTTCAATAAAGCATAGTCAATATGACAACAGTGTTAATAGGAGACAGAATGTACAAAGCGCTATAAGAAAAGTAAGAAATACAACAGGGTTCAAGGAAGGGTGACGGAACATCTGGTTGGGGGCAATCCAGAAAGTTTCGTAGGGAAACATTTTGTAGACGGGTAGGGTTTCAACAGAGGGGGCATGTGTCGGGTGAAGGTAGTAGGGAAATTTCAACAGTGACTTTCAATCCACAAATCGAGAGAGAGAACATAGCGAATTTATATTTCACCTTAATTTCTTAAATTACACCTAATTTTAGTGATCCTGGGAAAAGAGAAACATGAAATACATTATAATTAAATCTAAAACTTTATATTGATAACGCTTTTCTTCCAGGGAAATTATTGTGTGATTGAGATAATCTGAATGATTATGTCCTTTGCACTAAGTGAAAACTTTAAAAAAATTTTTTTGAATGCCTAAGTAATTGGCCGTTCAATAAAAGTCACTGGAGAGTTAAAAATAGAGTTAGTACCTTTTTCTTCTCTATTTCTTAGTACAAAATGACAGAGGTTATAAAAGCTTAATTCTGGAACCGAAAAGTGGACATTAATGAAATGCATACAAAAACATTTTATAAGATGCTTGCAATCTACAACTTTTTATAGTGATTTCTTCTTAAATATGGTGAAGTTTACACAGGCCTGCTGCTTTTCACAAACATCCAAAGGCTATTTTCCACCTGATAAAATCTCTCAGCTCATCATGTTAGAATGTCTGAGACTCATTAGAACATACCAAATACATTCCACTTATCAAATGAATGAAAGTACCAGAAGGTTGCTCTGCTGAACACAACCTATATAACAAAGACGTGTGGCAGCTCCCTGTGGACCTATTGGATTGCGGTGGTAACAGACGGTGAACTCAGTCCTTAGCTAGATTAGAGATTCTCCGTCCTCTCAGGACACAAAGCATCATTTCCCAGGAATTCTTACTCAAAAGTGTTTAAGTGATTAGCCCTTGACTTATGTTTTAGCTAACATAGGCACCATCATGGTTCAGGATAAGAGATGAGTGAACTTGAAACAGAGAATGGCCACATAATTTTTATACAGTATAGTCAGACTGACTCAGGCAAAGCTTGGAACTGTTTTAATGAGCTCAAACTTCAACTCCTTAGGAAAAAGAATGAAATTTTCTTCTGAGTGAAAACAATATTCTAACAATGATAAGGCCTTCCTAATCTAATTTTTGTCAATGTGATAATGGGAATTTAGTGTAAGCTTAGAAAGAGCTGATTAATCCAGGATAATAGAGCGCTTGGAAAGTCCAATATTTAAATGACTCAAGTGCACTATTTTAAGAGTTTAAGAAAATTATTCATAGAGGATTTGGGGATTTGTTGTTGTTATTTCTGTATTTGGTCCCTAGTTTGCCTTTACTTAAAGATGCTGCTGCTAAGTTGCTTCAGTCGTGTCCGACTCTGTGCGACCCCATAGACGGCAGCCCACCAGGCTCCCCCGCCCTGGGATTCTCCAGGCAAGAACACTGGAGTGGGTTGCCATGGCCTTCTCCAATGTATGAAAGCAAAAAGTGAAAGGGAAGTCGCTCGGTCGTGTCCGACTCCTAGCGACCCTATGGACTGCAGCCCACCAGGCTCCTCCGTCCATGGGATTCTCCAGGCAAGAGTGCTGGAGTGGGGTGCCATTGCCTTCTCCTAGACTTGACTTTTTAGAGCAAATACAGGTTTGAAGCAAAAGTGAACAGAAAGGAGAGTTCCCACATACCTGTTACATCACATGTACACTCAGCACCAGACTGGTACATTGTTACAGCTGATGAACCTACTCTGCCATACCATTATCAGCCCAAGTCCGTAGATAACATTAGTTCTTCTTGGTGTTGCACGTTCTATGGTTTTTACAAATGTGTAGCGACATATATCCATCACTGTACTATCACTTGGAATAATTTCACTGCCCTAAAATTCCTCTGTGTCCTGCCTACTTATCTTCCCCTTCTTCCCAAGCTCCTGGCAGCCTCTAATCTTTTAACCGTCTTTCTAGTTTTGCCTTTTCCAGAGCATCGTGCAGTTGGCATCGCTGTGTGTCATTTCAGATCGACTACTTTCACTTAGTAACACGCATTTAAGCTTCTTTCATACATTCATGTGACTTGAGAGCTCATTTCTTTTCAACACTGAGTAATATTTTATTGTCTAAATGCATTACAGTTTATTTATTCATTCACCTACGGAAAGATACCTTGGTGGTTTCCAGGTTTTGGCAATTAGGAATAAAGCTGCTATCAATGCCGTTTTTTTTTTTTTAATTGACATACATTTTCAATCATGCTTTTTTATGGACATACATTTTCAACTTCTGTGAGTAGATACCAATGAGCATGACTGCTGGAATATATGTTAAGAGTATGTTTAATTTTGTCAGGAATTTGCCAAACTGCCTTCCAAAGTGGCTGTACACCTTACATTCCCACCAGCAATGAGTCAGATCTCTTGTACTACACTTCCTCTCCAGAATTTGATTTTTCAATTTTGGATTCGGGCTACTCCCGTAGGTTGGCAGTGGTATCTCACTGCTGTTTTACTTAGCTGGTTAAAGCACCTGTCTAGTAAACAGGAGATCTGGGTTTGAATCCCAGTGGTGCATGGGACAGTTGACTGTGCTATATTGGGCTTCCCTGGTAGCTCAGCTGGTTAAGAATCCACCTGCAATTCAGGAGACTTGGCTTCGATTCCTGGGTCAGGACGATCCCCTGGAGAAGGGACAGGCTACCCACTCCAGTATTCTTGAGCTTTCCTGGTGGCTCAGCTTATGAAGAATCAGCTGCAATGTGGGAGACCTGGCTTTGATCCTTGGGTTGGGAAGATCTCCTGGAGAAGGGAAAGGCTACCCACTCCAGTATTCTGGCCTGGAGAATCCCAGGAACTGAATAGTCCATGGGGTCACAAAGAGTGGACACAGCTGAGCAACTTTCACTTTCACTCTCAGTGACGTATGATATGCAATGTCCTCCCGTTAGCTTATTTGACATTGGCACAGTTTGGTGAGGTCTTTGTTTAGGTCTTTTGCCCATTTTTAAAATCAGGTGGTTCATTTTCTTCGTGTTAAGCTTTAAGAGTTCTTTGTATACCTTGGATCCCAGTCCTTCATCAGATGTGCTTTTACAAATATATTCTCCCGGTCCGTGGCTTGTCCTCTTGTCCTTTAGACATTGTCTTTCACAGAGCAGAAGTTTTTAATTTAAATGAAGTCCAGCTGTTCAATAATTTATTTCTAGAATATGCCTGTGTTGTTTTATCTATAAAGTAATCATCGTACTCAAGGTCATGTAATTTTCTCCTCTGTTATCTTCTAGGGCTTTTATAGGCTTGCATTTTACATTAGGTCTGCTAACTATTTTGGTTAATTTTTGTGAAGATTGTAAAGTCTGTTTTAAATTCTTTTTTTTTTTTTTTTTTGGCATGTGGATGCCCAGTTGAGCATCATTTGTTGAAAAGACCATTTTTGCTCCATTTTATTGCCTTTGCTCCTCTGTTGAATAGTTACTATATTTGTGGGCATCTGCTTCTGGCCTCTTTGTCCTGTTCCCTTGATCTGTTTATCCATTCTTCTGCCATCATGGAGTGATCTATTTTTTAAATGATACAAATTATAATTAGCTGTTATTCTGAATTTATAAAACCGAAAGACAAAGCTCTCACATGTTCTTCGAAGAGGTCACAGTATTTCAGTTACACTAATTAATTTTTCAAGTCTGTGATACACAGTGGGCAGAACAAGATAATTCTCTTTATAGTGAGCTGTGAAATGGAATACTGAAATTTCTAGTGGAAAGGGTGGAATGTGGGTTCTCAGAAGGCTTCCTTGTCGCTTCTTCCTACTGCTGACACTCAGACTTCACCGGACTGACTGGTTTTCTCAGGCTCCTGGCTGGGGCAGAGAAGGTTCCCACGCCTGTGCTCTCAAAGGGAATTTGAATGTGAAAGAACCAATTCTGCTGGAAGGAAAGGTGTGGCAGGAAGGGTTTCTATTATCCTGAGGCTTGCCTGAGGGTAGAATTAACTGCACACACTTTTCTCTCTCCACCACTTTCCCTTCTCTCTGCTCTCTTCCCTTCAACTGCAGCCTTTGCAAATACCTTCACTGCAAATGTAGTGATTGCAAGTCTTCAGTATTCTTGAAGCAGTTTTTTTTTTTTCTTCAAAATACAGATTCCTAGCCCTTACCATCCAGAAATTTAGATTCTGCCTCTGTGACTCGGTCACAATAACCTGCCCTTAGAGCAAAGTCCCGCCAGGAGTTCTAACACAGATAACTCTACACTGGGCTTTGAGAAATTTTGGCATGGAAGTAATATAATAATAACTTAACTAATAAATTAAGTGCTAGAGTGTAAAATAAGGACGGAAGATGGACTAGATGTTACCAATTAAAATGCAAATGATCAGTTCAGATAACAGCATTGCGTTGGACAGGTTACAAGATTCTCTAAAGGAACAATGGACATACAAAGATGTGTATGCCTATAAATGTAATTAATGGATTCGGGAGAGTATATCTTGGCTCTGATAAGGTACTGCAAGTGGTGTTAGTATTTATTAAATGACTTGGCCAGGAGTTTTCTTCTTTGATACAACTTATTCCCCCAAATTCATGTTTTCCAAGTGACTTCATCATCAATGGGCTACAATAGAAATTATAATTTTAGGCAGTTTGTTTCTAAGTGCTGGAATAATCATAAGGGATTTGATTTAGGTCACACCTGAATGGACTAGGGGTTTTCCCCACTTTCTTCAATTTAAGCCTGAATTTGGCAATAAGGAGTTCATGATCTGAGCCACAGTCAGCTCCCGGTCTTGTTTTTGCTGACTGTATAGAGCTTCTCCATCTTTGGCTACAAAAAATATAATCAATTTGATTTTGGTGTTGACCGTCTGGTGATGTCCATGTGTAGAGTGTTCTCTTGTGTTGTTGGAAGAGGGTGTTTGCTATGAGCAGTGTGTTCTCTTGCCAAAACTCTGTTAGCCTTTGTCCTGCTTCATTTTGCAGTCCAAGGGCAAACATGCCTGTTACTCCAGGTATCTCTTGACTTCCTAATTTTGCATTCCAGTCCCTTATAATGAAAAGGACATCTTTTTTGTTTTTTTTTTTGGTGTTAGTTCTAGAAGGTCTTATAGGTCATATAGAACCGTTCAACTTCAGCTTCTTCAGCATTGGTCATTAGGGCATAGACTTGGATTACTGTGATATTAAATGGTTTGCCTTGGAAGCATACAGAGATCATTCCTTTGTTTTTATGAGATTGCACCCATGTACTGCATTTCAGACTCTTATGTTGACCATGAGGACTACTCCATTTCTTCTAAGGGATTCTTGCCCACAGTAGTAGATATAATGGTCATCTGAGTTAGATTAGCCTGTTCTGGTCCATTTCAGTTCACTGATTCTTGAATTGTTGATGTTTATCTTGACCACTCCCAATTTACCTTGGTTCATAACACCACCCTAATGGCAGAAAGTGAAGAGGAACTAAAGAGCCTCTTGATGAAAGTGGAAGAGGAGGCTGAAAAAGCTGGCTTAAAACTCAAATTCAAAAAATGAAAATTATGGCATCTGGTCCCATCACTTCAGGGCAAATAGATGGGAAACAGTGGAAACAGTGGCTGACTTTATTACCCTGGACTCCAGCATCACCGCAGACGGTGACTGTGCTGTGCTGTGCTTAGTGGCTCAGCTGTGTCCAACTTTTTTGACCTCATGGACTGTAGCCCACCAGGCTCCTCTGTCCCTGGGCCATGAAATTAAAAGACACTTGCTCCGTGGAAGAAAAGCTATGACCACCTTGATAGCATATTAAAAAGCAGACATGTTACTTTGCCAACAAAGGTCTGTCTAGTCAAAGCTATGGTTTTTCCAGTAGTCATGTATGGATGTGAGAGCTGGATCATAAAGAAAGCTGAGCACCGAAGAATTGATGCTTTTGAAATTTGGTGTTGGAGAAGACTCTAGAGAGTCCTTTGGACTGCAAGGAGATCAAACCTCAACTCTAAAGGAAATAAACCCTGAATATTCATTGGAGGGACTGATGCTGAAGCTGAAACTCCAATACTTTGGCCACGCAATGCAAAGAGCTGATTCATTGGAAAAGACCCTGATGCTGGGAGGGATTGGGGGCAGGAGGAGAAGGGGACGACAGAGGATGAGATGGATGGATGGCATCAGCGACTCAATGGACATGGGTTTGGGTGGACTCCAGGAGATGGTGCTGGACAGGGAGGCCTGGGGTGCTGAAGTTCATGGGGTCGCAAAGAGTCAGACACGACTGAGCGACTGAACTGAACTGACTGACTGAAGTGCTGGAACTTCCTAGGAAAGAATTTGTGTTAAAGATTTATAGAACTTGAAGGTGGAACTCATTTCACTAATCCTTGGGTTCATTTTGATTGCTAGATAATTTCTGATTTCATTTCTCCCGTTTGTTGAAATCCACAGTGCTCATGTCCAAGGTAAGATCTGCCTCTTTCCTTGTGGTCTATGTGAGTTTAGCCAATGTATATTTTCAACCTAACACAGAAACTGATTCTTTACTGTGACGGTACTGACAAGAAGCTTTTTCATTTAGCAGCATACTGTCTTTTTCTTTGAAACTTTACTTAGAATTACATTAAAAAATGATAGAATCAATCCTTACTTGTGTCACATTGAACAGGGTGCACAGTCTCTATTTTAAAACCTTAAGATCATTAGTATTTTTCAAGTATATTAAAACAAAATTCTATTGCCCACAATTAAATATATCATTAAGTCTATTTTGGTAATAGCTTCATTTTAGTATTAGCTTTTCAAGAACAATAAGAACAAAGCTTTTTTATGACTTATTCCTGGAAAGCAACTGTCAGCTGTCAATTCCATCACTACTCAGATCTCCTTATGGGTGGAATCCAACATTAGTAACTCCTCCTTCATCTCATGGACTAATACCTTCTGAATGTAATAGCTTGATTTATTCATTTAACAACTGTTTATTGAGAGCTTACCTGGAGCAGGGTATTGTTCCAGGCATTTAATGCAAATGAAGCTATTCTAGATTCTATCATTCAGTTCTAACAACTTTTTGTACTAAACATTTACAAGAGTGATTCATTCACAGTTAAAAAAAATTACACAATGTGCTACTGCTGGAAGGAGAAAATAAAGGTTTCTCATCTTACCCTTTTTGTATCTAATTCCCCTGGGTTAACCACTTTTCAGATATTCAAAGGTACACATAGACAACTTTCTATGCATACACATGAATATAAACATACATAAACATTTACATAAACTTTATAACAAAATATAACAACACTAAAAGTACTGTTGAGCAATTTGGTTGTAAGTTTCAGTAAATGTAGAGTGGATGTTAAAGAAATTAAAAGATGCTTGCTCCTTAGAAGGAAAGTTATGACAAACCTAAACAGTATTAAAAAACAGAGATATCACTTTGCCAACAAAAGTTCACACAGTCAAAGCTATGATCTTTCCAGTAGTCACGTACAGATGGGAGAGTTGGACCATAAAGAACGCTGAACACCGAAGAACGGATGCTTTCGAACTGTCATGCTGCAGAATACACTTGAGTCCCTTGGACTGGAGGAGAGCCAACCAGTCCATCCTAAAGGAAATCAGTCCTGAATATTCATCAGAAGGACTGATGCTGAAACTCCAGTACTTTGGCCACCTGATGGGAAGATCTGACTCATTGGAAAAGACCCTGATGCTGGGAAAGATTGAAGGCAGGAGGAGCAGAGGGCAGCAGAGGATGAGATGGTTAGATAGTATCACCAACTCAATAGACATGAATTTGAGCAAACTCTGGGAGATGGTGGAAGACAGAGGAGCATGGTGTGCTACAGTCCATGGGGTCCCAAATAGTCAGACACCACTCTGGCTTGCAGCAGAGTGGATATAGCTGTGTGCACAGTCTGATACACTTTGGCTAATAGTTTTGTAAGGCTTCCCTGGGGCTCCGTTGCTAAAGAATCTGCCTGCAATGCAAGAGACCCAGGTTTGATCTGTGGATTGGAAAGATCCCTTGGAGAAGGGAGTGGAATTCCTGGAGAATTCCATGGACAGAGGAGCCTGGAGGGCTCTAGTCCACAGGGTCACAAAGAGTCAGACACGACTGAGTGACTAACACTTCACATATAAGCTAAATCCTAAAGAATCCTAGCACTAGAATTGTTAGGTCAAAACCAGTTATAAATAAAAGTTTTAATCAGTTCAGTTCAGTTCAGTCGCTCAGTCATGTCCGACCCTTTGCGACCCCATGAATCGCAGCACGCCAGGTCTCCCTGTCCATCACCATCTCCTGGAGTTCACTCAGACTCACGTCCATCAAGTCAGTGATGCCATCCAGCCATCTCATCCTCGGTCGTCCCCTTCTCCTCCTGCCCCCAATCCCTCCCAACATCAGAGTCTTTTCCAATGAGTCAACTCTTCACATGAGGTGGCCAAAGTACTGGAGCTTCAGCTTTAGCATCATTCCTTCCAAAGAAATCCCAGGGCTGATCTCCTTCAGAATGGACTGGTTGGATCTCCTTGTAGTCCAAGGGACTCTCAAAAGTCTTCTCTAACACCACAGTTCAAAAGCATCAATTCTTTGGTGCTCATCCTCTTCACAGTCCAACTCTCACATCCATACATGACCACAGGAAAAACCATAGCCTTGACTAGACAGACCTTTGGTACTATCAAATGATAGTTATGTTAGTTTTCTATTGTTGTGCAACATTACTACACATGCAGTGATAATTTAAACAATACAGATTTATATTCTCACATTTGGTTCTCCTTTTTTGAAGGGCCAAGAGTCCAGGCATAGTTTAGTTAGGTCCCTTGCTCAGGGTCTCACAAGGCTGCAATCAAGGTATCAGATGGGGATGGGGTCTTATCTGAGGTTAGAAGCCTCTTCCAAGCTCATGTAACTCCTGCAGAATGCATGTCCTTGCAAGTATAGAATTCATGCTGGCTTGCTTCTTTAGGGCCAGAAGGAGTGATTCTCAGCATCTTCTGACTCTAGACCTTCTACTAAGGGCTCAGCAGATTAGATCAGGCTCACTCAAGATAATATCCCTTTTAATTAACTTAAAATTGACTGGTCAATTATATCTGAAGTTCCTTCACTTTCATCATCTAAGGCAATATGGTCATAAGAATGATATCCCATCATTTTTGCCATATTCTACTCATTAGAAACAAGTTACAGCTCTCACCCACACTAAATGTGAGCAGAGAATGAAAAGATTTGGGTCATTGAAGGTCATCTTAGAATTCTGTGTACCACAGCATCCAAAGGGTGTTAAAATGATCTAGATTCACCAGACTTTCAGAGAAAGCCTTTATCAGCCAGGGCTTAGTCAAGAAAACAAGAGGATGCTCTATGAATTGCATAAATCAGTAAATTTAGTCCTTAGAATTAGAAGCTTCTGTAACCTTTGAAAGGGTTAGGGAAAGAGACCCAGTGCCAACAAGGATTTCTGGTTGTAACAATGGTTTCTGGTGATTCTCTGGAACCTCTCAGTATTGATCAGTAAACTGTCGAAGTGTCCAGGATCTCTGGAGGCTCTAACTACCTCAGTCAGCAGCAGGGACATGAGGGTCTCTGAACAAGCCAGAACTTCCCATTTTCACACTCCCTGACTGCTACAGTCTCCGGAGAATGCTGTTCCCTCTCTCCTTTTGGGATCTCTAACCTGGGACTATGCCAAAGCCTTTGACTGTGTGGATCACAATAAACTGTGGAAAATTCTGAGAGAGATGGGAATACCAGACCACCTGACCTGCCTCTTGAGAAACCTATATGCAGATCAGGAAGCAACAGTTAGAACTGGACATGGAACAACAGACTGGTTCCAAATTGGAAAAGGACTACGTCAAGGCTATATATTGTCACCCTGCTTATTTAACTTCTATGCAGAGTACATCATGAGAAACGCTGGACTGGAAGAAGCACAAGCTGGAATCAAGATTGCCGGGAGAAATATCAATAACCTCAGATATGCAGATGACACCACCCTTGTGGCAGAGAGTGAAGAGGAACTCAAAAGCCTCTTGATGAAAATGAAAGAGGAGAGTAAAAACATTGGCTTAAAGCTCAACATTTGGAAAACTAAGATCATGGCATCTGGTCTCATCCCTTCATGGGAAATAGATGGGGAAACAGTGGAAACAGTGTCAGACTTTATCTTTTTGGGCTCCAGAATCACTGCAGATGGTGACTGCAGCCATGAAATTAAAAGACGCTTACTCCTTGGAAGGAAAGTTGTGACCATCCTAGATAGCATATTAAAAAACAGAGACATTACTTTGCTGACTAAGGTCTGTCTAGTCAAGGCTATGGTTTTTCCAGGAGTCATGTATGGATGTGAGAGTTGGACTGTGAAGAAAGCTGAGTGCTGAAGAATTGACGCTTTTGAACTGTGGTGTTGGAAAAGACTCGTGAGAGTCCCTTGGACTACAAGGAGATCCAACCAGTCCATTCTAAAGGAGATCAGTCCTGGGTGTTCTTTGACAAGACTGATGCTAAAGCTGAAACTCCAATACTTTGGCTAGCTCATGCGAAGACTTGACTCATTAGAAAAGACTCTGATGCTGGGAAAGATTGGGGACAGGAGGAGAAGGGGACGATAGAAGATGAGATGGCTGGATGGCATCACTACTCAATCGACGTGAGTCTGAGTGAACTCCAGGAGTTGGTGATGGACAGGGAGGCCTGGCGTGCTGCAATTCATGGGGTCGCAAAGAGTCGGACACAACTGAGCGACTGAACTGAACCTAGAACAAGAGTCTCATTGCCATGGTACCTGGAACAAGGCAACAAAGGAGGTTTGGAGAAAGGCAACTCCCAGCTCCCTTTCTGTGATGAAAGGGATTTTAAAAAGAGCCACAGTGATACAGACCTGACCCCAATCATCCAGTGCTCGTCCCTCACATTCATTTCAGCAGTAAAAATGGTCAGTCTTTTAACATTTTGCTGTTCTGACAGGTGTGAAAAACAGTCCCATATGTGGCTTGTTTTAACTTGCATTTCTTTGATCACTGGCAAGGTGGATCACCTCTTTGTTCTAATATTTTAATCCAATCTGAGCAGATCCAGCAAGAATGAGGAGCCAAAGCTGGGAAAGATTGAAGGCAGGAGGAGAATGGGGCGACGGAGGATGGGAGGACTGGATGGCATCACCGACTCAATGGACGTGAGTCTGAGTGAACTCCGGGAGTTGGTGATGGACAGGGAGGCCTGGCGGGCTGCAGTCCATGGGGTCGCAAAGAGTCAGACACAACTGAGCGACTGAACTGAACTGAGCAGTGTTCCAGTGAACTGAGCATTTTGCCTCTGATGTAAACTGTTTACACTGATATAAATCTGTTTCTACATATGATATCCAGGCTGCCCCCAGATTCCCATTCAACTGCTGATTTAAAAGGAAAAGAAAACAGAGCCTATTTTGAAGATCCAGCTTCATCTTTCATTTTCAGGGTTTTGTTAAAATTACTTTATCAGAGAGAAAATGCTTAAATATTAAGATATGCCCAAGGCATAGATAACTCTCATGAGTTAAAAAGGGAGTAATTAAAGGGAAAATAACAGTTTCTATGTGTCCTAGTGTTAAACTTAGAAGATATCAATGTAGTTATATTTTATGTTTAAGAGCTACTTTGAATTTTTTTTAACTTCATATTAATAATTAATTGTTTCCAGACAGAGTAAATGGGTAGGTAACACACACACACAAAATGTCTCATAGCTAGATCCCTATGTTATCCATAATTCAAAGGCTAAAAATGGAGCCTAGTGGCAATCAGTGCGACTTTAAGAATCGTTATGTTTAATCTCTACCTGCTGATCAGCCAGCCTAAAAGGTATGCATTGATATCTCTTTTATGTGACTTTTTTGGTTTCTTTAATAGTTTCATTTTAGCTATTAGATGTATACGTTGCATACCATCAAGCTTTGCTTTTATTTTAGGAATATTTATATTACAATTCAATTTTTAATTTCATCAACAGAAAACTAGGTGAACTGCAAGTAAGTTGCCTCTCTGGGAAAACTTGTATATGATTATTTTTCATTTTGCTGTCTATAGAGGGTACTACATGCACGCTACAAAACTACTCTCTCAATTATTATCCACTGAGTAAGAATTCCACCTACTCTATCAATAAAGAAAACAATATTTTTAGAATATTCCTGAATAATTGATTGTATGAAAAGAGGAACTGCCAAATGTAGTAAGAAATAAACCAGGTAAAGTTTAATGGCTGAAAACAAAGGAAGTGAATTCTTAACTCATGGAACAGTCTGAGGCAGGTATTTCTGATCTGCAGCCAGCTTTCCTCCATGTGGCGATTAAGGGATCGAGGTTTCTATTACCATGTGGGTGTATAATCTTCTAGGACATGAGGGATGTTCTGTGCGTCCAGCTTGCAGTGGGAAAATGCCCAGTAGAACCTTTCAATTAATTAACCTGCCTCTGGGAGAAGATCACACTAAGGGCATGGCACCCAGAAAACTGTTCGGTTGGACAAAAGGGCTCATGGAAAAAAAGCAGATAAAAGATTTAGCTTTCCACAAGAAGTCTGCATTCTGAAGGATTGCGCCTTAAACTGAAAGAGAAATACTCTGTGTGTGCGTGTGCTGCAAAGAGAGGGATTGATGGAGGTGGTTGTATTGAGAAAGCAAACATAAGGAAAAATAAACAAAGGAAATATAAGGCCATGTCTTGAATTGTGTTTATTTCATGAAAGAAATTTTTTTTTTTTTGAGAAAATCATATTGCTGAAGGATCCATGAAGCTTGACTCAGTTCAGTTCAGTTGCTCAGTTATGTCCAATTCTTTGCAACCACATGAACCGCAGCACACCAGGCCTCCCTGTCCATCACCATCTTCTGGAGTCCACTCAAACCCATGTCCATTGAGTCAGTGATGCCATCCAGCCATCTCATCCTCTGTCATCCCCTTCTCCTGCTTTCAATCTTTCCCAGCATCAGGGTCTTTTCCAATGAGTCAGCTCTATACATCAGGTGGCCAAAGTATTAGAGTTTCAGCTTCAGCATCAGCCCTTCCAATGAATATTCAAGACTGATTTCCTTTAGGATGGACTGGTTGGATATCCTTGCAGTCCAAGGGACTCTCAAGAGGCTTCTCCAACACCACAGTTCAAAAGCATCAATTCTTTAGTGCTCAGCTTTCTTTATAGTCCAACTGTCATATCTATACATGACTACTGGAAAAACCATAGCTTTGACTAGATGGAACTTTCTTGGCAAAGCAATGTCTCTTTTTTAATATGCTGTCTAGGTTGGTCATAGCTTTTCTTCCAAGGAGCAAGCATCTTTTAATTTCATGGCTGCAGTCACAATCTGCAGTAATTCTGGAACCAAAAAAAAAAAGAAAAGAAGTCTCTCACTGTTTCCACTGCTTCCTGATCTATTTGCCATGAAGTGATGGGACCAGATGCCATGATCTTTGTTTTCTGAATGTTGAGCTTTAAGCCAACTTTCTCACTCTCCTCTTTTACTTTCATCAAGAGGCTCTTTAGTTCCTCTTCACTTTCTGCAATAAGGGTGGTGTCATCTGCATATCTAAGGTTTTTGATATTTCTCCCGGCAATCTTGATTCCAGCTTGTGCTTCTTCCAGCCCAGCATTTCTCATGATGTACTCTGCATATACGTTAAATAAGCAGGGTGACAATATATAGCCTTGACGTATTCCTTCCTGTTGGAACCAGTCTGTTGTTCCATGTCCAGTTCTAACTGTTGCTTCCTGACCTGCATACAGGTTTCTCAAGAGGCAGGTCAGGTGATCTGGTATTCCCATCTCTTGAAGAATTTTCCACAGTTTGTTGTGAGCCACACAGTCAAAGGCTTTGGCATAGTCAGTAAAGCAGAAACAGATGTTTTTCTGGGACTCTCTTGTTTTTTTGATGATCCAACGGTTGTTGGCAATTTGATCTCTGGTTCCTCTGCTTTTTCGAAATCCAGTTTGAACATCTGGAAGTTGGTGCTTCATATACTGTTGAAGAATGGCTTGGAGAATTTTGAGCATTACTTTGCTAGCATGTGAGATGAGTGCAATTGTGCAATAGTTTGAGCATGCTTTGGCATTGCCTTTCTTTGGGATTGGAATGAAAACTGACCTTTTCCAGCCCTGTGGGCACTGCTGAGTTTTCCAAATTTGCTGGCATGTTGAGTGCAGCACTTTCACAGCATCATCTTTCAGGATTTGAAACAGCTTAACTGGAATTCCATGGCCTCCTCTAGCTTGGTTAATAGTGATGTTTCCTAAGGCCCACTTGACTTTGCACTCCAGGATGTCTGGCTCTAGGTGAGTGATCACACCATCATGATTATCTGGGTTGTGAAGATCTTTTTTGTACAGTTCTCCTGTGTATTCTTGCCGCCTCGTCTTAATATCTTCTGCTTCTGTTAGGTCCAGACCATTTCTGTCCTTTATCGAGCCCATCTTTGCATGAAATGTTCCCTTGGTATCTCTAATTTTCTTGAAGAGATCTCTAGTCTTTCCCATTCTGTTCTTTTCCTCTATTTCTTTGCATTGATTGCTGAAGAAGGCTTTCTTATCTCTTCTTGCTATTCTTTGGAACTCTGCATTCAGATGCTTATATCTTTCCTTTTCTCCTTTGCTTTTCGCCTGTCTTCTTTTCACAGCTATTTGTAAGGCCTCCCCAGACAGCCATTTTGCCTTTTTGCATTTCTTTTCCATGGGGATNTGAGCAAACTCCAGGAGATAGCAAAGGACAGAAAAGCCTGGCGTCCATGGGGTCATAGAGTAGGAAACAACTTCTTGACTGAACACCAACAAAGATCTTTGCTAACTCCTGATATTGCCAGACATTTTTCTTAATGTGATTAGCGTGAAATATTATTTCACGGTTTTTTCGAAGATTACTTTATTTATTTATTTTTAGAATGATATTTTTAAAATTTATTTTTAATATAAATTTATTTATTTTAATTGGAGGTTAATTACTTTACAATATGGTATTGGTTTTGCCGTACATCAACATGAATCCGCCACAGGTATACACGTGTTCCCCATCCTGAACGCCCCTCCCTCCTCCCTCCCCATACCATCCCTCTGAGAATGGCATTGAAACATGTATAATATCATATATGAAACAAATCGCCAGTCCAGGTTCGATGCATGATACTGGATGCTCGGGGCTGGTGCACTGGGATTCTTTTATTTAAAGTTATACTTCTTTCCTTCCTTTGCCATGCTGTGCAGCATATGGACCTTAGTTTCCCAATCAGGGAACAAACCTGTGTCCTCTGCATTGGAAATGCAGAGTGTTATCGACTGGACTGACAGGAAATTTCCTTCTAGATGTTTTAAATGGTACATTCCATTCCATAAAAGGAAATGCCTCTTTTTTCTATGTAGTAACCAATTGTTTTCTCATAACCCTATGATTCCTTTCTGTGAATTAATTCATAAATTTTGTTTACTCTTATTTGTGGTATTTACATTATCCTTATTAATTTATAAATTAAAAACATGGAATCAATAATATATTAGTTATATATTTTGCCTATATCTTCTGATCCATGCTTCACTGTTCAATGCTTTTAATACTATTTTTTAAAGGAAGATTGATCCTTTTTTCAGTGGAAGAAAAAGTATATGCAAATATAAAATGTATTTATGTTTATACATATACATATACACACATATACACCCCCACAAACATACACACATTCATAAATTTTGTTTACTTTTATTTGTGGTATTTACATTATCCTTATTAATTTATAAATTAAAAACATGGAATCAATAATATATTAGTTATATATTTTGCCTATATCTTCTGATCCATGCTTCACTGTTCAATGCTTTTAATACTATTTTTTAAAGGAAGATTGATCCTTTTTTCAGTGGAAGAAAAAGTATATGCAAATATAAAATGTATTTATGTTTATACATATACATATACACACATTACACCCCCACAAACATACACACAGAGAGGTGCATGCCTACTTACCTTTATACATGCAGCTAGAGAAACAGACTTGGGAAGATATACACCCAGGCAGATGCCTCTCGTAGCTAGAATTAAGAGTTCTTTATTTCAAAGTATCGTCTGGGACTTTTGGTTTCTGGTCCAGCAGGTAAGGCGCTTGGAAGTTACTATTCCATCCTAACGACAAGTAAAACACTGAACAGACTAAAAACATTGAGAATTTTTCTTAGGCATATAAAAGAAATTAGATAACAGAGAAAACTGCTGCCCATCCTCCCCCACCCCACCCCCAAGTTGGGGAGACAGACGACTACGGACAACAAGAACCCACCAGAATGGAAGCTTCTGAAGAAATCAATGCCGAGACAGGAAAACCCGAAGTATACTTGAGGAATTGCTGGAGGTACCGGGCGGGCATGCCTGAGAGGCAAAAGCCCCGAGGGGACCCCACCACTGGAATGCTCCCACACTTTTGTAGTTTTACCTCCTGAAGCTCTCCCAGGTTCTCATAATGAATGCTGGAGAAAGCCTCCCTCCTGCTTCTGACAGAGGAAGGGGAAAAGGAAGGACTTTTCAATATGCCAGACTATTGTGTTGTTATTAACTATGTCAGCTTCTGGGAAAAAATTTATCAGATCCTTGCCTGCTGAGATTTTTATCAGAGCCTAGCTGGCTTGGAGGAAAGAAAATAACCAATTCCCACCCATGCCGACAATTCTGCCTTACCTAAATGGTGGGAAAAACTGAGACGCATGTGTGAAGTTCAGAATTCAGAGCCAAAGGCTCACTGAAAGACTGAAGCCAAATCACAGGACTGTAGACTACTTCTCCTTTCCCCACACTTTACCACATTGCTAAAGGTCTATTTAAAGTAGTTCCTCTCATCCAGTACATCATGTGTGGCTATCAAGAAAGAGATACAAGACATACTAACAGGCAAAAAAATCAGAATCAATTTCGGGTATGGCAGAGATGTTGGAATGATCAGACCTGGAGTTAAAACAACTATGATTAATAGGCTAAGGGTACCAGTGAATAAAACAGACAGCTTTCAAGAACAGATGGGCAAAGAGGTGGAAATTCTATGGAAGAACCAAAAAGAAACACTGTGAAACAGAAATTAGGAATGCTTTTAATGAATTTAGTAGACCAGACACAATGGAGGAAAGAATCTCTGAGCTTGAGGATTTCTCAAGAGGATTTTTCCAAAACTGAGAAGCAAACAGAAAAAATAGTGAAAAAAAAAGGGGGGGGACAGAATATCCAAGAATTGTGGTACAACTACCAAAGGCACAGTCTAGTTATAATGGGAAAATCAAAGGAGAAAAGAGAAAGGAACAGAAGAAATATTTGAAATAACAATGACTGAGAATTTCCCCAAATCAATGTCAGACATCAAACCACAGATCCAGAAAGTACGTGGAATACCAAGAAGGTCAAACACACACAAAAAAACAAACAAACCACTCAACTTTACTTAGGCATATTGTTTTCAAATACAGAAAGTCAAACATAAAGAAAAATCCTAAAGTAACCCAGAAGAGGAAAGCTCCTCTCCTATGAAGAACACAGATAAGAATTACTTTGACTTCTCCTCTGAATCCATGCAATCACAGAGGATGGAGTGGATATTTAAAATGGTAAGAGAAAGAAGTTCCGTCAACTTCGAATTGTGTACACTGTTACATTATTCTTCAAGAAGTGAAGGCAAAATAACAACTTTCTCAGAGAAACAAAAATGGAATTTGTTGCCAGCAGAAGTGCCTTACATAAAATGATAAAAGACATTCTTTAGAAAGAAGGAGAATCATATAGGTCAGAAACTCAGATTTACATTAAAAAAGAACACATCAGAGAAGAAATAAGTAAATAGGGAGTAGAGGAGTCTGAAGCAAACCAGATGGAATATGATCCTTGTAGAAGTCCAACCGTAAGCCTTCCAGTGACTATCAGTTCAGTCCAGTTGTTCAGTCGTGTCTGATTCTGCGACCCCATGCACTGTATCACTCCAGGCCTCCCTCCCATCACCAGTGACTGTGGTTGGCAGGAATCACAGAAATTCCAAGTTATGTACACGTCCTGTAGCTGAGGCCATTGTTGGAGCAAACAGTCCAATGGTTTTGTGAATTCCTGTAGTCTTTCTCTGTTGTTAACTGCAAGTCTGGGAGGATAGCTAGAGTTTCTTTTGTCTAAGACTGGAATAGTCTTCCTGTACCGATTCAGGGCTCCCTTTCCCCAGGCATGAAGAAAGAAAAAGTATAGTCAACATGGGGTTGCTATCCCTGTTTATTAAAAAAGTGGGAGATCAAGACTTTTTTTTGAACTATTTTAAAAATGTCATTTATGTATAATTGATATACAATAACATATATTTAAGGTACACAATTTGAAAACTTTTGTCACACATACAAACCTATGCAATCATCATAACCATGGCTCAAATTAACAATGGAGAGGAATTTCCCCAGTTTTGTGAAGCATATCTCTAAAAATTCTAAAGCTAATATAATATTCAATGGTGACAAATTTGAAGCTTCCCCATTAAGACCAGGAGCAAAGCATGAATGTCCCCTTTCACCATGGCTTTTCAATACTATACTAGAAGTCCAGCGAATGCAGAAGACAAAAATAAGGAAATAGAGGGTACACAGGCTGGATAGGAAGGAACAAATTTATATCTGCTTGCAGATGAGAGATTGTGTAGAAAATCTGAAAGAAGTAACAACAGCAACAACAAAAACTTCTAGAGCTAAGTGACTATAAATAGCTTGGAAGACAGGAGTTTAAAAAAAGTCAATTGCTTTCTGATATACCCACAATGAACAAATGGAATTTGAAATTTAAAGCATGCTGTCATTTAAAATGGCATCCCCCTCAAATGAAATACTGATGATGTATAAATCTAACAAAATATGTTCAAGAATCTATGTGGAAAATTACAAGTCTCCAGTGAAAAATTTCAAAGAAGAAAGAAATGGAGAAATATTCCATGTTCATGATTAAGAAGACTCAGTATTATAAAGATGATACATCTTTCCAATGATCTATAGGTTCAATGCATTCCCAATTAAAACTGCAGCATCTTGTGAGTATCAACAAATTGATTCTAAAACTTATATACAGAGGCAAAAGACCCAGAATATGCAATATGATTTTGAAAAGGAAGAATGAAATTGAAGACCTGACGTTACTTGACTTTAAGATGGACTTACCATAAAGCTGCCACGATCAAGACAGTATGGCACTGGTACCGACACTTTCCGGATGGCCTGCTTCCCTTCAGTAATACGCGTTTAAGTTTCTTCCATGTCTTTTAATGGCTTGATAGCTCATTTCTTCTCAGTACTAAGTAATATTCCATTGCCTCGATGTTTCAGAGTGTATTTATTCACCTACGGAAGGATTGCCAAATGCTTCCAACTTTTGGCAGTTATGAGTAAAACTGCTATAAGAGTCTGCGTGTGGATTTTTGTGTGGACGTGTTTTCAGTTTCTTTGGGGAGACGCCAATTAGAAGCTCTTGTGCTTTTAACACTTGTCTTCTCATATGTCCCTGGTTATAACCTCTAAGTACAATGTTGAGCTAGTCATAATGCAGTTTTCCTTTTCCAGTGTATCTCTAGGAGATAGTAACTTAATTTCCTTTGGATATGCACTCAGAAGTGGAACTGCTGAATCACATGGTAGTTCTACCTTTAAGTTTTTGAGGAACTTCCACACTTTCTCCATAGTGGCTGTACGGACTGACGTTCCCACCAACAGTATACAAGGGTTCTCTTTCGTCACATTCTCAACAGCAGTTACTCTCTCTATTGTTGGGATAATAACCGTTCTAATAGATATGAGCACATGTCTTACTATGGTTTGACATGCATTTCGTTGATGATTTGTGATGTTGAGCAACTTTTCATGTATGTGTTGGCTGTTTGAATATTTTCTTCAAAAAAATATCTATTCAGGTCCTTTGCTCACTTAAAAGTTGGATTATCTTTTTGGTATTGTAATGGACGAGTTCCTATACACTTTGGATAGTAAATCCTTATCAGATATTTGGTTTAAAATATTTTTCCTATTCCATAAGCAGGCTTTCCTCTTTTTTTTCTTTTTGATCATTTCTTTTGCTATGCTAAAGCCTTTTAGTTTGATGTAAACAAGAGTGAGGCTTACCTTGGTGGCTCAGTAGTAAAGAATTTTCCTACCAGTGCAGGAAACAAGGGTTCAATCCCTGGGTTAGGAAGACTCCCTGGAGAAGGAAATGGGAACCCATTCTGGTTGTCTTGCCTGGGAAACCCCATGGACCTGGAAACCCCGTGGAAACTCCAGAGGAGCCTGGCAGGTTGTAGTTCATGTAACAAAAGAGTTGAACATGACTTAATGACTCAACAACAACAAAACAAGTGTAAACATCTGTTTATTTTTGCTTTTGCTGTTTAAGCTTTAGGTGTCATTTAGAAAAAAATCACTGTCAACACCAATATTCCGGGAAATTTTTCTCTATGTTTTCTTAGAGAAAGCTTGGGGGTTTTAAGGTTTCAGGTTTTGCAGTTAAGTTTTTAATCCATTTCTAGTTAACTTCTGTGAATGTCCAATATAAAGGTCTACGTGCATTTTTTTCCTGTGAACATCCGATTTTCCCAGTGCCATTTTTTTGAAGAGACTTTTCTCCATTGAGTATTCTTAGTTCCCTTGACAAATACTAATTGCTTGTATACATGAGGGTTTATTTGGGGGCTCTTGATTCTGTTTCATTGGTTTTTGTGTTTTTCTGCCAGTATCTTAATGCTTTGATTACTATAGTTTTGTAGTTAGAAATCAGAAGTGTGATGCCTCTTGCTTTGTTCTACTTCCTCAAGATCACTTTGATTATTTGGGGTCTTTTTCGGTTTTACACAAACTAAAAAAAATTGTTTTCACTTCTGTAAAAATGCCATTAGAATCTTGATAGGGATTGTACTGAATCCATCCTATGACTAGTATGCACATTTTAAGAATATTAATTCTTCTAAGCCATGAGCATGAGATATCTATTTATTTTGTTTTCTTCATTTTATTTCATCAATGTCTTAGAGTTTTCAATGTAAAGATCATTACCTCCTTGGTTAAGTGTATTCCTAAATATTTTGGTCTTGGTGCTGTTGTGAGATATTTTTCCCTTTCTTTTTCAGATAATTCATTGTTATGGGCATTCCTATATTACTCCTCAACTTACTCCTGGAAATTCTGCTTAAGTTTCACATGTAAATATGCTACTAGCAGCAGATTTTTGCTAATTGCACTTGATTAGATTAGAAATGCTCCATTATTGTTAAAAAGTGTTTCATGGATGAGAACTGAGTTTTCTTAAATAGTTTTGTGGATTGGTTAAGATAAACATATGACTTTTGGATTTAAGCTGTAAATATGAGTAGATTATAATAAAATGTTTTCATGTTAAACCATCCTTGAATACCTGCAAAACCCAGCTAGGCTTTTTTTTTTTCAGCTTGGAGCATTAATTTCATTAATACTTTTTGCATCTATGTTTATAAGTGATTTCTTCCACTTTCTATCTGTACATTTTCCTGGCAATCTAATCTCAATAATTTCTTCCCAACAAAAAGGCTTTCTTCTATAGATCACTTTCCAACCATTCTTAGAGAGGCAGATGAAAGAAAGGTGATCTGTGAACCCGCAAACACTTATTTTTAAAGGAGTTTACCAATAATTTATATAGATTTTCTTCTTTTTCTTAAGTCCTAAAGCCATTTTCCTTGCTGCATTTTAGAGCTTTCTTTTCCTCCCCAGTCTCTCCTAGATTTTATTAACTATAGAATTCACTTATAATTTATATGTGGTTCTCTAATTATTTTTAATTGATGTTTATAATGTTAGTTATTTTGCTTATTTCATGTCTTCTATATGACATAAATACTTCTACTGACATCTTAATATAGGCTTTACTCTGGATTTTTTGGGAACTGAATATTTTAATTTTGACTTGACTTTTATTAATGAAAATATTATCCTACGCATACTCTAAATAATACTAAGTTTGGTGACCTAAGAGTTTGGGGGAACCTTTGGGAAAATTCTAAATATTTTTCAGTCCATAATTCTTAATTTTTTTTTTCCAGTTTATCCTTTGCTTTCATTATTGGTCAACTGTTTTCTTCTCAAGCACTCTTTCTCTCTTCCAATAGGTTGTGACTTGACACTTCTACATGGTCAGCTTTCCTAGGTCATTGTGATTACTGACAGAGGGATGGAAACATGTTCTTGGCTAAATATCTAATTATCCTAGTTCATGACATTTTCAATTATTCCTAAAAGCATGATGGTCAACACAATTTCAATTTATCCCGAGCAGCTTCTGAAGGTATATTGAGTTCTTTTACTTTAAAAAGCAACACAAATCTTCTCAGTGGGAAAATAAATGATTGAATCTCACCTCATTCCAAATGAATTAGAGTTGGCACGCTTGTGTGTCTGGAGCTGACTTACAGTACTTGATGCTAAAATGTAGCCCCTTGTAGTAGTTATAATAAATTAAGGCCCTGTCAGAGGCTGAAGTCATGAAAGCTAAAGGAAAAAAAAATATATATATATATATATATATATAAATATTGCTACCTTTTATATTTTAGGCTCTGATAGGAATTTTGTGCTTCAGCATGTTGACAGCACAAAATAGACAAATTCCATATTTTAGACTACTGTGCCAAATTTCATGTGTAGCAGCCTGTGAGTGTCTTGCATTAAGCTGTGAGTTATAGCAGGAAAGGCCTAGACACTGAGAAGTGGCGTATTTCTTGAGGCTTGTGGGGCAGGCGAGTTCCACATTTCTCCCTTTTGAATGACAACATGGCCCAGCTTCCCAGGGATAAACATGACGGTTTGTTTCTCTTCCTGTATTCTTTTCTGAAAAACGTGACGGTGCTCTTAATTTAAAACTGTCAATCACAGGGCGTAAAAATATTTTTCACTTAAAAGTCCAGTGACAAGCAGAAGACAACAACGGAAATGGGTACTCTGGACAGGTGATAATTTTCTACAGCTAATTATCATCATTTTTCTACATGAAACATTGTCAAAAACGTATTGAATAATATATGCTTTGATAAGGTGTGTTTGTAAGAGAGCAGAACTTCACATTAGCTGTACCGAATAACTTGACTATCTCTTGTAAGAAAAAAAGATAGAGAGAGAGAGAAGGTCACCACTAGACTATTAGTCTCGGTGGCATACATTTTCTGGAATTACTTTTTGTCCTTTTATCTGTGTTATCTTTGCTATCATAACCAGGTAAAAAATGAGGAAAAACCTAAGGGTAGGTTTGGAAGTGGTTTCAAGGTATCAGTGTTCTGAAACTGGATCTGTTTTGCCTCTCTGTACCTTTCCTTTTCTGATAAATTTCTTAGTAACACAGGACTCTTTCTGCTCCAGAGAACTGCAGCAACAGGAAACTGCCCAGACATCTTCCCAGCGCCTGGAGTCATCCATTTGTCAGTGGACTGAAAGTAATTTTAATGATGTGCCTCACTTGTCTCTCCAGTTATTATTTTTAAAATTGTGACAAATTAAGTGGGCATCCTCTGGCTTCAAATGGAGAGGCTGAAATATTAGCAGTGAAAACAATTCAAAATATGTTTTGTTTTTTTTTTAAAGAATGTAAGAACGTCTCTGATTACCTAAGCTATAATTACCATAAAACCAATAGCAATGGAAAGCAGCAAGGGTTCATACAGCTTCTGGCACTGGGTATTAAAAGGTATGAAAGTAGAAATGAACTTCCTGATTTCTGAAGATAATCGAAGCAGAGCTGATGCACAAAAGCAATGTATCAGTGCAGAACTGGAAAGTAAGAACGAAAGCAGATCTATTCCAAATGTGATTTAAATCTCATTATATTTTGAATATTCAGTGAGAATCTCTTATGGTTTCAATTTCTCTTTGGGAGTAAAATGGTTTCTTAGAAGTGCATTCATCTACGCTGCTAGAGTATCGTTTACTAACAAATGATTGCAGCTGTACCCAAGTGGCCTAAAAGAGTTTTATGTTGCTTCCAGATGTGCTTAATTTATTTCCAGGGTATAATGTTTGCCTTGGGAGCCTTGGGTGATTTTCTCACTTATCAGTGCCAATTTCTTGGGGGTAGGTAAAACTTTAGTCCTATTCTAGATGGTGAGACAGAACAAGAAGGTATTATAGCTTCATTAACATCGAAAGAGAAACCTTCAACAATCCTGGGTAAAATATTAAATCTACTGTGTATTCAAGAGCTTACACACCTGGCCTTGTGTTTGCAAGGGTTTCCTAGAACTTGGCTTACCAATTTTCAATATTAAGTGAACAATGATGCTTGTCAGGTATTTTTAATGCTTAGAATTTTGAAAATTTCCCTGTAAGTTTATCTTTCAAAAACTCCTATTTGTTTTATTACAAAGTATCAAGAGGACAAAACAAATCTGATTTTCAGCTACTCAAAGGACTACTGAATTAAAGCTACTAACATTCTTTGCATACTGAATATGAACAAGAAATAAGCTATTTGTTACAGAGAAATTACATGAATTGTATTTTGGAGAACATTAAAATGAAGACCAGTTATAGTGTAAAATCCATAATTTGTTTAAAACAATTATAAGATACTTAGTAAAGCTACTTTGGTGATGTGAAAGCTGTGCAATCAGATTTTAGAAGGTTTTTCACAAATATGTCAATTGTTGAAGACATACAAATGTATTCAATTGAGTTTAAATATTTCCTAAAGTAGATAATCTAAACTAACACGTGTCAGAAGCAAAGAAATTACCTTATAAACAGATAAAAAAGCAATATATGCTGTCTAGAGAGACCGAGTTCATATCTAGGAACACATGCAGACTGAAAGTGAGGGAGTGGATATAGGTATCCAAAACAGATGGAAATCAAAAGAAAGCTGGAGTAGCCCTATTCATATCGGACAGGTTAGACTTTAAAATACAGACTGTTATAAGAGACAAAGAAGGACACCACATAATGATCAAGGGATCAATTCAAGAAGAAGATACAGCAATTGTAAGTATATATGCACCCACACATATGGCAAATGCTAAAAGCCGTAAGAGGAGAAATTGACAGAAACACAGCAACAGTGGGGGACTTTCATCAATGGACAGATCATCCAGACAGAAAACCAGTAAGAAACACAGGCCTAAATCACACACTAGCCCAGATGGATTTGACTGATATTTATGAGCGTTCTATCCAAAAGCAGCAGAATGTGTATCTTTTCAAGGGCACATGGGATATTCTCCAGGATGGATCACATGCTGGTTCACAGAGCAAGCCATGGTAAATTTAAGAACACTGAAATCATATCTAGCATCTTTCCTGGCCACAATACTATAAGATTGGAAATCAAAATTAGGAAAAGAACTGTAAAGAAAACAAACACATGGAGGTTAAACAAAATGTTACTAAATAACTGATGGATCCCTGAAGAAATCAAAGACGAAATCAAAATTTACTAGAGACAAGTGAAAATTAAAAGTATAATGATCTAAAAACCTATAGGACTCAGCAAAAGTAGAGGTAGTTTATACCAATAAATTCTTACCTCAGGAAACAAGAAAAATCACAAATAAGCAATCTAATTTTATACCTAAGACAACTAGAGAAAGAACAAACAAAATCCAAAGTGAGAAAAGATAAAGATCAGAGCAGAAAGAAATGAAATAGAGACAAAGAAAACAATAGCAAAGATCAACAAAATTAAAGCCTTTTTTTTTAAAGAAAGTAAATGAAATTAAATAAATGATTATCCAGGCTCATCAAAAAGGCAAAGGAGGACTCAAATCAATAAAATTAATGAAAAAGGAGAAGTTACAATGGATACCACAAAAATTACAAAAATCATAAGAGACTACTACAAGCAACTATATGCCAATAAAATGGACAACCTAGAAGAAATGGAAAAATTCTTTGAAGAATACGATCTCTCAAGATTGAACCAGGAAGAAATAGAAAATATGAATAGGCTAATAACAAGTGCTGAAATGGAAACTGTGATTTAGAATTCCCAAGAAACAAAAGTCCATGATCCAACAGCTTCACAGGGAATTCTATCAAACACTTATAGAACAGTTAAAACCTATATTTCTGAAACTATCCCCAAAACTTGCAAAGCAAGGAACACTCCCAAATTCATTCTATTAGGCCACCACATCTGATACCAAACCAACCAAAGATATCAAAAAGAAAAATATCAAACTCCAATATCACTGATGAACGTAGATGCAGAAATCTTCAGCAAAATACCAGCAAACCAAATTCAACAATACATTAAAAGGATCATTCACTATGACCAACTGAGATTTATCCCAAGGATGCAAAGATTTTTCAATATCCACACATCAATCAGTGTGATACACCACATTAACAAATTGAAGAATAAAAATGATATGATCACTTCAGGATACAGGAAAAGCTTTTGACAAAATTCAACACTCATTTAAGAGGAAAACTCTCTGAAAAATGAGCATAGAGGGAACGTACCTCAAGATAATAAAGATCATATATTACAAACCTACAACCAATATTACACTCAATGGTGAAAAGCTGAAAGCATTTCCTCTAAGATCAGTAACAAGACAAGGATGTCCACTCTTGTCACTTTTATTCAATGAAGTTTTGGAAGTTCTAGCCACATCAATCAGAGAAGAAAAGAAATAAAAACAATCCAAGTTGGAAAATAAGAAGTAAAACTATCACTGTTTGCAGATGACATACTATACATAGAAAACACCATCTCATCCAAAAGAGCAAAATACCTAAGAGAAACCTACCTAAGGAGTTAAAAGACCTGTACTGTGAAAGCTCTAAGGCACTGGTGAAAGTGGAAGTGAAGTCGCTCAGTCGTGTCCGACTCTTTGCGACCCCACAGACAGTAGCCTGCACCAGGCTCCTCCGTCCGTGGGATTTTCTAGCCAGAGTACTGGAGTGGGTTGCAATTTCCGTCTCCAAGGAGTCTTCCTGACCCAGGGATTGAACCCAGGTCTCCTGCATTGTAGACAGACGCTTTACTATCTGAGCCACCAGGGAAGTCACTGGTAGAAGAAATCAAAGATGACAAAAACAGAAGAAGATACACATATTCTTGGATCGGAAGAACCCACATTGTTGAAATGACTATACTATGCAAGGCAATCTACAGATTCAATGCAATCCCTATCAAATTACCAACGGCATTTTTCACAGAACTAGAACAAAAATTTTTAAAAATATATGAAGATACAAAAGCCTCTGAATAGCTAAAGTAATCTTAAGAAAGAAGAATGAAGCTGGAGGAACCCAGCTTCCTGTTTTCAGATTATACTACAAAGCTACAGTCATCAAAACAGTAGGGTACTGGCACAGAAACCAACGTAGATAAGTGAAAAAGTATAAAAAGTCCAAAAATAAACCCACACACCTATGGTCAATTAGTCTATGACAAAAAAGGCAAGAATACACAATGGAGAAAGGCAGTGTCTTCAATAAGAGGTGCTGGGAAACCTGGACAGCTACATGTAATAGAATGAACTTAGAATATTCTCTAATACACACATAAAAATAAACTCAAAATGGATTAAGGAGCTAAATTTAAGACCAAATACTGTCACACTTTTAGAGGAAAACATAGGCAGAACACCCTTTGACATAAATCACAGCAAAGCTTTCACAATCCATCTCCCAAGGTAACGGAAATAAAAAGAAAAGTAAACAAATGTGACCTAATTAAACTCAAAAGATTTTGCACAGCAAAAGAAACCATAAACAAAAACAAAATAATCCACAGAATGGAAGAAAATATTTGTAATCAATGCAACCAACAAGGGATTCACCTCCAATTTTTACAAATAGCTCATCCAGCTCAATATCAGAAAACCAAGCTAATCAAAATGTGGGCAGAAGACCTAAGCAGAAATTTATCCAAAGCAAAGACGCAAAGAGCCAAAAGGCACACAAGAAGATTATCAACATCACTAATTACTAGAGAAGTACAAATCAAAACTACAGTGAGCCTTTGTATCACACCAGTCAGAATGGTCATAATCAAAAACTCTACAAACAAGAATTGCTGGAGAGGGTGTGTGGTAAAGGGAACCTCATCCACTGCTGTGACAGTACAAATTGGTACAGCCTGTATGGAGAACAGCATGGAAATTCCTTAAAGAAGCTAAAAGTAGAGCTATCCTATGACCTGGCAACCCCACTCCTGGGCACATATCCAGAGAAAGGTTTGAAATACGTGCTCCCCAGTGATCACTGCCATGCTGTTTACATTAGCCAAGACATGGAAGCAACCTAGATGTCCATCAACAAATAAATGGGTAAAGAAGATGTGGTACGTATATACAAATGTTACATTTGTTTAGTCACCAGTTCGTGTCCAGCTCTTTTGTGACACTATGGACAGTAGCCAGCCAGTTTCCTACATCCATGAGGTTTCCCAGGCAAGAATACAGGAGCGGGTTGCCTTTCCTTCCCCAGGAAATCTTCCTAACTCAGGGACTGAACCCACATCTCCTGTGTTGGCAGGTGGATTCTTAACCATTGAGCCAGCAGGGAAGCCCATACAATGAAATAACACCACTTACTGCAACGTAAATCAACCTGAAGATTATAATATTAAATGAATTGAGTCAGAAAGAGACAGACAAATGTCACAACAGAGTGCTTATAAGCAGAATCTAAACAAAAAATTCACACAAATGGACTTATTTACAAAAGAGAAACATACTCACAGACTTTGAAAACAAACTTCTGGTTACCAAAGGGGAAAACTGGGAGGGAAGGTTAAACTGAGAGCTTGGGATTGACATGTGCCTGCTACTATATTTAAAATAGATAACCAACAAGGATCTGCTGTACAGAACAAGGAAAGCTCTTCAATATTCACTAATAACCTAACTAGGAAAAGAATTTGAAAAAGAATGAATATATGCATATAATGGAATCACTTTGCTGCATACCTGAAACTAATACAACATTGTAAATCAATTATATACAATATAAAATAAAAACAAATTTAAATGAAGCACAGGAATCATCTTGTGAATGGTCACTTAGTATTTGTACTGAAAATGAAACCTTGGCCTTATGTCCTGTACTTTCAATACCCTTTCTAAAACAGCACACTAACTTTAAAAACAATAAACAAGTTTCCCAATACTCAAGTAACTTAATTCCTTATTTCTAGTCTCAAAGTTATAGGATATACATACAAATCCATATAGGATTAAGTATGTAAATTAATAACTAAAACAAGAATTGGAAAAATGCATATTGTCAAAATTAAGCTTGAAGATCTTGGTTGTTTTCCTCTTAAAAAAGTACATTTTCCTTCTTTTACATAGGTCAGGAAACCCTTAAAGTCAGCCATATGTTCTTTATGTATGTTTGCCAAACATGAGCACTATTTCAAAGTTTCATGCATCCAACATGTAAATTAATATAAATGAAATGTTCAAATGCTTCTTGCTTTTGGAAGTAAAATTCTCATATGATACAATTAGAATATTATGGTAGAATATAGGATCATAAGGGCTAAAAGTCGTGTTAGTTTTGTTCACGAATATAATTTAATTGCCTCCTAGAACAATGCTTGGAGAAGGAAATGGCAACCCACTCCAGTATTCTTGCTTGGAGAATCTCATGGACTGAGGAGCCTGGTGGGCTGCAGTCCATGGGGTCACAAAGAGTCGGACACGACTGAGTGACTTTACTTAGAACAATGCTGGTCATAAGTAGACACTCAGTAAATGTAAGAATATATAAGTTGAATAAATAAATATTAATTAGATATACTGGGGCTTCCCTGGTAGTTCAGCTGGTAAAGAATCCGCCTGCAATGTAGGAGACCCCAGTTCAATTCCTGGGTCAGGAAGATCGCTGGAGAAGGGACAGGCTACCCATCCAATATTCATGGACTTCCCTGGTGACTCAAACAGTGAAGAATCTGCCTGGGTTTAATCTTTGGGTTGGGAAGATTCCCTGAGGGAGGGCACAGCAACCCACTCCAGTATTCTTGCCCTGGACAGAGGAGTCTGGCTGGCTACAGTCCATGGGACTGCAAAGAGTCAGACATGACTGAGCAACTAAGCACAGCACATGTATACTGACAAAGTGAATGAATTAGAAATAAATCAGTTCGTTCCCTAAACTAGTTTACTGAGGTTTTAACACCAAAACATCCAGCTAAAAAATTGTCAATCCAGAGTTAGATTAAGTAATGCTCTGACATATTTGGTTTTTTAAATATTTCTTTTGACTTGATAGTAATCTTCTATATTTTGAATAAAGTGATAAAAACTGCAATAATTTTTAATTGATATATATAGACAACTTTATTCAAATTCAAGATGCTAACTGAATTTGCCAGATATTTTGACATCAGTCAATCAGTTAAGTCCCTCAGTTGTGTCCAACTCTTTGCGACCCCATGGACTGTAGCATGCCAGGCCTCTCTGTCCATCACCAACTCCTGGAGTTTACTCAAACTCATGTACATCGAGTTGGTGATGCCATCCAACCATTTCATCCTCTGTCATCCCCTTCTCCTGCCTTCAATCTCTCCCAGCATCAAGGTCTCTTCAAATGACTCAGCTCTTTGCATCAGGTGGCCAAACTATTGGAGTTTTAGCTTCAATATCAGCCCTTCCAATGAATATTCAGGACTGATTTCCTTTAGGATGGACCAGTTTAACATCAGTTAGATACAATCTCTTATTGCAAAGGGCCTATGTAAAATACAAGATATGATGAGAATTAAGTCATTGTACATGAAACTTTTATAGGACTCAAATTATTTCTTTATAACAATATGTCTCACAAAGAAAAGCACTTTCAAGACTGAATACTTCAGTCTTTCTTATCAGATGGCTTCTTCTAGCTAAAAAACTAGTTAGAATGTTATAGTAATTCAGATGCCCTGAGACACTTGCTCTGGGATATGATTTCCCCTAGAAAGGCTGTTTTTAGGAGTCATGGTGTCATCCGATTTTGGAAAGCCTTCTCTGTTCCTTGTTGTGTGAAAGCTTTTCAGATTCCCTTTCTCCTTCCTTCTCTCTCTCCCATGCTTCCCTTCCTCCTATTCCTTACCTCTTTTCCTCCTTTATATTCTCCCTCTCTCCATTTTCTTATTTTTCCTTTTGATTGGTTAGAATAGGGCTACAGACTTACTTGACCTCTTTACTTTTCTAGAATATCCATACTTGCATGATGAAGTCTCACATCCTGGGACTTCCCAAGTTGTTAAAAAAAAAAAAAAAGATTTAGCCTTTGTGGAATCTCAATCCTATTAAATAAACAATGCTATCAATAAATAGCTAAACATTTCATATCATTTAGATAGCATGTCCTTTATAGATTCCTGCCCCTCCCGACTCATCCTTGTTTTTTTCCACCATGTTCATTCAAAGCAATGATTCCCTGGCAAAGCTGAAGACTTGTAGCAGAATACAGAGGGTTGTTTGCAGAAATAAAGTGCTGTTGTGATGCAGCCTTGCCTTGTACACCTCACATGTTGGCCATTCAGCATTGGTGTATCTGACCAGTTAAAGCAATGACTTCAAGGGTCTAATAAAATAAAACCTCCAAGTTTTATTTTTTGCCGAGAATTTGGAAAACTCAGCAGTGGCCACAGGACTGGAAAGGTCAGCTTTCATTCCAATCTCAAAGAAGGGCAATGCCCCAAAATATTCAAACTACTGAGCAATTGCAATCATTTCTCATGCTAGCAAGATAACAGTCAAAATCCTTCAAGCCAGGCTTCAACAGTATGTGAATCAAGAACTTCCAGATGTAAAACTGGATTTAGAAAAGGCAGAGGAACCAGAAATCAAATTACCAAATCCACTGGATCACAGGAAAAGCAAGAGAATTTCAGAAAAACTTCTGCTTCACTGACTATGCTAAAGCCTTTGACTGTGTGGATCACAACAAACTGTAGAAAATTCTTAAGGAGATGGGAATACCAGACCACCACCTGTATGTAGGTCAAGAGCAACACTTAGAACCAGACATGGAACAATGGACTATTTCAAAATTGGAAAAGGAGTATGTCAAGGCTGTAAAATGTCACCCTGATTATTTAACTTATATAGAGTACATCACTAGAAATGCTGGGCTGGATGAAGCACAAGCTGGAACCAAGATTACCAGGAGAAATATCAATAACTTCAGATATGCAGATGACTCTACCCTTATGCAGAAAGTGAAGAAGAACTAAAGAGCCTCTTGATGAAGGTAAAAGAGTGAAAAAGCTGGCTTAATATTCAAGATTCAGAAAACTAAGATCATGGCATCCAGTCCCATCACTTCTTGCAAATAAATGGGAAAACAATGGAAACAGTGAGAGACTTTATTTTCTTGGGCTCCAAAATCACTGCAGTTGACTGCAGCCATGAAATTAAAAGATGCTTGCTCCTTGGAAGAAAAGCTGTGACCAACCTAGACAGCTTAGGAAAAAGCAGAGACTCTACTTTGCAGACAAGAATTCATATAGTCAAAGCTATGGTTTTTTCAGTAGTCATGTGCAAGTGTAAGAGTCAGACCTTAAAGAAGATTGAGCACCAAAGAACTGATGCTTTCAAACTGTGGTGTTGGAGGAGATTCTTGAGAGTCCCTTGGACAGCAAGGAGGTCAAACCAGTCAATCCTAAATCAACCCTGAATATTCATTGAAAAGATTGATGCTGAAGCTCTAATACTTTGGCTACCTGATGCAGAGAGCAGACTCATTGGAAAAGACTCTGATGCTGGGAAAGATGGAAGGCAGGAGGATAAGGGGACAACAGAGGATGAGATGGTTGGATGGCATCAGTGACTCAATGGACATGAGTCTGAGCAAACTCCGAGAGATAGTGAAGGAAGGGGAAGCTTGTTGTGCTGCTGTCCAAGAGGTCGCAAAGGGTCAGACACAACTGAGTGACTGAACAATAGCAGCCAGTTTTAAATCATTGGTTGAATTTGGTTTGGAAGTAGTCTTATATTAACTGGATAACACAGTCAAGAGAAATCAGTTAATTGCTGATTCATTGGAAAAGATCCTCATGCTGGGGAAGATTGAAGGCAAAAGAGGAAGAGGGCAGCAGAGGATGAGATGGTTGGAAAGCATCACTGATTCAATGGACATGAACCTGGGCACGCTCCAGGAGATGAGGGACAGGGAGTTGTGCTGCAGTCCATGGGGTCACAAAGAGTTGGACATGATTTAGCAACTAAACAGCACACAGTCAAGAGAAATCATCTATTTAACTACAGTTACAGTAAGAAGATAAGGGCCAAGACAGAAAAGAGAAACGAGGAGCTCTGGAAAGAGTTACAGAACAGGAGGAGGAAAGTGGATGGTTAGCCTCTCTGTCTAAGCAATTCGATTCTCAACTTGCCTCCCTCTTTTGGAGAAGAAAGAATCAACTTTTCAGTTGTTTTCAAATAAAAGCAGGTTGAGAACTTTCCTTTTTCAGTATTACACATTTGATTCATTCTTCACTGGTGGAGGAATTATGTATTTTGCTTTAAAAGTCTCCAATGAGAGATGCATTTATAATTGCAGGAAGCAGAGACAGGTAGTAGATAATTTAAAAGCATGGAGATAATTGTGTAAAAATAAAAAATAAAAACTCAGTAGGTGACAGCTGAGTATCAATAGGATCTGATCCTGAGTTTCTAAGGGTCATGGGATGTTGCAATTGAGATTAGTTAATATCATCTCCTCACTTAACAAATTTTAAGGCTTACTTTTAATGTTCAAGTAGATTTGTCCATATGCATATACCAAGTTATTTATGCTTTTATTTTAATTTGAAAAATCTTAACATTTTACATGCACACAGATATATGCCTTAAATAATGGAATTTTGAGAGATAAAAATTCTACCGGATCTTTGAACTGTTGGAAGGGACTTTACCTCGAAGCTAATGAAACTTCTATTGTTCTGCGATAATAGGAGAGATCCTAGAAATGTGTCCACAGAGTCAGAACTAGATAAAGTTGGCTAGCGTAAGATACGTTATTTCTGTCCATTATTGTTTTTTTTTTTTTCATTCACAACTTCTTTTTTTGTCAGATGAGCCTGGAAGGGTGGGAGGTATGTTTCAGATCCGGCCAAAGGGAAGCTGAGCTGTGGATACACTGAACTTGGGTTTGGTGGTTTTAATCTTCTGATGGACAGTTAAATTACTAGTTGCCCAGGTATAGTTGAAATACTTCAAATACCCACTGGGTTGATTCCCACAGCAGGGGTAGGTAAGCCAGAAGTCTTATTATGATATAAATATGTCTTACAACAGTCAACACCAGACATATATGGTAGAAGTTGAGAAACAAGATTCAAAGTATTAATGCATAAATACAGAAGCTGGTTTGTAGAAAATATTTCTAGTCATCAGATATTTTAAATTATAAGTGGAGGATTCAGTTAACATCAGCTCTCAGTCAACATAGAAGTTCTCTCCTCCCCTGAATATACTTAGTAATACATTTTATGAAGTTCAAATGTACCCTACATTCTTTGTATTTTTTGATGGATTTTTGAAATATGGAATATATGAGAATCTCTGTGTTACAGGACACAGATATCGTGCAGTTCTACAAATGGTGATTATGTCTGTGTTGACGATGAATGTTTTATACATCTCACTACTACTAATAAAAACAAATTCAACCAATTGTGTTAGGAATTCTTTTCACAGAAAGATATTATAGCATTGTTGTCATTTGAAGAGATGATCAACGAATATGCAGCCAAAATGAAAGAAAAGCATTATAGGGATGAGTCAGGGGGTTTGTTAAGTAAGTCTCACATATTATTTATATAAATTCTGTAATGTTTTTTAATATTTTCCAGATATTTTGTCTCTGATTTTGTTGTGATTTTCTTTCTTCTTCCAGATAAAAATTCATGTTCATGCCTAATTTTGTACTTATAATGTTGTAACCATTTTCTGAAAGAGAACTACCCAAATTACATATGGTTCAGGCTCCACAAAACTTAAGTCCACCTTGTAGCTGAAAACAGAACAACTGTGGATGTGCATAAGCGGGGAGTGGGGCCGTAAAAGGGTAGACGTGGGGGGAAAGCCTGGTCCGTCTAGGCAAAGCTGTGCTTTTCCTAGATGGAAAAAGCATATGAAAAAGCAGCTGTGAGACCGAAAGACGCTTACTCCTTGGAAGAAAAGTTATGACCAACCTGGACAACATATTAAAAAGCAGAGACATCACTTTGTCAACAAAGGTCCATCTAGTCAAGGCTATGGTTTTTTCAGTGGTCATTATGCATGTGAGAGTTGGACTATAAAGAAAGCTGAGTGTTGAAGAATTGGTTTTTGAACTGTGGTGTTGGGAAGACTCTGGAGAGTCCCTTGGACTGCAAGGAGATCCAATCAGTCCATTCTAAAGGAGATCCGTCTTAGGTGTTCACTGGAAGGACTGATGCTGAAGCTGAAACTTCAATACTTTGACCATCTGATGCGAGGAGCTGACTCCTTTGAAAAGACCTTGATGCTGGGAAAGATTAAAGGCAAGAAGAGAAGGGGACGACAAAGGATGAGAATGGTTGGATGGCATTACCGACTCGATGGACGTGAGTTTGGGTAAACTCCGGGAGTTGGTGATGGACAAGGAGGCCTGGCGTGCTGCAGTCCATGGGGTCACAAAGAGTCGGACACGACTCAGCGACTGCACTGAACTGACTGAAAGCGTGGTGGGTTCATGAGAGGAGGAAGCCACACCCTCATCAGCTCATTTAGTTGTCCTCATCACTCTTTCAAGAGATGCAACGGGAAAATGAGGTTAACAAACAGTTTTTAGTTGAGAGTGGGTGCCTCCAACTGCGTCTGGAAGCTTATATGGGAAGACAGCGTGAGCCACAAAGGCAGAGTGTAACTTTTCCCTTCAGATCTGACAAAAACATGCTTCTATTTGTCCCCCAAAGTTTTAATGTTTGGAATCTTTTCATAAATTTTCCATATTCTCCATTGGAGCAGGTCTATTTTTTTTTTAATCCAATACATACTGCCTTTCAAAGTCCTGATTCTTTTGTAGCTCAAAATACCCTAACACAGGGGAGCCCTAGCATTATAGCTTTCCCCGGGGACGAGGCACCTATCCACTCCACGACCCAGCTCCTGCATTAGCCCTGACTTTCGGGCGGGGGTTCCCTACTTGTTAAGGCCAGCACTTTCCTCTACAGGAGTTGCCTCCTAGAGTCTGGGAACACGTTAAAGGCCTGATAGAAAAGGTAGGGCAAATGTTTCATCTGTTCTTGGTTTGTGGGTTCCAAGCACATGGTTTCCAATGTTACATTTGGAAGTGGGATTCAGTTAATTCACAAGCGTTTTGATCAAATCATTGATTTTATCCATTGTCTTGTGAATGAACAATGTATGATGCCTGGATTTTTTCAAGCTGTCTCTTCCCTCCTCATATATACAGTTGACACGTTCTTTCAAAGGTTAGGAGCATTTGGGAATCTGTGTGTTTTGAGAAGAAAGGTGAACTCATTAGCTTCACTTTCTAAATATTTTAATAATGTTCCTGAAGCCTGGAATGCCACCTTTATTCAGCTATCTCTTTTGTTTTCTGCCACAGCTGAGTACTTATAGTGAATGGCAGTGCATATTAATAAGCAGGCAGCTTAATAAGACCCAGGTTAATGATTATAATTATCCCTACACGGTGTATGCTGACAGCGTGTGCAAAGATATTCACTCTTCAAAAAAGCCCCAAGGCAGTACAGATAATTCTGACACTGAGTACGTTATCTGAGAAGAAGGTTAACAATGCTATGTGATACTTAGTTTTTTTTTTTTTTTTTCTTAAGTGAACATTTTAATTACCTGGGGATACCGTCCATGACTGGAATTCAGTCAGCAAGCAGAGGGCCAGTTAACTTTTCAGGAGATCCCTCGGAGAGAACTAGAATTTTAACCATTCACATTATAGGCTTGCAAATAGGGACAGTAACTAGAAATAAATTAAGCACAGTCAAGAATTAAGAAAAGGTCAGTGTTTTAACTCAAATTCTCATAGTGGGTTTCTAGTTTGAAGTAAACATTTACTTTTTGATTAACCACGGCAAAAGCATGAAACTATAAAGTTATCCTTCCCATATTCTTTCCCAAGTCCACCAAATTGTCCACAAAACCAAACACTCTTGCTTACTGACCCTATGCTTTGCTTTCTATTCTTCTAGTCTAGGTTACTCTCCAAACCTTCATTTACACCTGAAGAATTAATGACAAGTGACGAATTAACAGTTCATTGTGACATTCCACTTTTTACCTCCCAGGGTCAATCAAGAAGCATTAAAACCTTAATCAGGCATCTCAAATAAAACACCAACTAGGGCCTGCCAAGAGACATTCCTGGGTAAAGCTGGCCTACTGAGAATTATAGTAAAGCTAAAAGGGAGGCTTCAGGAAACGGGGTATCCCTGCATGTCCCCAGCAGATTATTTCCAAATAAACATACTGCTCCAGCTTTGCTAAAAAAAAAAAAAAAGGTACTTTTTCAAAAGTCGCTTGACATGTAGGTTTTTGTGAATTCTTCCATGTTTAAATTTTGTTCACAAATTCAAACACTGTACAGGTCAAACATAACATATCCAGGGCCAAAAACGGTCCAAAGGGCAGAGGTTTGTAACTGCTGCTTTGAACTGGAGGGGACTGCAATAACACACGCACTGATATTCCCAAGCTCCAGAAACTGGAAGACCCACTCCCCTGATGCACTTGGAATGCTTTGTCCTTCTTCATGGTCCTTCACGTGCTCTCCACCCTGGGGACTCATCACTCTGCATGGCTTTCGGTACATCCTCTTTGTACAGCTTTCTAAGCTCCTTCTTGCTTACCAAACTGTATTTCTACTACCTCCCTTCCTTGGGGAATGGATCAATTTTCTCGTTAGGTTGCGAGGGTATCTGGCACACACTGCAATGAGCACCGAACATGGAGCGCACATGCTACATATTTGTTTGTCTGTTGGTCTCCCCGGTCATAATGTGAGGCCCGTCTGGAGAGTCTTTTCGTTTCTTTATCAGCATCACAGGATCTACTTTGTAATAGACTATAAATATGTGTGGAATGAATGCATGGTTTATTGAATGAACGCTAGAAAGCTACTTTGAAGGCTTAAGTATTCTTTAAACATCTCTGCTTCCATCAGGGGGTGAGACTATAGAATACATTCAGTACATATTCGTTAAACAGGAGATGAATGTCAGCCAATGAGGGAGGTTATTCTTTGAAGAGTTAGGGGGTGGAACATAGGAAATTCTCAGTGCCTGTATCCCTTAAATCATTTTCCACCAGGATAAGTAGGTTCTTAAATTCTCTCTGATCCTAAAATTTAATTTAAAATATAAAGTATCATATATTAATACATACATATGTGTGTATATATGTTTACATGTGTGTGTATACACATATATATATATATGATGGCAACATATTCATTGCTTTCATGATGATATTTTAACATATCCCTTAGTGATTCTTCTAATTGAGACAAATAAGTAATGGCTTCAATACCACAACTGAGCAGTTAGTTACTCCTGAGGCAATACCTTATATGAGGTCTATTGATTATAAAGTAAATTTTTTCAGAAGCAAGTCAGGATGAATTTGAATAAAAAAGCCATCTGGCAATATTCTACCCAAATGACATTTATTATAAACGCACACACGGTTACTTGAAACATATTTGTTTATATCCAAGGTGCTTAGTCTGCTCGTTACACAAGTGAAAATCTGCTTGAGTCCTTTTGCCCCGAGTCTTCTAGGAAACTGCCGTACTGGAGCTGGATTTTAACTTAAAAATCGAGATTGATTTGGAAATATGTTAACGATTAAGTTAACGATCTAGTATGAAAGTGTCATCCAAGAACTCTGTCCTTCCTGTTGGCCAGTGAGGATGCCTAAGGGTGAAGAAAATGACGCTGCTTCTGCAGTAAACATCTTCCATCCCTATGGCCGCTCTTCTTTTTACAGGGATAGCGCCAGTCGACGGCCAGCTGCTTGTTCTGTGGGTGACTCCAGCCAGCTGAACAGTTTTGAGGACAAAATCAAATGATGAAGGCCAGCTGTTCCATCACTTGTACGTCTTACGGTTAAGATGTACAGCTTAGCTAATCAGTTACGCGAGAATCAACCAACGAATTACAGATGTAGGCTTGTAGGTAGCTTGTGGCATGCAACTGTACTTTAAAAGCAGAAAATAAAAGTTGCTTGTGAGTTGGCCATGCATATCTTGATAGCACGCCATAGCATATCACGATACGTTCAGGAGCTTGTGCTATTTTATCTAACATCAGACACTTCAACAATGAGCAGTTAAGAATCAGGAACGTTTTTCCCATTGGGTGATGCATGCCACGTAACCAAATTCAAATGAGCAGATTTTCAGAGAGAATTTGAATCTCTTCCTGGGGCTAAAATAGACCTGCCACTGGTCTCTTCATTTCCTTTGGTAAGCCCTTTGTATATTAAGCAGTGGAAAATAAAACAACAAATGTTATTCAGCAGAAAGATGAAAGCTCAATATATGTAAAGTGAGACAGAAGAAATGGAAACACGGCCTGTGGATTCTGCATGCGCGCCTCATAAAATGCGAGCGCGGATTCCTCTCACAGTGAGTGTGGTCCAACATTAACCCAGGCATGGGGCATGATTATGAGAGATAAGATTAGTAGTTAGAGAACAGACAGCAAGCTGTTTTACCCACACTGAATATAATTTCACTCCTCTGATCTATTAGGCCCTCTCGGCGCACATCTTTGTAGATTTTTGCTAGTTCTCAGGAATGCATTAAAAACCCTATAGGCTATAGCTAAAATGACTGAATATTTTTTAACGTCTCACATGTTGACAGTCCTGATTTTCGTTATATAAGAAATAACTGTCGATAGTGCCATTTAAATCCCTACTCTTTAGACTTGTGAATGCTAATGGCTGGGCTGTGGAACTGCAGCTTTTCCTGTAATCGTTATTCCCGGTTTCCTGTGGTGGGGATGTATTGAACATAAGAAATTAGCTGCAGAGAGAATTAGAGGGTGGAAGTCTGAGTCATGTAAATGCCAAAAGCTTTTTGTGACATTTTTCAGACTTTAAAAATGGAAATATGTTATTTGCACAGTAGCTCCTGATGGAATATGACATACTGCAGCGATGTGGTGAGTTTCGGATTGGGCTGCAGGCCACTAGGAGCCCTCTGGGTGAGAGCCTGGGGCCTGAGCAGAGGGATGGGAGTGAGCTACTTGGAAGAAGCTCGGCGTTTGCTGACAAGCCAGAGAAGCCTCGTTAGATCAAGAACGGCTGATGAGAACTGAGAACTTGCTTGAACCTGTTATCCTAAGTAAGGCTTAGGAATATAATTTTCAGCTTGAGTAACTTTTGTCTTTATTCCAGCTGGTCTGACATCATCATCATTATATCAGCACACGCACAAAAAATTATAGGGCTAAGTACATCCCTTAACGCTCATGTTTCAGTTAAGGCTGAGCGCTTTCAGTTGAAATAAGAAATCTTAGATTGTGAAGCTTTTTGGGGGTCCTGAGAGGCATGGAGGGTGGTGTGGCGGTACATGGCAGAACTTTCTCTAGAGAAAACTGGAGGACTCCCATCTGTCGCACTGTCCTTCACCTCCTGTTCCATGGCTCTTAGCTTTTGAAATCTATGGGGGTGATGGGGAACGAGGGTTGGGCGGCAGAAGCTGCCTCTGGTTTCACCTTGGGTTCGCAGAATAGATCTCTCTAGACATTTATTTCCACTTCAGGGGATAGGTTTGCAATCCTCTGAGCCCATGTTTCCTATAAACATGGGAATGTGGGCACACTCACTTATTTTCCTGTTAGGGGGATAAAGTAACTCAATTAGTAATTTTGCTGTTTTCTTGCAGAGTGTCATGAATTGTGGTGAGAAATGAGCTTTCTTAACCTCCTCTGTTTTCTGTTCTAGAAAAATCAGTGTTCAGTTTTTGGAAGATACAGAATCTAGGAAAATAGACGTATGATGTTTGGAAAGAGAAGAGTCAGATGGCTAAAAGGACACGTGAAAGAATTTTAGAAGTGTAGCGTGGAAATAGATGATTAGTGAAAAAGATGAAACAAAGCAAAACAGGAAGTAGGGGTTTTGACATTTATTTCCTTTTGAAAATGTCTTCTGGGAAGCCCTTGTCCAGGCTTCCGCATGTACTCCCATAAATTTCATGCTGTTTTCCCTTAAATTCTCAGTGAGGCTGAAAAATGCCATTAAACTTCTTCTCCCAAAGCAAAAAAACCCAGCTGCCATCTTTGACAATTTCCTGTTCATCTCCCCTCAACTTACCATCAAGACATTAGTTTTAATGTAAAAACCTCCTCATTTCTCCTTGCTTTCCCCCAACTCCTGCTTCTTAGTCGTGAGCCTTTTTTATCATAACCAGATTGGGTAGTTTTTAACTGGTCTCTCATCTTCCTGTCTCATCCCATTTCTCCATCTTCACAATTGAGATAAATATTTCACAGTTTTGTGATTGTGAAATATTGCTGCTCAGTTTTGTCTGACTCTTTGTGACCCCATGGACTGCAGCACATGACGCTTCCCTGTCCTTCACCATCTCCCAGAGTTTGCTCAAACTCATATCCATTAAGTTGATGATGCTATCCAACGATCTCATCCTCTGTCGCCCCATTCTCCTCCTGCTTTTAGTCTTTCCAAGCATCAAGGTCTTTTCCAATGAGTCAGCTCTTGCATCAGGTGAACAAAGTATTGGAGCTTCAGCATCAGTCCTTCCAATGAATATTCAGGGTTGATTTCCTTTAGGATGGACTGGTGTGATCTCCTTGCAGTCCAAGGGATTCTCAAGAGTCTTCTCTAGCACCACGGTTCAAAGGCATCATTTCTTTGGTGCTCAACCTTTTTTATGGTTCAGCTCTCACATCCATACATGACTATTGGAAAAACCACGCCTTTGACTAGATGGACCTTTGTTGGCAAAGTGATGTCTCTGCCTTTTAATATGCTGCTAGGTTGGTCATAGCTTTCCGTCCAAGGAGCAAGCGTCTTTCAGTTTCAAGGCTGCAGTCACCATCTGCAGTGATACTGGAGCCCAAGAAAATAGTCTCTCACTACTTCAATTGTTTCCCCATCTATTTGCAATGAAGTGATGGGACTGGAAATATTAATACTTTTTTTTTTTTCCTTTCTCTACTGATGCTCAGGAACCTTGCAAGAAAGTATGAGACTGAAAAGAGTAATTCATTGCTTCCCGAGAGTGATAAAAACCTGTGATCATGTTCTTTTGCTCTCCTGTTCAGTTCAGGAACTATTTTCCTGTCATCCATGGGAAAAAGTCCATATCAACAGTCAAAGCTATTCACAATTTGGTTCTTTCTTACTTCTCAGGTTTACTTGTCTGCCTGTGTTCACCCACACACAAGTCAAGCTGACGTGTTAAGGTTTCATGAACTGTCATTTTCATAACTTCACATTTTCGTCATCTGTGCCTCAAGTGCCTTTCCCTATCTGACAGATATCTAGTCTCTCTTTAAAGTGAAAGTGAAGATGCTCAGTTGTGTCCGACTCTTTGCAACCCTGTGGACCGTAGCCTACCAGGCTCCTCCGGCATGGGACTTTCCAGGTGCGAGTACTGGAGTGGGGTGCCATTGCCTTCTCCAGGGGATCTTCCCAACCCAGAGATCCAACCTGGGTCTCCCTCATTACAGGCAGACTCTGCAGTCGGAGCCACCAGGGAATCCCCAGTCTTAAGATTCCTCCTAAACGTCATCTCTTTACTTTCTTGACACTCTCAGGCTGAGTGAGGGGTTTTCTACCTGTGGGCTTTCATACTCTGAGACGTATGTACACTTCTGGATTGACTGTAATGTTCAAAGCTCTTTATGACAATGATTTTGTTTCATTCATCTTCTGGAATTCCAGGTTTTAGCACTTTAAGGGAGAAAAATATACACTACAAAATATGCTTCTTTAGCATGTAGATTATTTTAGGCTGATTATTTCAAAGAAAACAGCATACAGAAGAGCTGTGGAAACAGTAAAATCTTCCTGTTGTAGAAGACATTTAGATTTATAAGGAAAATCTCCACTTGTATAAGAGTCTGCCTGGAGGTCACAGGAAGGGAAAGATAACGAAGTCTTTAGACACATTATCAGCGGAGAAGGCAGTGATTTAAATCTGCATAACCATATGTGTGTTTACTGTGCTTTTCCTGGTAACCTCTCATCACTGACTCCCCACCCCCAACTTTTTTGTCTTTAGCTGAAGATGCTGTATAAGGTGATGGCTTCAACCATTTTAGAGAGTTATTCAGTTTTTCCTGGGTCTCTCCTACAAACACAGGGAATATATACATTGTGAAACTTCTCTTTGTTTTTTTCTCCTGTTAATCTGTCTCATATCAATTTATATTAGATGAACCAAAGAACCTAGATGAGAAGGGATTTTTTTTTTTCATCCTTACATTCACAAAATCAAATCAAACCCATTCAAGTAAATGCATGAATTGAAGACATGACTCAATCCTTTTCTCTTTGCATCAACTTTCAGAAGCAGTGGAAATCAAACAGACTGAATATTCTATATAGCGCCTGTACGGAATATGATACAAGGAGCAGTGAATTCACAGAAAGGGCAACTACAGTTTTCTCGGGACAGGATCTCTGGTCAATTTGAGGTTTCCCCATCAATGCCATTTGAAGAAATGTTCTGCTAACAATGTGCCACCTTATTGAATTCTATTAGAGAGTTTCACTGCAGGTTTAATTGCTGCTCACCTTGGTGTCAGGCTGCTTTTCCTTTATTAACTAACCAGCTACTGGCCCAGGGGGTTTCTCTAGCCTCCAAGCTTCTCAAGATATGTCAAATCAGATTATCTGCCTTTATTTTACATGGGTCAAATTTTAAGCTTTTCCTAAACTCGTGAAAAAACAATTTCTCACCACTTAATATATGCAAGCTATACCAAGGCATGCATTTACATAACCTGAACTGAGTTAGTCATCAGCTTTGTTAATTAGCTTTGGAAAAGTAAGTCAGTATAAACATAGTACTAAATAGATATATTTCACAAATTTTTGGTTCTACCTTACAAAACAAAGTAGAATGGTTTCTAAATATCAGCAATGGAACAGAGATCACAGACTAGGCTTCATGTACACTAACACGACAGTGTCATAGTTCAGAATATTTTTGCTTCAGCAGCTCTCAGGAAGGATTCTATGAACTGGTTTGGCCTTGAAATTAACTTTTATTTGTAAACTGTTTTTGTTGATTCCAGATCAATATGCTGAGAACTACTTCTATAAAGCCTAGAGTTCTAGAAGATTTTCATACTGAAATATTCTCAAACTTAAAGGCGAGGCATTTTGAAATATCACAAAGTACCAATTAAAAGGTGCTTACTCCTTAGAAGAAAAGTTATGACCAACCTAGATAGTATATTCAAAAGCAGAGACATTACTTTGCCGACTAAGGTCCCCATCACTTCATGGGAAATAGATGGGGAAACAGTAGAAACAGTGTCAGACTTTGTTTTTTTGGGCTCCAAAATCACTGCAGATGGTGACTGCAGCCATGAAATTAAAAGGCGCTTACTCCTTGGAAGAAAAGTTATGACCAACCTAGATAGTATATTCAAAAGCAGAGACATTACTTTGCCGACTAAGGTCCGTCTAGTCAAGGCTATGGTTTTTCCTGTGGTCATGTATGGATGTGAGAGTTGGACTGTGAAGAAGGCTGAGTGCCGAAGAATTGATGCTTTTGAACTGTGGTGTTGGAGAAGACTCTTGAGAGTCCCTTGGACTGCAAGGAGATCCAACCAGTCCATTCTGAAGGAGATCAACCCTGGGATTTCTTTGGAAGGAATGATGCTAAAACTGAAGCTCCAGTACTTTGGCCACCTTATGGGAAGAGTTGACTCATTGGAAAAGACCCTGATGCTGGGAGGGATTGGGGGCAGGAGGAGAAAGGGACGACCGAGGATGAGATGGCTGGATGGCATCACAGACTCAATGGACGTGAGTCTGAGTGAACTCCGGGAGTTGGTGATGGACAGGGAGGCCTGGCGTGCTGCGATTCATGGGGTCGCAAAGAGTCGGACAAGACTGCGCGACTGAAATGAACTGAACTGAACTGAACCGAACCAAGGGGCATAAAATATGTCAAAAGTATCCTCGGATTTTTAACCAGTTTGAAAATTAGAGTTCGGTGGTTTATGACCTTTCGGAGTGTTCTTGAGTCCCTCTAAGGTTATACTCTATGAAGTCTAGTCATCATATGTTAGAGACAATAAATCTTTTTAACTTCTTGTGTGTGTGGATTGGGGGTATATATCTGTATGCAAGTCCAATAAATGGTTCAGTTCAGTCAGTTCAGTTGCTCAGTTATGTCCAACTCTTTGTGACCCCATGGACTGCAGCATGTCAGGCCTCCTTGTCCATCACCAACTCCTGGAGCTTACTCAAATCCATGTCCATTAAGTCCGTGATGGCATCCAACCATCTCATCCTCTGTCTCGTCCCCTTCTCCCACCTTCAATCTTTCCCAGCATCAGGGTCTTTTCCAATGAGTCAGTTCTTTGCATCAGGTGGCTGAAGTATTGCAGTTTCAGCTTCAGCATCAGTCCTTTCAATGAGTATTCAGGACTGATTTCTTTTAGGATGGACTGATTGGATCTCCTTGCAGTCCAAGGGAATCTCAAGGGACTTCTCCAACACCACAGTTCAAAAGCATCAATTCTTCAGTGCTTTATATTTATAGTCCAACTCTCACATCTATATATGACTACTGGAGAAACCATAGCTTTGAATAGATGGACCTTTGTTGGCAAAGTAATGTCTCTGCTTTTCAATATGCTGTCTAGATTGGTCATAACTTTTCTTCCAAGGAGCAAGTGTCTTTTAATTTCATGGCTGCAATCACCATCTGCAGTGATTTTGGAAACCCAAAAATAAATTTTGCCACTGTTTCCACCGTTTCCCCATCAATTTGCCATGAAGTGATGGGACCAGATTTCATGATCTTCGTTTTCTCAATGTTGAGTTTTAAGCCAACTTTTTCACTCTCCTCTTTCACTTTCACCAGGAGGCTCTTTAGTTCTTCTTCACTTTCTGCCATAAGGGTGGTGTAACTGCGTATCTGAGGTTATTGATATTTCTCCTGGCAATCTTGATTCTAGTTTGTGCTTCATCCAGTCCAGCATTTCTCATGATATACTCTGGATTTAAGCTAAACAAGCAGGGTGACAATATACAGCCTTGATGTACTCCTTTCCCGATTTGGAACCAGTCTGTTGTTTCAAGTTCAGTTCTAACTGTTGCTTCTGACCTACATACAGATTTCAAATAAATGATTAAGAAAACATTACTTTTCTGTAAAGTATAAATAATTGTAATAAATGAAGAAACCAGAAGTTATATAATTTACTCACATAAATGAGGTGAGTTGTTGCTTATATAGGTATTGAAATTATGATTTCTTTTCTTCATTGCCAGATCCACTGCACTTAAAAATAATAAATAACTTAATTAAAAAGTAATGGATAATTTGAAAATATTTGTTTTCCCTCATAGTTGCTATACTTATTACATTCCTTCTGACAGCTTATATTCTACTATTTTTACTTTTGACAATGTGACAATAATTTTTGATAAACTTTAGTTTTACAGCAAATTTATGAGAGCCAACCTAAGTAGAAAATATATCTGAGTTGTAAGTTCATTTCAATTTTATTGAGATGTTGTTTGCCTTGAATTTATCTTGAATGAACCTAGATTTAAGAATGAAAGATTTGAAAGCTGTGTTTTCCTCTTCATTTTATTTAGCTATTTAACAATTTATAACATATAACTAATGAAGAAGTAGTATGAGGCTAGGTGTAAAGTTGTTTTTAATCAAATAGAAAAGTTCTCACCAGTTTTTTATTTGTTGCAAGTTTTTATTACTGCTACTGAAATTTGTCAAGTGTTTTTTCTGTATTATTTATTGAGATGATTACACTTTACTTTTTTATTCTGCTAATGTGATTTATGCTGATTTTCAAATGTTGAAACAGTTTTGTTGAGTTCTTAAATAAATCTCACTTATGATTCATTATCCTTTTTATATTTTGTTGTATTCTAATTGATATATTTTGTTAATTTTTGTGTCTATTTGTATGAAAGATGTCTTATAATTTTATTTTTCCTTCTACTCCTACCTTTTCTGGTTTTAATTAAGCATTTCATTTGATTCCATTGTATCTTCTCTCTTCACATTTTAATTTTCCTTTTTTTTTAATTGTTGCTGATTGTCCTAGAATTTGCAATATAAATTAAACTAAGATGTATGGTGTGCTCAGTAGCTCAGTCATGTCTGACTCTTCGTAGCCCACCAGGACTGTAGCCCACCAGGCTCCTCTCTCCATTGGATTACGTGGCAAGATACTGGAATGGGTTGCCATTTCCTTCTCTATGGGATTCTCCTGACCTAGGGATCAAACCCCCATCTCTGTGGTTTCTGCACTGGCAGACAGATTATTTACCACCGACCCACCTGGGAAGCCCTAAATAACCTAAGTCTATCATCAAACAACATTATGGCACTTCACAAGTAGGACAGAGACTTATAATACAGTATTTCTATTGCCTCCAACTCATCCCTTGTGACATTACTGTCATCTATTTCACTTACACATATACTATGTATTACTGTAAAAATAACTATTTTAGATCCATTACAATTAAGAAAAGTAAGATTTGTTTATATTTTCCTTCTCCAGTGCTCTTTCTGCAGATTCACATTCCTATCTATAGAATTTTTTTTTCTCTCCTTGACTAACTTCTTTTAACACTTATTTCAGGGCAGATCTGTTGCTGATAAATTCCTTCAATTTTCATTTATCTAAAAAGTCCCTATTTTTCTTTTATTTTTGAAGAACAATTGGTGGAGTTCCTTCCCCTGCCAATACAGTAAATATTTCATTCTATTTCCTTCCTGTGTGTATGATTTCTGATGAGAAGTCTGCTGTAATTCTTTGTTTCTTTTGGGGAAAGTACCCTGCATCCACCCCCAGCTTTTTTCAGGATTTTCTTTTTGTCCTTGGTTTCCTGCAGTTTGAAAATGATATGTCAATATGTATATTTTATGATACTTTTCTTGCTTGGTTACCCCAGAGCTTCCTGGACCTGTGGTTTGGCATATTTTATTTTTATAATGTTCTTGGCCATTATGAACATATTTAGTTTGCTCTATTCTTTATTAATCTTCCAGTATTCTAAATACACATATGTTGGACTATTTGAAATTCTCCCACAATTCTTAGATGTTCTTTTATGATTTTTTTCTTCATGTCTTTTTCTCTTTGTATTTCAGTTTGTAAAGTTTTATTAATCTATCTTCAAGCTTAGTGATTTGTCCTCGGCTGTCTGGTCTACTGAAAGTTCACCAAACGCATTTTCCTGTTGCCATATTTTCGATTTCTACCATTTCCTTTTGATTCTTTCATAGAGTTCTCATCTGTATGCTAGAGTCAGAAAAAAGCCCCTCTGCCAGGTGAAATAAGGCTCTGGTAAAGTTTTTCCCATTGGAGAGAAGGTGTTTGGTAAGGAGACCACTCTGGGAATATTTCCTAATGGTTACTCCACCTCTCCCCGTCTTTTCAGAGCCAACGGGACATCTTCCTTGGCTCCTCGCTATGAGAATCTGGTGGGATTCCTGGAGTAGAAGTGTGAGCCCCTGCTAAGATTGCAGCCCCAAGGAGTGTTTCACACCAGTTTACTCTCAGGTTCTAGCAATTCATCAATATCACCACTTAGTGTTCCTACCATATCACGGCTTTTGTTCCAAGAGACCCAGCTTTGGTTGTGACTCTCTGAATTTGCCCGACTCTCCAGCTTCTGTGATGGAAGCTTGCCTTATTTCCTCCACAGGTCTAAGAAAAGTTGTTGATTTTCAATTTGTGTATTTTTTTGTTGTTGTTGTTTAAGGATGGAAGTGATGATTTCCAAGCTCTTCCATGTCAGAGCTGAAACTAGAGTTCTGGCTTTCTATTCTTATGAAAAATTGGCATTGCTTCCAAACAAATTAGAAAGAATTTTTTCCTATGCTGTTTTTTAGAATATTTTGTGTGAGAGTGATATTTTATCTTCCTTAAATGTTTGATATTTGTAGAAACTGCCAAACAAAGCTAAGATTTAAAAAAAATTCTAGTTATGAATTCAATTTCTTTAATAATTAAGCTTGCCAGATTTTTCTATTTCTTCTTTTGTCAGTTTTTCAAAAAATTAAAACTGCTTTTAAGTCTCTCTGTGTTTGGTTTTTTTTTTTCCTTCAAGAAATGTTTCCATCTTATGGTCTAATTTACTAACCTGAGATGGTTTATAGTATTTCCATTATCTGAACATAGTATAATAATAGCTACTAGTTAATTTCTGTTATTGCTAATTTTAGGGCTTCCTAAAATGGTGGTGCAGTGGTAAGAATCTGCCTGCCAATTCAAAGGATACATGAGACGCAAGTAATGCAACCCACTACATTATTCTTGCTTGTAAAATTTCATGGACAGAGTAACTTGTCAGGCTTCAGTCCATGGGGTTACAAAGAGACAGACATGCCTGACCATGCATCACATTGCTACTTCTATTTTATTTTTCATCAATCGTCCCATAGGGTTTCTGTTTTCTGTTTTAAAGACTCAACTTTTGGATTTGTTAATTTTCTCCATGTTTGTCAGTCATCAGTTCAGTTTAGTTGCTCAGTCGTGTCCAACTCTTTGCAATCCCATGGAGTGCAGCGAACCAGGCCTCCCTGTCCATCACCAACTCCTGGAGCTTACTCAAACTCATGTCCATTGAGTTGGTGAAGCCACCCTACCATCTCATCCTCTGTTGTCCCCTTCTCCTCCTGCCTTCAATCTTTCCCAGCATCAGGGTTTTTTCCCAGTGAGTCAGTTCTTTGCATCAGGTGGCCAAAGTATTGGAGTTTCAGCTTCAGCATCAGTCCTTCCAATGAATATTCAGGACTGATTTCCTTTAGGATGGACTGGTTGGATCTCCTTGCAGTCCAAGAAACTCTCAACAGTCTTCTCCAACATGAAGTGATGGGACCAGATGCCATGATCTTCGTTTTCTGAATGTTAAGCTTTAAGCCAACTTTTTCATTCTCCTCTTTCACTTTCATCAAGAGGCTCTTTAGTTCTTCTTCACTTTCTGCCATAGGGTGGTGTCATCTGCATATCTGAGGTTATTGGTATTTCTCCTGGCAATCTTGATTCCAGCCTGTGCTTCATCCAGCCTGACATTCCGCATGATGTACTCTGCATATAAGTTAAATAAGCAGGGTGACAATAAACAGCCTTTACCTTCTCCTTTTCCTATTTGGAACCGGTCTGTTGTTCCATGTCCAGTTCTAACTGATGCTTCCCGACCTGCATGCAGGTCTCTCGGGAGGCAGGTCAGGGGGCTGGCACTCCCATCTCTATTTTTGTGTATTTGTTTTGTAGTTAACCTGAAAGGTGTGTTTAACATCGCAACTATGACTGTTTCTCTCTTTAGTCCATCAGTTTCGTTTCATACTTTTCAGTGTTTTCTCTTTTAGGTGCATATTTAAGCTTGTTTTGTATTCTGTTGTTTGATCTTTTATTATCATACAACATATCTCTTTGTTTCTAGTAACATCCCTTGTCTTGAACTATAACTTGTCTCATACGAATACCGCCATAGCAGCTTTAAAAATGTGTTTATTGCTATGTGGTGTATCTTTCCCATCTTTTTACTTTCCGTTTCTGTGCCTGCTTTTAATGTATGCATCTCATAGTGAGCATATGGTTGGAATTTGCTTTCTGAAAGCAGTCATACAATATCTGTCTTTTAATTTGAGTACTTAGTCTATTTACCTTTAATATAATTATTGGTATGGTTGGGTTAAAGTTTACTATTTTAACCCAGGCATTCTATTTATATAATTTTTCTTTGTTCCTCTGTTCTTCTTCTTTTTTTTTTTTTTGATGTCTACTTTGGGTTTAATTTAATATTCCTAGTGTTTCACTGAGGCTTCCCTGGTAGCTCAGTAAAGAATCTGCCTGCAGTGCAGGAGACCCGAGTTCAATCTCTGGGTCATGAAGATGCCCTGGAGAAGGAAATGGCAAACCTCTCCAGTATTTCTGCCTGGAAAATCCCATGGACAGAAGAGCCTGGCAGGCTACAGTTCATGGGACTGCAAGAGTGGGACACAATTTAGCAACTAAACCATCCCAGCATTTAGCTTATTTTCTTTCATGGTTTTTAGCTATACCTTTACATTATTATTTTAGTGGTTTCTCTACTAAATAACCTATCACTCTCATTAGAGTCAATTTAAAATATTTTATCACTGCACAATTTGCACATCACACATTAAGATATAAATATCTTACAGCAGTATATGCACAACTTTCCTTTGTTCTAGTTTATCAAATATTATCATTTTACATGGGCTATAAAGCACTTTATAATTATAATATTTTTGCTTCAATGTTTCACTTTTTTCAAAGAGAAATTCATAGACAAAAAAGATAATAATTTATTTGCTCATATATTTAAGATGTCTTTGGCTCCAGTATTTTCTGAGAAGTCAGTTTCATGCCTACTTGTGGTCCTCTACATTCAGTGTCTTGATTTTCTGTGTCTTCATTTCTTTGCCTGCCTTCTTTATGTTTGGTTTATGGCAATTTTACTATCACGTGTAGGCATGGTTTTCTTTGAGTTTATTCTTGGTTTAATGAGCTTCTCAGATCTATGATTAGACTTTTTTCATCAAATTAAGACTTCAGCCATTTATCATCATATATTTATTCTGTGTCTTTTTCTCTCTCCTGTCTTTTTTGGGACCCTATTTGCACATGTTCGACTGTATGATATTTCCCATGGATCACTGAACTGATCATTTTTCTTCTATCTTTTTCTATGTATTATTCAGATTGGTTGATTTCAATCACACTGTGTTGAAGTTTTCTGACGCTTCCTGCTATTTCCCATCCGACATCAAGCTTATGAAAGTGAACTTTTTCATTTCAGATATTTTTATTTTTCATTCTAGGTTTCAATTTGCTTCTTTCCGTACTTTCCTTTCTCATCTGAGATTTCCCATCTCTTTACTCATTGAGGCCATATTTTTCTTTAAGATCTTTATAGTACCTTTTCTATTATATATATTTATTTATTTTAATATATGTATATATTTATTATAGTATCTTTATTTCACTACCTTTTAATTCAAATATTTGGATCACCTTGGAGTCATTCTACTCACTACTTTATGATGCATCATACTTTTCTGCTTTCCAACATGCTTATTAATTTTGCATTATTTTTGGAAATTTACCAGTGATAAATTATAAATAGCATAGATTGTACAGTCTTTTTAAAATAATGTAGAGTTTTGTTTCAGCAGTTTGACAATTTACCAGGGGGCTCCTGGATCTTATCAAGGCTTGGCTTAAGCTTTATTAGTATTTGGTCCTTATTATTCTAAAGATATTTATTTTCTAGTGTTTCAGCTGAATGGCAGGATTGTTAAGTTCTTTCAACCCTGCTTGGGTTAGGATTTAAGGCTTCCACACTGTGCAGTATTTAGTATTTTTGTTTCACTCCCAGTCTTTGTTAGCACCACACTCCGGCTGACCGCTCAGCATCTTGCTCTCTAAAATGTAAAGTGAAGCCCTTGATCCAAGGACTTAAACAAATTGAGACTAGTTTTTTCCTACAGAGGATGAGATGGTTGGACAGCACCACCAATTCAATGGACATGACTTTGAGCAAACTGTGGGAGATAGTGAAGGATAGGGAAGCCTGGCGTGCTGCAGTCCGTGGGGTTGCAGAGTTGGACACGACTGAGTGACTGAATGACAACTCTTCCCAAGAAACCTTCTCTCTAACACTTGTCCTGCAAAGTATTCCACTGCTTTCTGCAGCTCTAAATTCTGGATTTTGCCTTCTCAACCAGTTGGAACTGCCTGGTTCATTGGTCTTCAATTCCTTATTTTCATTTAGGGAACCTGTCCCTAGATAAAAGCCCTGGTGACCATGGAATGCAGCTCTTGTGTCATCCTTTTTCTCAGAAAGAATTCCTGTGCTGCCTGTTGTCCAATGCCACAAAAAAGACACTCCGTATACTTTGTTCGGTTTTACAGTTACTTAACAAGTTTCGGCAAGTCTGGTACAAATAAATCTTTCATATTTGGAAATAAAAGTCCCACATTGATATCTTTTAAAGAGAAGAATAGCTTCTGGAAGGTGATAATTCCAATCTTGTACAAGGGGATGTATTGATGTATTTATTGCTGGTAAGCATTGCAGTACCTAAGACAAAACAGCAATGACGCCTCACTGCACTTAACAGAAAGGTCTAGGTAGAAGAAGAGGAATCCCTGTCTCGGTAGCATGACGTCCGTTCTCAAAAGTGGTCCTCGGCTTCACATCTAGTGTCTCAGTATTTTTGGCTCAGCTCGGTTCAGTTCAGGCGCTCAGTCGTGTCCGACTCTTTGCGACCCCATGAATCGCAGCACGCCAGGCCTCCCTGTCCATCAC
>SJXQ01005661.1:0-10152 GCA_006408695.1 Aepyceros melampus
GATTTGGGAGAATGGCATTGAAACATGTATAATATCATATAAGAAATGAATCACCAGTCCAGGTTCAATGCAGGATACAAGATGCTTGGGGCTAGTGCACTGGGACGACCCAGAGGGATAGTACGGGGAGGGAGGTGGGAGGGGGATTCAGGATGGGAAACACGTGTATACCTGTGGTGGATTCATGTTGATATATGGCAAAACCAGTACAATATTGTAAAGTAAAAAAGAAATAAATAACAAAAAAAAAGTTGGCTTAAAACTCAACATTCAGAAAACTAAGATCATGGCATCTGGTCCCATCTCTTCATGGCAAATAGATGGGGAAACAATGAGAGACTTTATTTTGGGGGCTCCAAAATCACTGCAGATGGTGATTGCAGCCATGAAATTAAAAGATGCTTGCTCCTTGGAAATAAAGTTATCATCAACCTAAACAGTGTATTAAAAAGCAGAGACATTACTTGGTCAACAAAGGTCCATCTTGTCAAAGCTATGGTTTTTTTTAGTAGTCATGCATGGATGTGAGAATTGGAGTATAAAGACAGCTGAGCACCAAAGAATTGATTTTGAACTGTGATGTTAGAGATCTTCAGAGTCCCTTGGACTGCAAGGAGATCCAACCAGTCCATCCTAAAGGAAATAAGTCCTGAATATTCATTGGAAGGACTGATGTTGAAGCTGAAACTCCAATACTTTGACCACTTGATGCGAAGAACTGACTCATTTGAAAAGACCATGATGCTGGGAAAGATTGAAGGTGGGAGGAAAAGGGGACAACAGAGGATGAAATGATTAGATGGCATCACCGACTTAATGGACATGAATTTGAGTAAACTCCAGGAGTTAGTGATGGACAGTGAGGCCTGGCGTGCTGCAGTCTGTGGGTCACAAAGAATCAGAAACAACTGAGCGACTGAACTGAACTGAGAGTATATCAGTAAAGAAACTGAATTTTTAGTGAATTACTAGAAAAAAAAAATTTTTTTTACTATATTATTATTAAGCTAAGAGTTTCTAAATCTTTTTTTTTTATTAAGCTATTTTTATTCATTTAATCTGTCAAATATTCTTACTCTTGCTGATGTGCCAGAGTGTGGTGGTATCCTATCGACAGAAGCCCTTCCTCAATATTTCAGTTTTGTTTTTTTTTTAAAGAAATGAAACTTGAATATAATTAAATTTTGGGTGCAGTCTTCCTTGGCGCATGTGGGCTTTCTCTATTTCTGGTGGCTTCGCCTGCTGTAGAGCAGAGACCCTAGAGGTTGGGGGCTTCAGTACTTGGTGGTGAGTGGGCTTACTGCCCTGGGGCATGTGGAATCTTCCAAGACCAAGGATTGAAGCCATGTCCCCTGCAGATTCTCACCACTGGACCACCAGGGAAGTCCAAATATTTCATTTTAAACCTTCAAAGCTCACTGCTGAAAATGGCAGTGAGCCACTTTTTCCTTTCTTGAAATTCAGCGGCTCAGGAAAATACACAATGATACAACACGAATTTTAACAGTGTCAGATGTGAAGTGATAAATACGGCGACAATCTTTAATTTTGGGAATTCCTCTAACTCAGCCCAGTTTCAAATGTTTCTTTAATAAATTCTAGGGTTTGTTACTGTTTTTCTATACATCTCAAAACATCGGTAGGCTTTGTAGCAAAAGCCAAGCATACTGTTCCACACACCTGGCCAGTATTCCTGGAGGATATGACACTGACATCAGCTGGGTTTTCAATGGCGACAATGGCCCGAGCGGCCAACAGAAGCTTCTCCCAGGTCCTCTTCAGATTTATGATGTAGATGCCATCACTTTTCCTTTTGTAGATGTACTGTTCCATTTGGAAGTCAAGGTTGGTGCCACCTAAGTGGGTTCCTGCTGCAAGGAATTTGAGGACATCCTCCTCCTTCATTTGTAGGACATCAAGGGCTCCGGACATTGTGAATGCTTCCCTTTAAGTTACGATGGGAATTCAGGACAACGCTGTATGGACCCCTCTCTGGGTAGCGCCGAAAGCAGTTTCTAAATTCTTATACCCTAGACCCCCAAAATCAGCAGTAGCAATCCTCAGAATATTAGTCCTCTGGAAAGGATGAGAAAAGAAGAGGAGGGATAAAGTTTGCATATTAAGAGTAAATGTGAAATAAAAATGAATTACTCCTTGTGTCTCAGACAGTAAAGAATCCGCCTGCAATGCAGGAGACCTGGGTTCGATCCCTGGCTTGGGAATAGGGATAACAACCCACTCCAGTATTCTTGCCTGGAGAGTCCCCATGAATAGATGAGCCTGGTGGGCTACACTCTATCGGGTCACCGAGAGTCGGGCACAACTGCGCAACTAAGCAGAGCACAGCACAAGTATGCATTGTTCACCTAGGGTATTAGAAATGTTGGAAAATTGGAGAAACAGTTGTTTAATGTGACTAAAGCATAACATAGAGGTTGGGATAACCAAGTCTCTGATGCTGGAGAATGTTGGTGACATACTATCATGAGAAAATTATAGTAATGATTTCTTTCATATATCTTGGTACATAGAGAAAAGTGATAATAGGTGGCTCAGATAGTAAATAATTTGCCAGAGACCTGGGTTCGATCCCTGAGTCAGGAGGGTCCCCTGAGGAAGGGAATGGTTACCAACTCCAGTATTCTTGCCTGGATAATTCCATGGACAGAGGAGCCTGGCAGGCTATAGTCCATGGGATAGCAAAGAGTCAGACACACCTGAGTGACTAACACACACACAATATTTGTGTTGTGCTCTGGAGTAAACAGAGAAGCTGCAGGAGATGGGAGGTACCCAGGCCTGGAGCTCCAGTTTCTCAGGTAACACCTGACATTTCTGGGGTTAATGGCAGAGGCAGTAGCACAGCATACCTCTGACCCATTTGTGGTACATTAGTGAGGAAGCGCTGACTTAGCTGCTGTAATATAACCAGTTTGATCCTCATGGATCACAGTCCCTAAGTGGAATTTAACTTAGGAGGCTGTGGGAAGGTTCATTAAGAAAAGCAATCTTTATAAAGGACAGCGGTAATATATTAAGGAGTAGTAAGTAATTCCAAGAACAGTCATGAAAGAGAAACCAGGGTTACAAAAAGGAAATGTCAGTTTGATACAATATGTCATTTGGAGTTAGCCCAACTTGATGTTACAGGCTTCCCTCGTGGCATGGTGGTAAAGAATCCACAATCCAAAGCAGGAGACTGTAAGAGATGTTGGTTCAATCCCTGGATGAGAAAGATAACCTGGAGAAGGAAATGGCAATCCACTCCAGTATTCCTGCCTGGGAAATCCTGTGGACAGAGGAGCCTGGCAGGCTACAGTCCACGGGATCTTGAAGAGTCGGGCACAACTGAGCGACTAAGCACATGATGTTATGCAGAGTCCTCCAGACTGCTAAGTTTGTCCAAGACTGCTGAGGCAGCTGCAAGTTGAAGGGTTTTCCGAAACCACCCTCAAGTATGATGATTTACTAGATCAAGTCACACAACTCAGTAAAGCCCTGTGTTTAGGATTACAGTTTTGCCGTGGCATGCTCATGCTCAAATCACATCAGTCGTGTCTGACTCTTTGCAACTGCATGGACCGTAGCACACCAGTCTCTTCTGTACATGGGATTCTCAAAGCAGAAATACTGGAGTGGGTTGCCATGCCCTCCTCCAGGGTATCTTCCCGACCCAAGGATCAAACCTGTGTCTCTTATGTCTCCTGCATTGGCAGGTGGGTTCTTTACCACTAGTGCCACCTATAAGTAACAATAGGATAAAATTAGCATCAGCCAAAGGAAGAAATCTATGGAGGAGATTCTGATTGTGTCCCAAACTCAAAGCTTTGGGGTTACTCTCCTTGTGTTGGAGTTGGTAGTATATACAGAAGTACTGCCAACCAGGGTAGCTCACCAAGCTTAGATATCCAGTTTTTATTGAGGCTTTACAACATAAGCAACATGGACTGAATTAACTGCCTCTTGGCTGAACTCACTCTCTAGTCTTCCCCTCCAAGTCAGTCTGATATCAGTGCCCTAGAGCCCCAACCCGTAATCATGTGGTTGGTCTTTCTGGTGTGGTCAGCTTCCATCTTGGGTTATCTGCTTGCCAAGCTTTCTAGGGGCCCACCAGGAATAATCAAGGCACTCCATCACTCTGGAAATTCCAAGTCTTTAGAGGCTACTTCTCAAGAGCTAGAACAAAGTCCAGATCTGTCTTTAAATGAGATCAGATTCCATACTACATATGCCAGTTAAGTGTCTTTTTTTCATTCAACAAGTATTTATTCAGGGCGGAATATGAGGAGGAGCCAAAGATGTAGTTGTGTACAAGCCTATGTTCCAGACATTAGGGGGTTTCCAGTTGAGGAAGAGCAAAACAAAATAAAAATTTCCTCAAAACACGTCACTTCGGTATACTGAGTATTTTCATTTTGTGACATAGTTTGCCCTTTGGGATATTTCTACAAATGCAAGTTGTCAGCATTTCTATGACTATATACATAAACATGGTTGTTTTATATTAGCTAAATGCCACAGTGCCACCTATTTCAGAGGTAGCTTAAAATCTAGCAGGACTTAACTTTTGACATTTAACACAGTTTAGAATTTAACTATCTGAACTACCATCCCTCTAACAAAGAGTAGATGGATAGTTTTGAGTACATGCTCTTCACCTCTACTTTGTTGAAGTGACACTGTGGATCGTCACTAAATCACCTAATGAAGAAATAGATTCTCACAATGTCCAGTAAAGACAGTAGCAGCAGCAGCAGCATTAACCTGAGGTTTGTGCATATTATGGGTAGTCAGCATGGAATTTTCCTATGAGCAGCCAAAAGATGGCATTGTTTTATCAATATGAAACTACTTAACTAAGGGCCCCCCCAACCCCTTCAGGACTCCCTGCTGCCTCAGTCGGTAAAGAACCTGCCTGCACTGCAATAGACCCAGATTTGATCCCCAGGTCAGGAAGATCCCCTGGTGAGGGGAATGGCAATCCATACCAGTATTCTTGCCTGGAAAATCCAGAAGAGCCTGGTGGGCTACAGTCCATGGAATAGCAAGAGTGAGACATGACTTAGGGACTAAACCAACCCCTTCCAGGATTTACAGGCTGAAAGTAAGAAAAGAAAACCCGTATGTAATGCCCTTGAACAGGCGGAGTGACAAAAGGAAAAGCCTTTTTTTTTTTTTTCCTAACTACATAAACAAAGTTTACTACCTGAAGTTTGTGTTTATCATTAGTTCTGTGCAACTTCCTCTGAAAGGAATATAGGAGAACTGGCAAGTGGGCCTACAGCTTCTGCTATTGACAGAGATTGGCAACTGCTTGAGTTACAGCTATCCATGATTAGGGATGAGATCCTGACCCAGTTTGTATTATAGGAAATTAATTGGAAAATCAAGAGTACCTATTGGACCTACTTTTGGCACCGAAGTCACTTTGTCAGTTTTAAAACAACATGAAGAAAAAACAAGCCATAATTCATGATGCAGAACCTGAATTTCTCAGTCTGAATTTGCTAAAACAGCCTGTGGAATTACTCAGATAATCACATCATAATGATGGACAATTGTAACCGAAGTGGATCTCCATTTCTCGAAAGTGGACTTAGATCTTAACTAGGCCTTTCACTTTTTTAAAATTGATACTGGATTAGGGCATTTTACAGAGAAGGCAGTGGCAATCCACTCCAGTACTCTTGCCTGGAAAATCCCATGGATGGAGGAGCCTGGTGGGCTGCAGTCCATGGGATCGCACAGAGTTGGACACGACCAAAATGACTTAGCAACAGCAGCAGGGCATTTTAATTTTGTTTTCCAATCTGCTGTCTTCTGCTGCCAGAGTGCTGGCTTTCTTCTAGTTTGTCTACAAGGACAGATTGCTTCCAGAGTTTTTGTACAAGGGTCTTATTAAGTCATATACTAGATATTTCACGAATACATAGCCTCATTCCCATACAAATGATAACATGCCTGTGGTAAAGATTATTTTCTGATATGCTGGAAAAACTGTATTTTTTAAAATATGTGTTTTTTATATTTTAAAAACTTAATCAAGCCTCAGGCTAAGAGACAAGTCCAGCTCAGATCGAAAATTTCCTTGACTTTAAAGAAGGAAGAAATTATGTTAAAATTAAAAATAATTTGTCATTTTAAATTTGGGAAAAATCCTTTATTTGTTCTGATGAAAATGTCAGTAGTCATGGAACTGTGGTAAAAATAATGAAAAATCACTGGCCTGGGTCTGCTTAAATTGAAAACATTTTTTAATTAAAGTCTGACAGTATTTTGTGCTTCCATTGCCCAGCCATGTCCCATCTTATTCTTTTATTTAATTCTCTTCTGCATATGAGTTGCTTTAATTTTTAAATTAATCTTTAAGGTATGCTGTATTACTGCTTTATCTTTTTATTTCTGTATTAATTCAAAGGTCTCATAGTAACAGACCATTATCATTTCTCCCTGTCCTAGATTATTAAAAGGAGCTGCTTTTAAAAAAGATATTGTTATCAATTGTAGCTACAGGCTTTTCTGTATAAATACTTTTTATTTGCCTTAAGTAAATATACGGCAATCTTAAGTCTTGAATTCTCCACAGCAAAAAATCCACTATATCAATTGCTAACAGTAGTTTTTATGGCCCCCCCCCCCAAAAAAAAAAGTTACCACCAAAACAAAGAAAATATGTGTATAAATTTGTAAGAAACAGAAGGATTAAAGATGTGATGGTAAAGAAGGCCCAGGCCTTCCTGTTACTTTGTGGTGAGTAGTTCCTGTCCTTGCTTGTAAGTTCCATCTTTAGAGCTTAAGGCAGTTCACTTGAGACTTTTTCCTAAGATTATTGTTTTTAGTTTTCAATAATTACAGTTATATGCACTACACTCGGAAATAAAAGGTTTTAGAGTACCAGTTATTTAAAAAGAATTTAATCTTTCCTGGCAATTTTATTTTCCACATTTGAAATTGATTGAACATTGTATTACTGTCAACTGCCATGTTGTGAATTTCGTTGCTTGTGTTGAATTGTGATATCTACAGTGAAAAATAGTTTTTAAGCTTTAAGATATCTTAGATTATTATGCATTGGCCAGTCATGTTTTAATTATTATTTAATTATGTATCAATCAAGTTAACTTCTATTACCTCTGTTCCTCTTTTAAAAGCTTCCAAAAATTTTCTGAACATAGGACAAGGCATGGTATGGAAAATTGGTTTTCCATTCCATTAAGTGTTATTTAATCGTATTAAGTCTTTTAACATGAAAAACTTTCCCTAAACATGAAAAATCTTACTGTGATACTTAGAGAAACTTTGTTTCTCTTCAAAGGAAAAGAAAATGAATTTAGCTTTCAGGCACACACCAAACTAACACTAAGAAATTAATTTATTACCAGAGAGAGGAGAACATGGAGTAAAAATAGGTAAGTACAGTCTATGACCCTAATATCAAAGAAAAGTAAAAGCCACTTATCTTAGAATATATCAGATACACTGTTATTCAAATCATTCAGGAATATAATTACAGACAGCTTTTATAGGCCTATCAATATGGGTTATTTCTCTACATTTGCAACTGTTCCACATTACTGAATATATAAATATCTCCTCTAAATTCTAAATTATTACTAAAGGTTTTCTACTATATACTTCTGCTAAAAAAGATAACAAAACATTTTTACTGTGTTCTCTACCATGCATAATTTACGTTAGATACCAACAAAATGTAACTTGTGTGTCTTGTTTGAATCCCAACTGAAGCAAACCAACTCTAAAAAGACATATATATATATATATATATATGACAGTCGAGGAAATGTGAACACTGTATTTTACATGAAATTGGGGGAGTTTTTTTTCTTTAGATGTGATAATAGTATTGTAAGTTTTCTTGACAAGTCTTTATCTGTTAGATATACAAAACAAACTGTTTACTGATGAAATTACTATATCATCTGACATTTGAAGTAGAACAAAAGATTAAACAAGATTGGACAAATACTGATAGTTTTTTGAAAGGTAGTGATGAGTGCCTTGTTCTTTATGTTATTCTCTCTGCTTTTGTGTATGTTTGAAAGTTTTCCTAGTAAGTTTTTTTTTTTTAAGTACACAATTTCAGAAATTTATTTCATGTTTTCACCGAAGATTTTGGCATTTGTGCCTCACTAAGTATGTGCCTTGTCAAAGTTATTTGTAAATTTAAGATAGTACGTTAAATTTTGAGTTCCATTCAGATTGTCATCTGTGAAATAAGAAGACTGTAATATGTAATAGATTGTTTCTGACATCCCTCAGTTCTAGCTCTTTAGAAGTCTGTGGGAAATTAAGAGGGAGACAGCAAGTGACTTTAGTAAACATCAGTGTCAGTGTAGGGGAAAGGTGCCTTATCTTTTATATTAGTAATATATTAATCTAATAAGACTTAGACTCTGGGTCCCTGGAAGATAGGACAGGGCCTTTTTATTGGCCTTTCTGTTCTCGCTGCTCGATCCATAATAGAAATTCATCAAAAGTATATTAAATGAATGAAATTAATCTTTCCTGTTTTCCAGTTTCATTATTATAGAATCCTTTCCCTCTGATGTCAGCTTAAAAGAATATTGTTAACCTGTTAGTTTACTACATCATTGTGAGAATTATTCTTATGAAGCACATATCTCAAAATTAGTCATGATCCTTACATATTTCTTTTATTATAACATGTAACATTTAAGACTGAAATGGAGAGTAAGTTATTGTTTTACTTTGTTTGACTAAACGTATCTTAATAGCCCATTCTTTATATACCTTACGTGCTCTCAATTTGGCTAAAAATACAGCGTGGTAAACTGAGAAACTAAAATTAACATTTTTATTTTATTTTCCCATCAATAGAGCAGATCTCCTAAAAATTTAAAGCACATCTTTCTAAGGTAACATTTACCTCCTCACATCTTTAGCAGCTATCAGACATGACATGGGACATATTCATTGACCCTAAAAATTCTCATCAGAATCATGCTCTGAAAGGGGGCAGCCCCAGCCAGACAAGAGGCTCATTTCAATTTTAACGGCTGTAATTAAAGGTTAATTCACTGAGTCAGGATTAACGAGGAAAGTACAAATGATAGGCAAGCAGCTGCCTTTATAATACAAGATTAGAACAATGCAATTACAATAAGAATTAGAAAAAACCAACTTCTGGAAAGGATCCTTTAATGAACGAATTAAATTTGATCTCTATAAACATGAATATATATATATATGAGATAATACTTCCTAGGGTATCATATAAATTGATGTTGTATATCTATATGTGTCAAATGTACAGACAATGCTTAATACTAAACACTTTTTCATTTTTGGTAAGTTACCAAAAATATAATGTATACATATCTGCATATAATGTCTTTAAATGACAAAAATTTTTCCCTACTCCAGGCTCATTTTTTGATGTCCAGTTTCCTTTACGTGAATCATAACTGATTTTTCTCTCTCTCTCTGCCCCACTTCCACCAAGTACTTCTAATGTTTATACCTCAAATTTATCCTTATAGAGCCATTCCAAAACTCCTTTTCATCTAGTGGGAAAAAAGAAAGTTGACATGTGTTATTTTCATGTGCATTATGTTTACATATTTTGTTTTTTTATTTTTTTTATTTTTTTTTACATTTTTTTACAATTTAAGCTCAGTGCTGTTAATGTAATATGATATTAACATATCATATTACTTTATTTTTAGTGTGATGTACCCTTTAACCTCAGGACATTCATTGAACCAAGCTTTTATATGTGTTGTATATTGCTAGAAAACTACTTATGGTGTTAAACAGCCTTACATGGAAGTCCCTTGCATAGTGATTGGCACATAGTAGGGTCACAGCAAAATTATAATGTCCATCTGTTTTTGTATTATTGATTGAAGCAATATACATGTTTTTAATTAGTAGGATCCTTGGTTGTATCAAATGTTTATCATCTGTCACAAGATTTCAGAGAGAAGTTGAACGCACTTAGGCTTATATAGATGTAAAGAAAATAATTGTCCATCATAAAGGCAGCCTGTGGAAAATTGTTCTCAAAAACTGGTTCCATAAATGGAGGTTACGTTTTGTCAATCACTCTTGAGCTGATTTTCTGTTATCAGTCTGTATGCCTGGGTAAATCTGAGTATTGATGCCTAGGAG
>SJXQ01005661.1:12895-42189 GCA_006408695.1 Aepyceros melampus
TAGTTCTCTTTGTGTTCCTAGTAAAAAGCTTTGGAGGTTATAGTTTTCTTAGTGAAAATTTTTTGTTGTTGTTTAACTGTGAGCATTCTGTTAACAAACATGAAAGGAGTGACTTCCACATTCTGAACATTATGGTATGAGCTACATCAAATTAAAATAGTAAGCCATGGTTTCAGTTTTGAATACATCTCACAGTCTTGGAAACAGAGACGATAAACAGGAGTACAGTAGAGCGTGAACAGAGCTGCCGTGGGAGGTTTGTATGAGGTGCCTTAGGTCACTGACAGAGGAAAGCACTAATGCTGCCCAGTCTTCAGGGAAGAATCCTTTTGTCTTGCATGGTAATACTGAATGCCTTCCATAAAATAATTTAGATGTGGAATTACCACCAAGAAACACTCTGTCATCGTACATATATTTCTGTCAAACCAACACAGACTGAATTGAGTTTCTTCTGAACAGTATTTGCTTATAGTTCCAGTGGTTTCACTTTTCTCATGTAGACCTGATTGCATAAGCACCCACTGGTACACCTTCATTATTTACCCCAGGATTTATGTTGTTAATTTTACATGAGTACTATAAAAGGGTTAAGAATCCTGATTCAGAGATTCAGTTTAGCCGTTTTGAAAAATCTGAATTTTTATTGTACTTGTTTCAGAAAAAGATGGTGATAGAAAAAATTGTTAGCATTGTAAAGAGGTGCTCCAGAATTATCACTCTTGTAATACCTACCCTCTCTTTCTCTAACCTAGCCCCACCCTCTTGTGTTTTTCTTGGTTCCTTCATTTTCCTCCATGGAAACTTGTCTGCCTTGGAAATTGTCTCTCAAGTGTCTGACTACTGTAATCCCTTTCTGCTTGTGTAGAACTCATACAGAATGTTTCTATATGTATATTTTATGAGAAAAACTAACACATACTAACCAAAGAGTGTTAAGAAGTAGTCTTAGATAATAGAGCATTAAATTGGAGCCTTTGCAAGACAGTTCACTTTTATTTTTTTCACTGGTTCTCAGCACCTATATGTTAACCAAATGTATAAAAGTCATTAAAAATATAGAAAGACTCTTAGGGGAGGTGAATTTCTTATAAACCAGTCCTTCAGATGATTCTGACAAGTAACTATCGGGTTTGAAAGCCACTCAAATTTATTAATGTCTATGCTAGTTGGATCTTAAGTCCAATGGGAAAATACCATAGGGAAAGCAGAATTTTTTGATGCCTCTCAGATCACACATCAGCCATTGAAAGATGTATGCAAATAAATATACCATAGACTCCACAGATGGGTTTTATAACACAAGAATTTAGAACAGTAGTTTCCAAATAGTTATCATAATTACTTTATTAGTTTCCTGTTACTGCTACACTACCACCAATTTAGTGGTGTATAACAATGCAAATCTATTATCTTACAGTTCTGGAGGTCAAAGTCCAAAATGGGTCTTACCAAGCCAAAATCAAGGTGTTAGCACTGCTGTGTGTTCTTCTGGAAGTTTTAAGGGAAAATTCCTTAGAATTTTCCTCGCCTTCCCAGCTTTTAGAGTCTGCCCACATTCCTCAGCTCATAGCCTGTTATATCTTCAAGCCATCAATGACTGAGTTGTCTTTACACCACATCCCTATAACACTGACTCTCCTGCCTCTTGCTTTCCCTTATGGGATCCATAGTTAAGGTAGCCCACGTAGACAACCCAGGAAAATCTCATCTCAAAATCAGCTCTTCAGCCATCTTAATTCTCCCCTGCCATGCATCATTACATATTTATAGATTGTGTGGGGGAGACTCAGATCCTTTTAGGGATCCATTATCTGTGTGTCACCTCATGTGTAGCACCTTTGGGGAGAAGAAGATGACTCAGATATTCATTCCTCATCTTTCAAATTGTGGGTTTGAAATGCCTCCATGGCATTATGGAGGGCATTCTGATGCAGAGCCAAAGCCTAACACCACAGATAAGCATGTACTCCCAGATCTTGATGTTGATGGTGATCACTCACTATTCCTAAAATTCAAATGGAGCCCTCCTGTGGGGGTTATGGCCAGCTACTGAACCAGGCAATTCTTTTACTTAACTCTGGTCAGTTCAGTTCAGTCACTCAGTCATGTCCAACTCCTTGTGACACCATGGACTGCAGCACACCAGGCCTCCCTGTCCATCGCCAATTCCCGGAGTTTACTCAAACTCATGTCTATTGAGTCATTGATGCCATACAACCATCTTATCTTCTGTCATCCCATTCTCCTCCTGCCTTCAGACTTTCCCAGTAGCAGGGCCTTTTCTAATGAGTCAGTTTTCTTCACATCAAGTGGCCAAAGTATTGGAGTTTCAGCTTCAGCATCAGTCCTTCCAATGAATATTCAGGACTGATTTCCTTTAGGATGGACTGGTAGGATCTCCTTGCTGTCCAAAGGACTCTCAAGAGTCTTCTCCAGCACCACAATTCAAAGCATCAGTTCTTCAATGCTCAGCTTTCTTTATAGTCCAACTCCAAGATCCATACATGACTACTTGAAAACCATAGCTTTGACTAGATGGAATTTTGTTGGCAAAGTAATGTCTCTGCTTTTTAATATGCTGTTTAGGTTGATCATAACTTTTCTTCCAGGAGCCAGCATCTTTTAATTTCATGGCTGCAGTCACCCAAGAGCACTCAAATTAAGAGAAATTTGAAAATTTTCAAATCAGTCATATCAAATTAAATTTCATACATCTATATTTTCCTGTTGCTGTCTTTTTGATGCTTCTTTAAGTCAGAATTTTTATTTCAAAGTTTTCACCAATTTTCATTTATTAGAATCTATTATATTAGCATTTCTCAGTGAAACATTGATTTATCTCAATAGATAATGGAAGCATGTCTCAAATGACATGACTTTTAATGCAGAAATTTTAAGACATTTTAAAATGTAAGTATTATCACATAATTATAGGCACAAATAATCGTGCTGTTACAACAACAGAATTCTAAAGTTATATTTTTTAAAATCATGCAAGGAAGTTATTGTCTAGACAGCACTTCTCTGCCTACATGGTTCATAAGAATAAACTTAAATAATCTTATTAAAGTTATAAAGTTAAATAATCATATGAAAATTAAATTATAAAGAATGTCAAAATGGAATGTGATTCATATCACTTATGGACAGGATTTGGTCAGGAGCAGTTGAATAGATCAGTTGGAACTTGAGCTGAACATTGTATTATGGTTAATATTTGATATTTAATCAAGTTATATGATTTATTAGAGTAAAGCATAAGTAAAAATGATTTAAGCAAATCATAGAACTAACAAGTGAGTTCTTTTTGCAAAACTGGCAAAAAATAGGGATACACTGAAATTTAGAACAAAAGTGCAGTGTGTTTGGAGGACTCTGCTTAGGTTTTCTTAAAAGTTTTTTTTTTTTTATCAAAGTGTTGTAGATGTAGGAATTTCTGTTTTTAAAATGAAAGGACACTTAGGAAAAAAACGCAGCATAAGAAATTAAAAGTTTTTTCCTATTTTATGATGATACCCCTGGGGCTGGTATGTTAGGTGAAAGATAATAAAAGCTAACCTATCTATCTCAAAGCTTACTGACTGTGCTTTGAACCAAATAGTTGAGTTAGTTTTTCCTCTCCCTGAGAGTATTAAGGAAAGAAACTCTTAAGTGTCCACTGCTGTCTCCTAGTGAAGTAGAGTCTAAAATTAGAGGGATAGTGGGGAGAAATAATTTCATACAATAGCAGAATAGGAGCTGGATTTTGCTGTAAGTTGGGTGGGAGAATTAACTTAATTAGCAGTGGGCAGTAGGATAACATTTATGCCGCTAGAACTCTTGTAATAGCTTAGTTGTGACTCCTTCCTTTTGGCATGGTCCCTTCTTTAGGAAACTCTCAGAGAAAACAAGCAAAGTTGCCACAGCTCAATGAAAAGGTGGCTGGCCAGTATAGAACTGTGCTCAGAGTCCAGAGTTCTGTGCCATGTGCTCAAAGAGCTGAATTTACTCCTGAACATCAACATTTTTTAAAGCAATGCATCATCCTCGACCCAGCAAATGCCTGCTGTAGCCAATAATACGTTGGCTTGTCCATTTTCAGTTTGTAGTACAAAATAAATGAAAGCCAAGGACATTACAATTGGGAGGGAAGGAGAACTATTATTTAAAAGGCTTTTAAATGATGTCACTATATGTTCTTTTAACAACATCCTCTAAAAGCCTTTGAAAAAATAGTCCCTTCCCCCTCAGTTGTTAACAAAGACCAGGCTAGGGCCTGCTCTTTAAAAGGCTGTTAAATGGTGATACTATATTTTTTAATATCAACATCATTTAGAAACCTTTTAGAGAACAGTCCTCATCACCCACAACTAACCAAAAAAAAAAAAAAAAGGACATGGGGGAAGGGATTACTTTTTTAAAGGCCTTTGGATGGTACTATCAATAAATACAGCAATATTGTTTTAAAAGCCCTTTTCCAATGGTGATTCAGTTTTTTGATATGTACTTTTAACCTCAAGACCCTATGCTATCAGACAGATTGATGTTTTAACGTTGACTGAAAACTCAATTTACTAATAATCCCAGTAATGCCTTTTATTGAACAGTTTAAAAATCAATTTCACATATACAGTCTCCTGTTATCCTCAGAACAGCTCGGCAGAGTAGTCAGATATGTATAATTAGCCCCATTTTACAGAAGAGAAAAGCCAGAAATGAAGTGAGGCTGGACTTGGCTAAGTTCTCACTGCTGACGTATGGCTGAGGTTGAAGCCGCAACCCCAGTCCTGACAGTTTGACCTAGTGCCCTATCCGGTGCCTCTGGCTACCTTTACTACTTTTTTTTTAAGTGATATTCTCCATTGCTCTTTTCAACATGTACAAACACTGAGAGTTAATTCTTCGTAATTGGCATAAAAGTGGAATTCTATAATTTCAGTACTTAAGGTAGATGGTAGGAGTCTTATCAATACAGTACTTCTGATGAAGTAAAGAGGTATAAATATCTCAAAGCATAGTAGTCTTCCTGTGATGTTAGGGCGTTCAGACTTATCTGAGATTGTGAATCACATAAATTTTGTGTGCTTATGAAATTATCGCTTGAAATTCACTTTCAGGTATCTAGTTTATTATATAACTGATAATTTAAAAATCTAATCTCCTTTTATTGATTTGCTTCTGAAAGTTATTCTGCTGACTAAGGATACTGATTCATAATTAAGATCATAATATTCTCTCAGTTATCATCAGTCTTTAAAAGAAATCATAAATGCTGGTTGCTCCCACTTCCTGTAGTTCTCTGAAGAAGAAGAAGTTTCCCCACTAGCTTTCAGGAGTGACCTTTATTTCCCTTTATCACAAGCAATACTTTCTGGTTATTGAAAAAGGTAAAGAATCATAGATTATTTATTACTTAACAGAAATGACAGTTAAAAGTGGTAAATTCTGATCTTTGTTCTGCCAGTGTTTTTTTCGTTTTGCTAATAAACGTTGTCTTTAATGATAACTAAAGATGAGTACTTTCAGCTCCAAAACACTTTCATATGTAGTATCTCACTGAATCCTTACAATAGTCCTACTAATTAAGTAGTATGACTCTATTTTCTTCGCCGATGGCTCAATGGGTAAAGAATCTGCTGCAGTACAGGAGACACAGGGGGCGCAGGTTTGATCCCTGGGTGGGGAAGATACCCTGAGGAGGAATTGGCCACCCCTGCAGTATTCTTGCCTGGAGAGTTCCCATGGACAGAGGAGCCTGGCGGGCTACACAGAGTCGGACATGACTGAGCACAGGGCACATAGCACCCTTAATTTACAAATTCTGGCCCAAAGAAGTTAGTAAGTTTCTTCTCATCAATAACTTTTAAGTTTTTCTAACCTAAAATTTAGTGTTTTCTTTCTTACCACTGCCAGCAGTAACTCTACCTGACAAGAAGGGAACCATAGCCTTTCTTGTTTCTGAGATTTGGGTTTCATATGCCAAACATTAGGGGTAGCCTGAGAACACTTGGACGGGTGCAGATACAGGCACTGAGGCCCCGGTCCTCAGTCTTCAGCCAGAAAAATTCATCCTCAGTTGACTTTACTCAAAGTAAAGGTGGATCATCAGAGGCTTTGCTGCCACAGACGTGGACTCCAGAGGCTTTTAGGTTTCCTATGTCATAACCCATGGTCTTCTCCCCATCCCTACCTCCTCACTGGAGAATATGAAACATGGGCTTGGCAAAAAAGTTTGTTTGGGTTTTTCTGTAACATGCAGGAAAACCTGAACAAACTTTTGGCTAACACAGTATTTGTACACAGATCAGGAAAAAGTATGTGTGTGTGACAGAGAGAGCTGGCTACCTAGTTCTTTGCTCTCAGAGAATCCATTTCCCCAAACTTGCCCTACATCAGGAATTCCTCAGCAACTTATAGTTTGTCCGATTGGCATCTCTGATGTAAAAAGGATCCTTTTCTTCTTTGTTAGATTCAAAGAAAGTGTACCTGCAGAGACCTGCTACTTGAAAAGGGCAGTAATGAAAGGTCCTTCTTTTCCTTCCTCGTGGACTTCATCTGGATGACATCCCCATCCCTCTGTCTCCCAAGTTACAGTTCATTTCAGTGCAAGCAGCATGGCCAGTTTCTAGATGCCTTGGCCCCTAATTTCATTTGTGAAATTAATGTGTGGAACAGCTACCACCCACCTCACATACTTTGATAACGTACAGTTATAAGCCTGGCTTTCCCTCTTAGGGTCTCCCTTTGGATCTTGCTGTCCATAGTAGATATTCTCAGCATGACCTCATTCAGAATTCTCTAAAAAAATTCTGTGATAAAATCATTATTAACAGCAAGATGGCTTGTGTGAAGCTCCCAGATGTTGCATTTGGCCATTCCCTTTTCAACCTTCTGTTCCTTCCTCTTCTGAGGCCCATTCCATCATCTTACACCCTCTTCCTTCCCTTGTTATTCTCGTCTTGGGATCTGTTCATCACTTGCCTCCATTCAGTGAAGATCTTGGTGTCTTTCACATAATCTCTCCAGCCCCACGTCTCCCAGGAAGATCTCACTGTGTATACTATCAACTTGTGACATATGTAACCTCACAGACTCTTTGATCTGTTCCATTCCAAATTTTGACCTGTACAGAATTTCAACCAGATACTCTTATTTCAACTCTGAAGTTATGTCTTCCTCCCATACTTGTGCCTATCATGTTAACACCTTCAGGCCCTTTACTCCTCCAATATTTAGCCTAGATTTACAACAACCCCGAAAGATAGATGGTAGTTTCCCCATTTCACAGGTGTGAAAATTGAGGTCTCTAGAGTATGAGTAACTTTTTTAGTGTCATAGACTTAGTAAGTTGCAGAGCCAGAGGTTCAACTCATCTATCTGGCTTCAAAGCTCAACACTTTCTATCCACTTCCTCACTGAGTGTATAAGGGAGGTACAGTCTACGACAGTCTGTGGTACAGGTTGCAGAGGGAAGAGTCAAGAGACAGGGAGGCCAATTTGAATGAGCAAGCAGAAATAAGAGGCAAGTGAAGACTTCGGAGGTACAGCAAATCATTAATTACGATTAAAGATTTCCATACTGTTTGAAATTGTTTTCAATAAACTGCACTTCTTTTGCAATTTCCAATTTAAAAAATTTTTAATGTTTTTAAGTGTCACTGATGGACTTGAACTAAGCTGGTGGTAGACAGCAGAAAAGAAGAAAATGAATACAAAAGACATCAGACTTCTCCAGTAGTGTTGGAGGGAAATATGGATGTCAAACACAATGCCATAGTCCAGTTCTGAGCTTGGTTCCAAAGGAAGAGGGTCTACCATTTTCTTTTTTCATATGATGTCATTGATATTGTCAGAAAGCAGGTGGACCACTAAGATCATATGATTTTCATATTTGTCAGATAACCACACATAATTGTTCTGTTCTCGTGTAAAATGCTCTGGTTCTGACGAAATTTATTGTAGCCTATTATTGGAAGGTTTATGCTAAACACTTTCACCAGATTATTTTGGTTTTATTAGCACACTTCAGTCCATGGGGTCACAAAGAGTTGGACATGACTAAGTAACTTCACTTTCACTTCACTTTAAGCCAGAAGTCAGAAAGGAAATATGAAAAAAAAAATAGTAGAATAGTATAACATATCTGTATCCGTAGTTCTGGAACTATTCCTCTATGAAAGTGGAATATATAATATATACAACTATATAAAAGTATATACACATTATTCTGGATTTCAGATTTATTGAAAAGTAGAATATTGACAGTGAGGATTCTAAGTTTTCCTTTGGGGAGAAGAAAGAATAAGATATTATAAACTGATTTTACCTTCCTCTCCACAGCTGTGGAAACAGAACACATCCTATATGGGAGTCAGCGAACATTTTGTAAAGGGCCGGAGAGTAAATGTTTTCAACTTTGCAGACCACAGCCGCTCACCTGTGCCACTGTGGCCAAGCAGCTGGAGACAGTATAGAAATGAATGAAATGTGGCAGTGCTCCAGTAAAACTGTCTGGACGTTGAATTTTAATTTCTTACCATTTCAGTGTCACAAAATGTTATTTCTTTTTATTTTTTCAAACATTTAAAAACGTAAAAGCCATGCTTAGCTCACAGACTACACAAAATCAGTGGACTAGTTTTGATTGACAAGCCAAGTTTGCTGGAGCCTGCTTAACACTATGCATGAAGTAAAGTTCTCACTAAATGTTTGTTGATAATGTACTCAGCTCTTTCTGCAAATACACTTTTATATTACCAAATAAGAGGTGAATATACTGATGACTAAAATAAGAGTAATTAGTGCAATCATTGATACTTTCTAGAATACCTTAATTTACATGTACAAGGAAGAAGTTATCTTTAAAATTATAAACCATTTAAAGTCACATTTGATGGAAAAATATATATTTATTTGAGTCTTATGTATGCAGTTCTAGCTAACAGTTAAACAAATTTGCCCTTTGCTTTTTTTTTTTTTTTAAGTGAAGGATAATGGCTTTACAGAATTTTGTTGGTTTCTGCCAGATGTCAGCATGAATCAGCCATAGGTATACTGCCATTTGCTTTTTTAAATCCTGTACTAGGTGCTAAGGGGCTTCCTTGGTGGCTCATGATAAAGAATTCACCTGTCAGTGAAGAAGACACCATTTTGATCCCTGGTTCAGGAAGATCCCTTGAAGAAGGAAATGAGAACCCACTCTAGTATTCTTACCTGGAAAATCCCATGGACAGAGAAGCCTGGCAGGCTTCAGTCCATGGGGTCGCAAAAGGGTCAAACCCAACTTAGCAACTAAACAACAGCTAGGTGTGTGAGTGTGTGTGTATTCTCAGTCGTGTGGGGTCTTTGTGACTCGCTGAACTATATAGCCTACTAAGGCCCTCTGTCCATGAAATTTTCCAGGCAAGAATATTGGAGTACGTTGCCATTTCCTTCCCGACCCAGGGATCGAACCCTTCTCTCTTGCATCGGCAGGCAGATTCTTTACCACTGTGCCAACTGGACCCAATACTAAATATTAAAGTGGGCTCACTTTCTACAATTTACTGAGCAAATAAAGCAATACTCTAGCTTTCTGCATTACGGTTCTTACCAGTTGAGATTTACACTGGTTTAAGAACTGCTAATTTTAAAGATGAAACTGCATCTTTATTTACAACTGTTTTCTGGTTGTTTTTTATAAATCATATACCTAAATATATACTGCTATTAAATAAACCAAACAAAATTAGATACAGAGAAAGTATTTTATGTACTATAGACCTTTATATTTTTGAAGTCCAAAACAGATAGATTGATAATATTTAAAAACGATTAAGTGTCTGAATGTGGATTAAAGCAAAAGACTAGAAGACATTGTTTTCATAAAGCTTTATGTGGAAGTGTCATCTCTGAAATAGTAACGCAGATGTTGAACAAGGTTTATTCTTAGGCACTTACTTGATACTCCCTGTTTTATTTTCAATTCTCATTTAAATTTTATAATTCAATCATTTTGAAAGAAGTTTTACAACTTTAATCTTAATAATCTCAAAAAAAAAGCAGACACGCTATGTCATAAAATAACTATTAGTGACTAGTTTGTATCCTATAAATCTAACTTGAGTTGATAATATGGTCCATTACCAGCTAACTGCACAGAGTATTTTTCATTTTACACTCTTCAGTTACTTTTTAGTGAAGTGTTAAAAAATATGAAGCTTTTCTCCTCTCTAAAATTGCACGCTGTCTGTCTGTTATTAGGAAGATAACAGCTCTTATAAATGTTTCAGTAAGCGCTAAGTAGACAGTTATGTGCACTCTCATTCCACGCTTATTTGCTTACTGTAATAAACTGATAAAATATGTGTGGTTTGTCTCTGTGTATCTACAGGCATCATGAGTCACATAGATTTCCTTTAGAAATAATGTTGTGTCTGCAGAATTGATTGGTTATTTTCATAAACCATCTAAAGGTACACAAATGACTTTTATTATTTAAACATATGCTGTGTAAAGATTTGTGAGGATTATCTCACTGTTACTTGATGCCTTTTGTTCTGTTAGGTCTAGAAGGGGCTTTATATTTTAGAGTTATTACAGTTACTGAGCTAATTGCCTTCTCAGGAATCATAGTGAGGATAACCCAAATCATTTGCTTATAATACAGCTAAATTTTTAATTCTTTGAACATTGACAATTAAATAATTAAATCAAAACTTTAAAAATATTGTTTTTCATAGTATCCTCTTTATACAAGTTCTAATATTTAATGGAAAATAATGCTTTTACCTGAACTGGATACTTTAAGAATTAGTATTTGTATATAGAAATCCTTCTAATTATTAAATTGTTCTTTGTGTGTACCTTTAAGAAATATTGTATTTTTCATTTGTGCATAATTATATGCACTAGGAAATTTTTAGTCAAGTCATATCCTAAAACCGACAAATATTTAATATTGATAATCTTCACTTATCAACACAGTAAGCTCCTTGAAAGACTCTAATATTTTTAGGAACAGTGTTGAGCACTCAGCATCTGTTAAGTATAGTTATGACCAATACTAGTAGTATATTATCTGTAGACCTCTGTAGACTAAAGTAGAAAAATTATACTTTGAGCTCTAAAAATGGGTACAATTGTGTTTTATAACTTGAACATAAAATCAAGGAATAAATGGAGAGACAGATAATAAACATAGCAAATAAGCAAATTATGTGTATTGTATCTGAGAAGGTATTAAGTGACTATGGAAAAAGAAGAAAGGGAATCAGAAGGAAGAGATGCAAATGGGCTAAACCTCATTAAGAAGAAAACATACGAGCAAAGGTATATTGGCACTGAGCCATGTGAGTGTTTGGAGATAGTGCATTCCAGGAGGGGGTATCCGGTGCCAAGGCCCTGGGTGGGAGGCTTACTGGTGTGTGCAAGGAGTAGGAAGGGTGTCAGGGTGGCTGGAGTGAAGGGAGTTGTGGGTTCAAAAGTAACAGGAAATGAGGTCAAAGAAACACAGTGGGGCCAGGCCATATGGGGCCTTATCGGCGTTTATGAGAGTTTTTAGGTCTCATTTTCAATGAAATTGGGAGCCACTGAAGGGTGTTGAACAGAGAGGTGACATGATGTAACTTTATTTTAACTGATTCTTACTGGCTTCTATTTTCAGTATGTGCTCTGTAGGATGCAAGAATAGGAGCAAGGAGACCAACTAGAAGGCTTTAGGAGTAACCCAGATGTGAGGTTGTGGTCGCTCACCTTTCTCCCCAAGATACCCAAGGGAGACATGGAGTCAGAGAACAAAGACAGGCAAACCAGTCCTTTATTAGCTGGGCTTTTGCTCTGTAGCCTAACGTAGAGCTTCAGTGAGTAGTATGGGCACGGCAAGAATTCCTCTTCCCTAAAGAGAGTAGCCTGGAATCAACGCAGGCTTTTAGATTGAACCATAAGAATTGCTAATTCCACTCTTTTCTTTTTTCTCTTTATTTTTTGAGGTATAGTTGATATACAAAATTATTTATGTTTCAGATGAACAACATAATAAATCAATTTTTAAAGGTTATGCTCCATTTATAGTAGTTAATAAAATGTTGGCTGTATTCCCTGTGTTGTATGATACATCCTTGGAGCTTATTTAATTTATACATATTAGTTTGTGCCTCTTAACCTCCTACTCCCATCTTTCCCCTCTCCCTTTCCTCTCATCATTGGTTACCACTAGTCTGTTCTTATACCTGTGAGTCTACTTTTTATTATTATATTCCCTAGTATGTTTTCTTTTTTAGATTCTACATACAGTATTTGTCTTTTTTTGTTTGACTTATTTCACTTAGCATAAAACCCTCCAAGTCCATCCATGTTGTTGCAGGTGGCACAACTTTTATTCTTTTTTATGACTGAGTGGTATTCCACTGTATATATATGTGTGTGTGTATATATTCACACCACATCTTCTCTATCCATTCATCTACTGATAAGACATTTTGGTTGCTTCCAAATCTTGGCTATTGTAAATATGTTGTTAAGAACATAAATTGCATGTAGTTTTTCAAATTAGTATTTTTTTTTTTTGATATGTATCTAGGAGTGGAATGTCAGATGGTAGTTCTATTTTTAGTTTTTTGAGAAACTTTCATATTATTTTCCACCAGTTTACATTGGTGGAACACAACAGTTGTTGGTGAGGATGTGGAGAAAGGTGTGTAAATTGGTGAAAAATAACATGGAGGTTTCTCAAAAAGCAAAAAATAGAACTGCCATATTACATTCCACTCCTGGGTACATATCCCCAAAAACAAAAACACTAATTAGAAAAACTACACGCACTTCAGTGTTCATAGCAACATACTTAAAATAGTCAAGGTCTGAAAGCACCAAGATGTCCATCAGTAGACAAATGGATAGAGAGGACGTGGTGTGTATTCTGATAGTTGTGAAGTGATATCTCACTGTGGTTTTAATTAGCCTTTCTCTTATAATTAAAGATGTTGAGTATCTTTTCATGTGCCAGCTAGACATCTGTATGTTGTCTTTTAAGAAATGTTTATTCAGATCTTCTGCCCATTTTTTAATTGGGTGGTTTGTTTTTTTGATGTTGAATTATATGAGCTGTTTATGTATTTTGAGTATTAACTCCTTATCGGTCATATCATTTGCAAATATTTTCTCTTGTCTAGTAGATTATTTTTTCATTTTATCAGCGGTTCCTTTGCTGTGCAAAACTGTTAAGTTTAACGTAATCCCATTTGTTTGTTTTTGCTTTTATTTCTTTTGCTCTAGTTCAGCTCTTTGATCTACAGAATTGGTAGATTCGTATGGTTGAACCTAATCAGATGCCATGCATGAGTTTCGCCATAACATCTCTACCAGGGCTTTAGGGGAAAGAATGAGAAAGTACATTTCTCCCATTATGATTTTATTCCCCAGTCCCCCAGTTAACATCCTGAAATCTAACTAATCCTGATTAGTAGTTGAGTTAAATGGGAGAGTTAAATGACAAAAACTGAATTTGAACTGGCTTGAACCAAAGAAAAGGGGCAGAGGGTTCCACTTCCTAGAGTATTTTACAGAAAGCCACGCTTCAGAAATGGTAGGAATATGTCAACTTTAAGAACCATCCAAACCAAAGATACCAGCCAGGCTCTTTCTCTCATTTGTACTTTATTTTATTTCTTGCTGAGCAATACGGCAGGAAATGTGGCCACAGACATTAGAGTTTTAACTCTCAGACTTTTAACCACTTGAGAGAGATTGACTCTACTTCCCAAGTGCCAAATCCAAAAATCCTAGAAAAGGTACTCATTGGGCCAGGCGTCCATTCCTGAGCCATTCCTTAATGTGGTCAGATCATGAGTTGTCACGAGAACATGCCAGCTGCATCAGGATGGCAACATTCTAGAAGATGGTCGGATGTGTCAGGCAGTCTGGGACATAACCTCTATAGGTGGAGCACTGGGGAGGAAGCGCCTTTGAAAGACTAGCCTTTAGTCTTCAGCCAGATAAAAGCAATCCTGAAACACTGAATTCTGATTCTTCAGTGTCTGTCATAAAAATTACTTGATACTTTGTTGTCAGCCATCAGAAGACATTATAAGACATCAGAAACCCATAGAAATAATTATCCAGATTATAAAATCAACTTTTACAAAGGAAACTGAAAAGATAAAAGTAGCTTCTACTGTATAAAGTAGGCTTCTCAGTAGCAAAGGGGACCAGCCCAGGCGGTACTATTGTGAACATTCTGTAAAGGTGCCGTTAAGTGTAAGCTAGGTTTTTAGCTCATATTCCAGTCTCAGGCAGTTACAGCTGTACATGATAGTCCTAACTCAGTGTTAATTTAGCTCTTTGGAGTAAGTGGATCTGGGAATTGTTGAATGACGAAAAAATAAGGAAATGAATAGGTATCAAAAAACTGTGAAGGGTATGAGATGTTGCCTCACTTGCAGGTTAACAAATTAGCCTGAGACAATTCCATGGCTACTGATAGAAGACACAGACTCCTGTGTCAAAGGCAGAGGACAATTTATTACTCACAGCAGTAGCAGTAGCCAGGGGAACATCGTTCTTGCCACTTCCCCAGTTTTCAGAGGGTGACACAATGAATGCTAGCTATGACTGCACATGCAGTGTGTTGCTTTAGAGAAGAAGATTTTTAGCATAAAAGATCCCAACCGTTTATAAGGGTCTTTTGGTAAATCTGTTCAACCTTTGCACCAGAGAGGAGGCACTGAACCGTTTCCAAAGGCTGTTTGCTATACATCCTGGAAAAGATTTTCAGGAGCAAAGCTGTTTGTTAATGCCTTTCCTTAGAAGCTGCGCAGAACTGTGAGAGAATATGGAGAACTATTCCTCAACAACTGGAGAAGGAAGGATATGACATTGTGCCCTTAGGTCAGGGGTCAGCCAACTTTTTCTATATGGATCCAGATAGTAAATATGTTAGGCATTGGAAGTACTCAGCTCTTCCACCATAGAGCAGAAGAGCAACCATCCACAGTATATCAAAGAATGCAAATGGCTGTGTTCCGATAAAACTTTACGAGACAGGCAGCAGGTCACATTTGGCTTGTGGGCCAAAGATGGTCTGTTTTGTTCAGATTTTTCAAGTATCCTTAAACTTAAATCCTCATTTTCGCAGCTGCAGCCTAGGTCATTCTCTAATTAATTTACCTTTTACTATTGTTTTAACATTTAGTAAAATAACCATTATTTATCAGTTGTAAAGTCAGAAAAGCCATCTTAGAATATAAGCACCCGCAGATCATATATATGCTTCTGGAGTATAGGTAACTAATCTGATATACAAAACGTTGAACTAAAGTCTTGTTTTCTTGTCAGGATTAATTGTATTACATGTGGAAATGGGCAAAGGATTTATGGAACTTACTGGTTTTCTTGAACAAAATATCATCTATGTAGTTAAGATATTAGAGGAGATTCACTAAATGTGACTTGTATGAACTTAGAAAATAGGTTAGAAAAAACAGTCATTCTCATTTAGCCTATCTCTGTAGTTAAAAAAAAAAGCTATATTATTACCCTCTAAATGCCATTTAGGAGCTATTTACTGTGAAAGAAAACGTAGGCTTTTTTGCATTATCATAGATAAGCTTGGAGGATTGTTACAGAGGACCTTTTTAAATGCTAACTTCATTAAAGAATGCTTCTTGAATTTGGCTGAGTGTGGAAAGAATGAGTGAAGACAATTACACTGTTTTTATTCCATTGCTGCACACTGCTTTAGCATCATTTTAACTATCATAATAAAGGTGCAGAATTTTGAGACAAATTGGACCATGTGTCCCAGAACTAGATTGAGAGAATTGAATAAACTGACTCGGACAAGTTGATAGCTCTTAAATGACATAAGGCCTGCCTTCAAAGAACCTAATTCCTGGCTGTTTATAGCTCCAGATTCTTGCTTCTCTTCTGCTTTTCTATTAACTCTTGGACTTTTGTTGATGCGTTTTAAATGATTAGTATTATTGTTAAGCTTTTAATACATCAGATGTCAGTGGCATGGTGAACCTGTTGAAGAGGTTAAATTATTACAGGAAACCTAGTTTGGGAGAGTACGCTTGTTAGGAACAAATCTTGATTAGGCCTGTTTAATTACAAATCGTTTGTTTTTAAAGCCTTCCTATGTCAAGTCACATGTAGTACTTTGAATGGAAAGACAGCCACCTTATGATTTTAGAATGGATGAGTTTTTTTTTACTTAATATGCTGCCTTTGATTCCAGTCACAATTGAATTTAGCTCAGAGTCTAAAATTCAGTGGAAACAAAAACAGGTGATTAGCCAAGAAAATATTGGCAGGTGGGCGAGGTGGGTGAAGGAATAAGGGACACTTTGTTTGTCAAACAACTGAATCATATTTTGGGGCTTTAAGATATGAAACAGTGTGGTACTGATTTAGCAGTTCTATCAGAGTTCAAAAATGTCTCCAACTAAATAATTAGAATGTTTCCACTTACAGATCATTGAGGAAAAGCTAATCATTGAATCACGTACAGATGTTAAGTTATTTGGAAAATGATTAAATATAGAGTAAATATACCTAAATTCAGTTTAGTTCAGTTGCTCAGTCATGTCTGACTCTTTGCAACCCAATGAATCGCACCACGCCAGGCCTCCCTGTCCATCACCAACTCCCAGAGTTCACTCAGACTCACGTCCATCGAGTCCGTGATGCCATCCAGCCATCTCATCCTCTGTTGTCCCCTTCTCCTCCTGCCCCCAATCCCTCCCAGCATCAGAGTCTTTTCCAATGAGTCAGCTCTTCACATGAGGTGGCCAAAGTACTGGAGATTCAGCTTCAGCATCATTCCCTCCAAAGAAATCCCAGGGCTGATCTCCTTCAGAATGGACTGGTTGGATCTCCTTGCAGTCCAAGGGACTCTCTACCTAAATTAGTTCCTCATAAATTGAAAAATTGGAACCATAAGAGCTCTAGAAGAAAAGTAAATGAATAGTTACCTGATCTTGAGGCAGGGAAAATCTTTTAATCATTAAAGCAAAGGAAGAAGCACTTAAAAAGGAGGTTCTAGTCTTTAGTTTACAGTGAAAGAAATTCAAGATGAAAAAAGTTAAAGGAGTCAAGATTGGAAATGAAAGTATAAGTATCTACCTATAATGAAAGCTATTATAATCTGCCTATAATGAACTTATAGGCAGATATAAGTTCTGCCTTATATCCTATAGTTTGAAAGCCCAAGGAAATCAAGACAAATTATTAAAAAGAAAATTGGCAAAATGTCCAAAATATGTTATACCTAGGAAGAAAATAAAGTTTATAAACTCTAAAAAATATATATATATGCAATTCTTTTCTTCTCTTTTAGATGTAGATTGTCAAAATATTTTAATATATGCCTGGAGAGTTTCAAAAAAACATCTATTTCTGCTTTATTGACTATGCCAAAGCCTTTGACTGTGTGGATCACAATAAACTGTGGAAAATTCTGAAAGAGATGGGAATACCAGACCACTTAACCTGCCTCTTGAAAAATCTGTATGCAGGTCAGGAAGCAACAGTTAGAACTGGACATAGAACAAACAACAGACTGGTTCCAAATTGGGAAAGGAGTACGTCCAGGCTGTATATTGTCACCTTGCTTATTTAACTTATATGCAGAGTATATCATGAGAAATGCTGGACTGGAAGAAACACAAGCTGGAATCAAGATTGCTGGGAGAAATATCAATAATCTCAGATATGCAGATGACACCACCCTTATGGCAGAAAGTGAGGAGGAGCTAAAAAGCCTCTTGTTGAAAGTGAAAGAGGAGAGTGGAAAAGTTGGCTTAAAGCTCAACATTCAGAAAACGAAGATCATGGCATCTGGCCCCATCACTTCATGGGAAATAGATGGGGAAACAGTAGAAACAGTGTCAGACTTTGTTTTTTGGGGCTCCAAAATCACTGCAGATGGTGACTGCAGCCATGAAATTAAAAGGCGCTTACTCCTTGGAAGAAAAGTTAGACCAACCTAGATAGTATATTCAAAAGCAGAGACATTACTTTGCCGACTAAGGTCCGTCTAGTCAAGGCTATGGTTTTTCCAGTGGTCATGTATGGATGTGAGAGTTGGACTGTGAAGAAGGCTGAGCACAGAAGAATTGATGCTTTTGAACTGTGGTGTGGAGAAGACTCTTGAGAGTCCCTTGGACTGCAAGGAGATCCAACCAGTCCATTCTGAAGGATCTCAACCCTGGGATTTCTTTGGAAGGAATGACACTGAAGCTGAAGCTCCAGTACTTTGGCCACCTCATGCGAAGAGCTGACTCATTGGAAAAGACTCTGATGCTGGGAGGGATTGGGGGCAGGAGGAGAAGGGGATGACCGAGGATGAGATGGCTGGATGGCATCACAGACTCGATGGACATGAGTCTGAGTGAGCTCCAGGAGATGGTGATGGACAGGGAGTCCTGGCATGCTGCGATTCATGGGAGCGCAAAGAGTCGGACACGACTGAGCGACTAAACTGAACTGAACTGTACTGGAGAGTACAGAAGAATTTTTATAATTTCAGACTTCATATCTATCCATGCGATACCCTACTATTGTGTCTTACTGTGATTTACTTAATACTTTAGGGAAAATAGGAGTTAAATGTTATGAATTTTTACTATTTTCTAAGAATTAATAATTATATTCATTAATCTGCTTTTTTTTCTTTTCCGATGTGCGATAGGTCAATACTCCTGTCTTTGTACCAGGGAAGACTCATGTGCTGCTTCATCGAATGAGTGGGAAAGGACTTGCTGCCCATTACTTCTTTCCAAGACAGCCTTGCATTTTTGGTGATAAGATGGTCTCTGTGCAAATAACACTGAACAATACCACTGATCAGAAGATAGAAAATATCCACGTAGGGGGAAAAAAGCTTCCTATGGGCATGCAAATGCATGTTTTTAATCCAATAGGTAAATGTTAATTCTCATTTATTGCTTTAACTATATTTGATAATTAAATGTGTTTATTTTTAAAATAAAGTAGAATACTATTATTTTATTAATTTTTAGCAAACTCGGTATATATTGGGTTGGCCAAAAAGTTCATTTGGGTTTTTCATTACCATGGCGTGGTAGAACCTGAACAAACTTTTTGGCCAACTCAACATTAATTTTCCCTTTTTAAACCAAATTTCTTGTATAAGATAAATACATTTCTTTGCCCTTAGCAAATCAGGTGCCATCAATGGTGATAACCAGTACTGATGAAGGAATGGTTCTGGAGAATCAAAATTGCTTCGCATTTTTCCTACCTGCATCATCTACCCCTACCTCTTTTCCTGGTCGGCTTCCTTCCCTGCGTGATTTTACTTTGCCTTTTGGTTATAGTACCTCCTGCATCTTTTATTCCCCATTTTCCTTCACACTCTGTAGATCGAAATGTAAAGGGAGCAAAGACTGAGAAGGGAGTATACCAATTCTGTTTGTCTTCCTCTTTCTGAAGGCAGAAGGCCCACAGTATGTTTCTGAAGTTAGAAACGGCCACTGGTATTTTCACACATCATGTGTTTTAATCTGTTACCACCATTTAAAAATCAGTGTCTTTTCACACTAAAGGACAAACCCAGAAATCTTGCTTTTCATGGATAAAGCACACGAGTATGGCGGTGCCCGTGCTTTATCCCCGCTTTATCCCCACCTGCTGCACAACCAGCTGATGCTGAGTAGGCTGGCCCTGCTGTGCACCTTGCGCCTTGCAGGCTGCCTCCAGGTCCAGTACATCATGCTGTCTCCCCAGCTGCTGCAGGAAATGCACCTTCTTAGCATTAAGTGTAACAGTTATATGGCTTGCTTTGAATTTTTTAAATGGTACAGTGGTTAGAATGTTTAGCTCTATTTTGGTTTTGTGTGAGTGGAGGCAGGCCTACAGTTCAGTTGAAAGAAGCTTCAGAAAAGATCTTAATTAAAAGTGATGTAAGGTTTCTGTCATTGAATCCTTGAAGTGTTACAATCAGGTCCACATAGTTCCTTTTTTATGATACTTGAGGTGAGCAAAGCCTCTTGACCAGGTACTGTACCTTCTTTACTCATTATTTCCTATCATATAGTTATTCTGTCTTTCTCCATCTTTGCCTGAGTGAGCTCTTTGACATTGTTGAATTCTCTCCTCTGTCATTTTAATGAGTCATTCAATAAAAAAATCATTCTTTGTGTTATATTTTTTCCGCAAAGATATATCCCAATTTGTGTTCTTTTTTATTGCTTGTAATCCAGCTTTTTTTATCTAGTTAAAAAGTTTCTTTAAGAAGCCTCAAGCAACTGATATATGCATTGTCTGAAGGTTGAAAATGTTATCCAAAGGTTAAAACAGTAGAACAGTATTAACATTTCTTTGAGCTGCGATAATGAGTTGATGAGTTGACCTTTTGTTGGCCTATGTAGAACAGAAGAAATAAATATAATAAATTTCAGAGTATGGCCTTCACACCAAAATAAAATATCAATATATATCATTGCCTCAGTACTAGTAATAGGCTTTCTTTTCTTAGGCAGATTTCCTGACCATAGGGTTTCATTCATTTTGTTGGCATTTACTGGATACCCTCAAGATACAGAGTTCTTTCCTATGCAGTATAGATTCCCATGCAGTAGATAACAGTGGAGTTCAGAGTATGATATATCTTAATTAGTCCTCCGGAAACATCCTAAGGATGCAACAGAAATACTGCATTTTCATATTTTTGTGAAATAAAGGAAGTGAGAGATTTCTGTTCTTTAATAAGCACATGTACGCAGGTTAAGGAGTCAGTGACTTTCTTATTTGTCACCAGTCTGTTCTCTTTTGCTCTGTAATATTAGAAAACTTTTTCGTCAGGATTTTGCCCTGCCTTTAGCGTGAAACGATTCCTTGCAAGAGTGTTAGGAATAAAGTGCCATTTTCCCGTGAAGATCAGGTACATGTACAAAGGAAATTTAAAACACACACACCCCCCCCAAAAGAGTAGCCTTAGGCTCTCTGCACTGTATTCAGCAACTCTGTGTTAACACTTGACAAGTTTGAGTTCAGCTAAGATTTCACTAGTTACTTCACAATATCCCGTCATAGTAGACAGCATCCTGTGTTATTTCATTTTTCACTGTGAATATAGTGGTGTAATAGAAACAGTGTTTTTCAGCCATTTCTGCACAACCCTCTCATGTATATTGTGATAATTCAGAACCAGTATTCAACTATAGACCCCTGCCTGAATAAACTTTTCCAATGTATTATAGTAGGCTTCAAATATAAAAATCTGTTATATGAATAATTTTATGCTGCTCACGTTGCTTTTGAAAGTGAAAGTGTCCAAATTCATGTCCGCTCAGTCATGTCTGACTGTTTTTGACCACATAGACTGTAGCCTATCAGGCTCCTCAGTCCATGGAATTTTCCAGATAAGAGTGCTGGAGTGGGTTGCCATTTCCTTCTCCAGGGGATCTTCCCGACCCAGGGATCGAACTGTGTCTCCCACATTGCAGGCACATGCTTTACCGTCTGAGCCACCAGAGAAGCCCTCTGCTGTTGAAACTTTCATATAATAAAACATACCATTGATCATGAACTATCCTCCAGAATTAGTATGGCACTCAGCTCGCAGTTAATTATCTTAAGATTGAGGATGTTATGAAACTGTGTCAAACAATGACACCATGAGGCATCCTAAGAACTGTCACTTGGTCAAATGAGATATGAGGATACATGATATAGAAAGATCTAGTCCTGAGTGCCATCGTTTTTTGGAGATGACAGCATTTGCTACAAATGTGGTGTCAGGTGTAAACAAGACCAAACCCCAGTGTATCTGTGGCACAGAAGAAAGCATCAAGGATTCAGTGAAGAAGAGCATTGAACAGCGTGACTGACAGCTGTGAAGTGATAAGGTGTAGGCTTTAGGAGAAATGCAAGAGAACAATCATTGTAGTTATTTACAGTAAAGCCTGTTTGTCAGAGATTAAGTAGCAAGGCTTCTGGGGTACTTACATACCCTCCTGGTAAATGTTGGGTTTATAAATAAATCGAATTCCAACTAGAATCAGCACACCAATAACATTTTAAAAGTCAGCATCAAATACCTTTTACAGTGCTTAATCTTCATTTAGGCTTTTAGATATAAAATTACTTCTTAATATTTTAAGCTTATTGAATTATTTTGTCCTACCTGTACCATGATTTCTGTAATGGTTAGCATTAAATGGGAAATTATAACCTATCACAAGCCCTAGGATAATCACAGTCTATTGGACCATTGTGTGATTGCTAAAATATAGTTATATCTAATAATGCAACTAACATTACAACCATAGTTATACTGGAGACTTTAAACCAAGTAGAAATCAAAAGTAAATGGTTTCTATTTACATATAGAATATATACAAATATTTATACTAAATAGGTATATGTTTAAGATCTCTTATTATTCTAATGTACAGCATTACTCTTTGACTCTGGAGCCATAAGCAGTGTAAAATCGTGTTATTGTTTATCTTGAGTTTTATTATTATCAACCAGTACTGTATATTGAAGCAGTTATTTCCCACACTTGATTAGTTGATAGGTCAAGGTTCAGAAATTACACATCTACAAAATGTCATTTTATAATTTGTTTTGTCAAGATAACATAATCTGCTACTAAATTTTCTTTGAGTAATTCTTCAAATAATATAATTAGACTTACTGTTTTGGTTCATATAATGCCAGTTATCTTCAGTAATACCTGAGGACAAGTTAATTTCTTCTTCCAACTTTGCTTTAATTTGCATGCTTTAAATTTTGGACTTTTTCCCCTGTGAAAATTTAGGACATTGCTGAAAATGTATTTTTCATATCTAGAGTAAATATTCCATAGTTTTAAGTACATAATCCCTTATAACACCCAGAGTCTGGTACAGATGTTCGAAACAGGAAAACATTTATTTCCTTCTCACCTTCAGTTCCTATCAAGACACAATTGTAAAACATGGAGTTTCTCAGGATGAGCTCTATTTCTGAAACAAATAGATGTAATATGTTCATTTTAGTTATGTGCAGAATTAAGTTGTGAAAAAGCCTTGAGGTGAAGTTACTTTATAATTTGCTTTAATACCATTAGTTTCAAATTTTCTTACAAATTGTCATTAAATTTGACTATTTTAACCAAACCACAAATATTACATATGTTTTCAGTGTTTAGTTTGCCCCTTTTTCACTTCCTCTGTGTATTCATGTCTAAATTATCTTATTTCCTAGAATCTCTTGAGCCTGCGGGATCCATTACTGTTTCAATGGGTATTGACTTTTGTGATTCCACTCAGACTGCCAGTTTCCAGTTGTGGTAAGTTCAGTTGTTCTTGTTGTTCAGTTGTTTCTTGTTACTATAAAAAATAGCAGATCAGAATCAAGACTTTCAAAAGTTTTTTCTATGAGAGAAAATATTTACACAATGGTGCTTTTCTTTGGCAGTGTTTAGACTGCTGTGAAATAGTTGCACATATTATGTGTGATATATGTATTTTTAGAATTTGTTACACAGATAGCCATTACAGTCTGCTATATGTGGTTAAGAGCTTCTCTGATGGCTCAGACAGTAATGAATCTGGCTGCAATACAGGAGACCCGGGGTCTATCCCTGGATCAGGACGATCCCCTGGAGAAGGAAGTAGCAACCCACTCGAGTATTCTTGCCTGGAGAATTACATGGACCGAGGAGCCTGGTGGGCTACAGTCCATGGGGTGGCGAAGAGCTGGACACAACTGAGTGACTAGCACCCTCAGTTTCACTCTAATGGTGTGTGAGAATTCCTGAACTGTAGTCCACGGATGGGCCACAGGCCATGGCGTCACAGAATCAGACACGACTGAATGACTAACACTTTTCTTTCTTCCATACATAGTTAAACTTCAGTTTATTCAGTTCAGTTCAGTGCAGTCACTCAGTCGTGTCTGACTCTGCGACCCCATGAACTGCAGCACGCCAGGCCTCCCTGTCCATAACCAATTCCCGGAGTCTACCCAAACCCATGTCCATTGTGTCGGTGATGCCATCCAATCATCTCATCCTCTGTTGTCCCCCACTCCTCCTGCCTTCAATCTTTCCCAGCATTAGGGTCTTTTCAAATGAGTCAGCTCTTTGCATCAAGTGGCAAAATATTGGCGTTTCAGCTTCAACATCAGTTCAGTTCATTTCAGTCACTCAGTCGTGTCCAATTCTGTGAACCCGTGAAGCAGCACACCAGGCCTCCCCGTCCATCACCAACTCCCAGCACCTATCCAAACTCATGTCCATCGAGTCGATGATGCCATCCAGCCATCTCATCCTGTCTTCCTCTTCTCCTCCTGCCCCCAATCCTTCCCAGCATCAGGGTCTTTTCCAGTGAGTCAGCTCTTCGCATGAGGTGGCCCAAAGTATTGGAGTTTCAGCTTCAGCATCATTCCTTCCAATGAACACCTAGGACTGATCTCTTTTAGAATGGACTGGTTGGATCTCCTTGCTGTCCAAGGGACTCTCAAGACTCTTCTCCAACACCACAGCTCAAAAGCATCAATTCTTCGGCACTCAGCTTCCTTCACAGTCTAACTCTCACATCCATACATGACTACTGGAAAAACCATAGCCTTGACTAGACAGACCTTTGTTGACAAAGTAATGTCTCTGCTGTTGAATATACTATCTAGGTTGGTCATAACTTTCCTTCCAAGGACTAAGCGTCTTTTAATTTTATGGCTGCAGTCACCATCTGCAGTGATTTTGGAGCCTCCAAAAATAAAGTCTGACACTGTTTCCACTGTTTCCCCATCTATTTCCCATGAAGTGATGGGACCGGATGCCATGATCTTCGTTTTCTGAATGTTGAGCTTTAAGCCAACTTTTTCACTCTGCTGTTTCACTTTCATCAAGAGGCTCTTTAGTTCCTCTTCACTTTCTGCCATAAGGGTGCTGTCATTTGCATATCTGAAGTTATTGATATTTCTCCCTGCCATCTTGATTCCAGCTTGTGCTTCATCCAACCCAGCGATTCTCATGATGTACTCTGCATATAAGTTAAATAAGCAGGTGACAGAAGCCTTGACATACTTCTTTTCCTATTTGGAATCAGTCTGTTGTTCCATGTCCAATTCTAGCTGTTGCTTCCTGACTTGCATACAGGTTTCTCTAGAGGCAGATCGGTGGTCTGGTATTCCCATCTCTTTCAGAATTTTCCACAGTTTATAGTGATCCACACAGTCAGTTTGTTAGAGCCTGCTAAATATTTTTCTTTTTTATTTTTTTTATTTTTTTTTGCTTATCTCTATGCTTTTGGAGAATTTATGAGAAAATTCATGAGGAGAACTCAGGAGAAATTAAATTTCATAGTATTGTTGGCTAGCCCAGGGAAGATACCTTTTGAAACATTTTATATGGTATCTTAAGCCCCTAAAGTGGAGGATTACTGATTCTGTCAGTACCAAAAACCCATACATTTTTCCCTTTTCACTTTAATTTACAAACTGCTTTTGATGAAATTCAAAAGAGAACATTTATCAATTGGCAAAGGTTTCATAGGTGAATACTATTTAAAAGAGCTTTTCTAGGATTGAGATTTTTCATTGTTATTGTTTTATATAATGTTTTATACACTTCTGATGAAATCCAGAAACTATTAGCAAACTAGCTGTATTTGTGTGTCTTTAAGAATTATCTTTGAACTCATTTCTTTTATATTTTTCTGATTTAAGATATAATTTGTTATTTAGATTTTAAGTCCTTTGTTCTTATTCTGAGAAGAATTGAGACATTTTATTTATCTAAATTTTAGGTAGCTTCTGACAGAATTTGTTATGATAAAAACCTCCAGATTAGGAAATACACAGACACTTTTAAATAAGTTTATAGGTTAAGTGTAATGAATCTTTCTTTTTCATATACCTTTTCAATACCAGTAAGTCAGGCCTAATATTATACCATTTATTACTGAGAACCTGCAATGATGAATATAAGCAATGTGGCATAACACATTGATTTTATGCAGATCATCACCTTTATGTTTTGGGAGGTCTGCTATATTAGTGATATATAAAAACTGATTACTTTTCCCAACATTGCCTAGTAATTGTTTATTATTTTTCTATTAGACAAACAACACAGATCAATATTGCTGAGCACAAGACTATGAGTAACATCACTCTAGATAGATTTGCCTCCAACACCGAGGTATATTCATTTTAATGATTTCGACAATGTGAGCCCAATGACAAAGCTTATGCACTAAGTTAGGGCAAAATTGAGAACTAAAAAAATTCTTTTATCTCTTCAGTTTATATTAAAAACCTTTTTTAAAAAAATTATTTATTTAAATTGGATGCTAATTACTTTACAGTATTGTAGTGGTTTTTGCCATACATCTGTGCAGTGAAGGGTTTTTAAAAATGTTTTCACTACAAAGATTTTCTGTTTAGCTTATTAGATAAGATTTACATCTTGTCTTTGACAATTAAGTCTCTTTAGGGAAAAATATTTAGATAATATTTGATTTCTATGTTCCATTGGAAAGTATATATGAATAATTTTTTCTCAGATTCTCTTAAACTAATTTTAGGAAAATGATTAATTTATTTTAGACAGAAAATAGCCTTAGCTATTATAAGCATCTGCATTAATATGTTTTTCTATTGTGAAGGTATGAATTAGTTATTTATTGTAGATTTGTATTAAGTCTATTACCACACTATATCAAAAATTATTTTTGTGTGTATTCCAAAAAGAACACTTTGTCTTACATCAAATGTAATTGATCCTGAAGCAATGTAATCACAATTACTCACTTTCTTAATTGGCCTGCCCAAAATCAGAAAATGGAAACCGATCGACAGTGTTTAAATCAATAGCTTCATAGTGGTGCTAGTGGAGGTAGGGAGATAATGGTAATGGGTAGATCAATTGGTCTTAGACGCCAATCACTGACTGTGCCTTTTGCATAGTAAATAGCACTTTTTGCTTAGTGATGTGCTGTATTAGTGTTGGTGGTTCAATAAAAAGGGAGGGGAAAAGCAAGAATGGCTGATATTGAATTTTTTCTTCAAAATATGTAATCCAAATTGATATATAAAATTGTGTGTAATAAGAGTGTATTTGATAGGAAGCCTTCAGAAATGCTGAGAACATGGATTATGAGCCCTTCAGGTACACTTCTGTTTATAGAAAAGGAACAAGAGTGAAATTATCCTACTTTACTTCTAGATTAACTCTCTGTATTGTTATAGTTATATGATGCATATATAGACAGATAAAGCTATTATATATAACTGCATAGTTATATGGATACTTGGTAAGTATTAATGTCTCTTCTTTGGCTTTGCATTTTAAATGGTCATCAAATTAAGTCCTTGATTAAATGTGCATAATATACATAAATGTGTCTTTCTAAAAGTAGACGCAATGCATAAACAGGTCTCACCCTTGTTACCAGCAGATATTAATGTATTAACTGGTATGAAAACTTATATGACTTGGCTCAAGTTAGAGGACTGAGCACTAACATCCACCCCTCTTTTTGCCCCAAATCATTAAAAAGTCAGAAAATACATTCTTTAATAGAAAATGAGCACTAAAAAGAGAAAGAATGCTATTAGCTGACCAGAAATTGTGAAGAATTATTGGCAGTTAGAAAGCAAATGGGAGCAGATATACAATAACAGAGAAAATAAAAACCATGGAGCAGAGCACTTATGGGAGAAAACTACTATAATGGTAAGAACAAACCTGGCAGAATCTCAAACACAAAGTGAACAAGTGAAAAGAAAAATGAGGGTGAAGCAGTGTTAGGGAATTAAAGAACTACTTCCAAACCCCAGTTTCCCAACCCTTTCCCTACCAGCAGGCAGCATACACATTTAATCAGACCTAAGAATTACCCTGTAAAGAAAGTGAACAGCTGCTTGCCTGGGAAGGACTTTGGGTAAGAATGTGGGGGCCTACGAGAGCAGCAAGGGTTGAGTTTATAGAAAGGAAGCAGGAAGGTCAAAGATGAGAGGAAATGCAGTTCTACCCAAGAGAAGGATATTCTCAAGTCATCTACACTAGCATAAAGCCAATCTTGAATCTGTTGGTAGAGAGATAAGGCCATTGCCTACCTGCCTCCCAGCTTCACGACCAGGTAACCAGTCATGTCTCACCCACTTACGAAAACTCCAGCCAGCCCAGCAGGTTGGAGGAGATCCATAGAAATAACACTCACTAACATGTATGGAGTAGTCTACGTGCTGCACATTATTCTAAACTCTTGGCATTGTGTGTGTTAATTTGCTTAATTCTCAGAACGTTCCTATGAAGTGAGTAGTAGTAGTCCCATTTTAGAGATGAATAAACTAAGGCATAGGAAGAAAACTTGTCTAAAATCTTACAGCTAACATGCAGAACTTGCTGTGTTCATTAATCAGACCTAGTCCTTCATTATAAATACAGACAGACAGCTTAGGATGACCAGACTTTGCAAGAAGGGCATCAATTTGAAAGGGAAGGCTCTAAATGACTTACAAAGACTAACCAGTCATAAAGGGAGCAGACAATCTGAGAAAGAGACAAGATATCTTTAAAAATTATAACTACTGTCTGATTCCAGAGGACACTTCATCTATAAAGCAAGAATTTATTGCTTACTTTGAGAAAGAGTAATTAGGCAATTTAAAGTTATTCTTAGGGAGTTAAAGACATAATTCCAAAAGGGATTCAGTAGGTGGGTGACAGACTGGACACAGCTGAAGCCTGATTTAGTATTCTATAAGAGGGCCACAGTGAGTGACGTCAAGTAGAACAGAAGACAAAGAGACAGGCATGGGAAATATGGAAGGAAAGTTACAAGAAGAACTTCATCTAATAGGTCTGGAAGGAAAGAAAAGACAATGGAGAAAAGAAATACAGAAATTAGAGGAGAAAATTTTCCCGAGCAAATGAAATGTACAAGCCTTCAGTTTGAAAAGAAAGTGAAAGTGAAGTCGCTCAGTCGTGTCCGACTCTTTGCGACCCCATAGACGGTGGTAGCCTACCAGGCTCCTCCGTCCATGGGATTTTCCAGTCAAGAGTACTGGAGTGGGCTGCCATTCAAAGGCCAAACAGGATGAATGTGAACAACTAGCAAAAAGGCCACATTCTTGTAGAATTTTTGATAAGGAGAAAACCACTTGAGTATCTTCCAGAGAGAGAAAGAAAAGCAGCTTACCTAAAAATGAATAAGAATGTGAATGGAATCAGATTTCTCCTCAATACTATCATCCGTTCTGGTGACCAGAAGGCAAAGGACATAACCTTGAAAATTTTGAGGAAGCCAAATGGACATGTTTGAGAAAAGCAAAGATTCCATCAGTTTACCCACCCCACCCCACCCCCACCC
>SJXQ01005661.1:42424-97855 GCA_006408695.1 Aepyceros melampus
ACTTTTTCTTGACAGGATTACTCAAAGATACAATTAGTGTAAAAAAAAAAATTTAATCTGTGACAGAGAAAAATAGAATGAAAAAATAGAGGAAGAATTCTACCTGTAAAATCCATCAATATGTAAAAATAATTGTTCATACCTAATGTGAAAAATAAACTAATGATCTGGAACAAAAAAATCTCAACATGAACAAGTAGAAGGAGGAATGATGGTGTTCTTGTCATGCTTCTCAAGAGGATTGACTGATGGCAAAAAGAAGTTTAAATATGGTTTAAAATGTTAAAGCTAACTTCTAAATTAACAGAAATATGATGCTTATAACATCCAATTGATGAAAGAAGAAAAGGAATGCCTAAAACTTGCCCAGTTTCACAAAGCAGGAAAAGAAAAGGGCATGTTAATACAAAACAAAACAAGATGACTGAAAGGGGCCACACAGACTAGTTATCAGAGTTCAGGTCCGTACGTTGATTTCCAAATGGAAATACATTGGGCTTGTAAAAACACAATTAAACATATACTATTTATAAAAACCCCACCTAAAAGAGGGTGGCACAGAAAAATTGAGAATAAAAAATAAAATGTTTATTTGTGTATGTTTGTCATCAGACATACAAGTTACCTATCACCACATGAAATATCAGAAGCTTTCTCTTTTAAGTCAGAAAAACAAAGTTTTACCCTCTCAGCACTTTCAGATTTTTATGGAAGTTCTAGCCAATACAAAAAGACAAGTAGAAATAGTTAGAGGTATAAATCTGGAAAGACACAAGATTATCATTTCTATCCAACGTGTAATTACCAACCCACAAAGTCTTAGAATCAATGAGTTTAGGACAATGGTATGAATCATTATGTGAAAATCATTAGCATTTCCATATAGTAGGAATGACCAATTTTAAAACATTACGAGTAAAATTATTCTGTTTATAAGAACAACAAAAGGAATAATCAATTAACAAGAAATACATGATACCTATGTGGGAATTTTTTTAAAACCTGAAACTTTCCTGAAGGCCTAAAAAGATGATAAAAATAATGAATCTGCTGTGTTCCTAAATGAGAGATAGGACTCTCCCACTTGTTAATCTTCAAATTCACTGTGATTCTGAGCTCAATTCCAGTAAACCTTTTCAAAGACCCTGACAAATTTCTAAAATTCACCTGGATGAAAGGATGTCCAAGAAAAGTCAAAACAAAAATTTAATGAAAAAAGCCTTTTTCAATAATAACTTCAAAATATTCTTTAAGGTCACAAGAATATTTTTACTCAGTGTAATTGGCTATTGGCACAGGAGTTAGTGAAACAGAATTTAGAGATTTTGTATATCATGAAGGTGACATTTCATATTAGTAGAGTGAGATTTCATGTCAATTGTATATGGACCGTTTTCTGGAAAAAAATAAAGATACCTTCTTCCCACAGATTACTCCAAAGTAAATTCCAGATGGATTTATTATTTAATCATAGAAACTATAAAAGTATTTAGAAATAATATAAACAAATAATTTTATACTCTTTGTGGAGGGGGGGAATCGGGCAAAATTCAAGCAAGACACAGTATCCAGAAAGAGAAAAAATGACAGGTTTGACCATTAAAACGTTTAAGTTTCTCTACAAAAGAAGAAAATATTGATATTATAACAGATGAGAGATAGTGAGAAAGTATTACAGCATTTTTAGCAAATGAAAGTTTAGTTACCAGAATATATAAAGAACTCTCACAAATTTCAATATAAAAGAATCTAATATGAAAGTGGAGAAAGTTTGAGAATAGTTCATTTACAGAAAATGAAATGCAGAGAGCCAATAACTAATATATACAACATTGGTAATAGGGAAATTTAAAAAAATTCATTCAAATAAAAAAAGACTTGCAAAATTCTTAAATAATTTTAATGCCTGACAAAAAGGTACAGAAAAATATGTATTCTTATTTACTGTTTGTGGGATTTCAAGTTGGTACCACTTTTTTTTAGGTCAGTTTGGCAGTATTTATCATATATTAAATATTCATAAACTAAACTCTTCAACTTAGTGTTTCATTTTTAGGGTGTCGTGCTTGGGGAAGTACGGTAACCTGTGATGAAGAAATAGATCTCAGTGTTAAGTAAGCTTTGTTTATAATAGAGAAAATTTGCAAATGAGAATTATTGGGGGAATGCTTAAACAAATTATGGTTACATCCCTATTAGGTATGTAGGTTTTGGGTATCTACTATGCATTAAGCACTAAGCTGGGTTGTGATAACTCCTTTAGTTGTCGAAGCTAGCTTACAAGGTTAAGTGCCATTTTTCTTACTTCATGGATAAGAAAATTTGAGTCTCACAATTTTGATCCTAGGAATCTGTGAAATGAGATTATATGTAGTCTAAGTATATGCATTACAGTTCTTTGTAGAACAGGTAGAATCTTGTCTTACATTAAGCTATTACATCATCGGATCCCTTGTAATTAGGCTGTTTAGAGCTGCCTCATATTAGTACCTTGTCAGTCTGGTAATCTGTTAATTCTATTAAATTTACATCTGCCATTTCTCATTTTCACCATTCCCATATCTATGTCAAGACATCTCTGTTTAGCCCCACATTCAACCAAAGGAGATGAGAAGAAAAAGGTGAGACAGTAAAAGAAAAGAACTGTAAGGAGAGAGAAGAGAGCAATTTTTTAAAAAAGACAAAATATTTAAAAGGAGGATCACAGAAAACTCTGGAGGACATCCTAAATCACTAATATAAACGAAAGTAAATTTTCCTCCAAAATAAAGAGGAAACATTCCTTCTTACTAAGCCAAATCTTGCTTAGAAGCTAAGACTGGGTTATAAAGTATTTTATGTGCTAGTTATATTAATTAGATTTTGCATTCATTTGTATGTAACAGAAACCTATCTATAGTGACTTCACCACACAGGTTTTTGTTTCTTTTTCTCCTGGTCAGCAGTAAAGAGCAGCTAGACTACCTCCACATGTCTTCCAGTAAAAAGTCTTCCCAACTGTTTGCTCCATGAGCTAATTGCATTAGCAAGTGCCAGTCATCCTAGGGCTCACAAGATGGCTTCTGTATTCCAGGCTTCCATCTGCATTCCAGCCCCCTCCCCCCAACAAAGGAATGAAGCGACAGGGAGGGAGGAGCCCGTGTGTGTTGGAAAAGCAAAACTTTCCCAGGAGTCCCCAACAGCCTTCTGTTCAGGCTTCATTGGTCATAACTGGGTCACTTGATCAGTCCAGCTGTCATTAATACAAGAGGCTGAGAGAGACGATGTTCAGTTGGGCACATTGTCTCCCTGAAGAGAATCAGGATGATCTCAGGAAAGAAGAAAAAGAAAAGTATTACTTAGTGTCTGCCACAGCCATGTTCCGATTTCATTACATTATTTGCTCCATAAGACCCATTGTGGATGAACTTACAGCCTTAGTTTTTCATGTGTGAATACCTGGTAATCATTTTACCAATCACAGAATAATAATTAAAATTAATTTAAAAAATAAAATAAAATATATAATGAAATAAATATAAGAATAAAGTATATAATATACAAATAAAATATAACATATAAATAATAAATATATAATAAAATAAAACATGCATTACCAAATCGTAATAGAAGTGAAACATATCCAGTCAAGCCGAATCACATATATTCATCTCTAATGCATTGGTTGTTGCTTGTGGGGGCATTTCAGAATCACCTTTACCCCCCTAGCCTGAAGCCTGCTCCTTAGCCACCTTGATTTCCATACATGCTTCTTTCTGTGCTCTTGCCCCCTTCTCCCTGGGCATCAGTGCCCCACAGCTGCTTAACCAAGGGGTCTAGGGGTCCTTTTTAGGAGTGTTGGAAAGAAGTCACTTTGTCTATAATTTAAAAGAAATCACAAGTAAAGATAGTATAGTACGTGTAATTTAACCCAGTGGCCATAACTCTTAAAATTGTATGCATCTTAGTAAAATATTTATACCACACACTTCCAATATGTACTGTGTTTGTGTCTCACTATGCAAACATATTATGTATATACTGAAGTATTATGTACAAACAAAAATAGAACTTCAGATGGGATGAAAAAAAAATAGTTTTTTTTTTCCCAGTAGATTTTCTGCCTCAATGGAGTGCCGTGTCCTTTCCCACTTTGGAGCGCACTGATTTATCTAGTTAATTTGAAGCTGGGAGTTTATATTTAACACTAAATTAGTTCATAATATATATATATACCTATCCATTTACTACTCTATCAGCCTCTAAGTATTTCTCTAAACGTGGCTTAGCCTTCCAGTACCTCAGCCTGCTCTTACCCTTAGAGCGTCCTACTCTCAGCACTTCTATCTTAAGGACTCCATCTGTGCTGTTTTTGGAAGAAATATCTCCTTCCCTTCCAGGCCTGATCCATTCGCCTAGTTCTTATGCTCTTAATCCAACACCCCACTCTGTTTTGCACCAACCTCTACTTACTTTGGAGCTGCTTCAAGCATTTTTCTTTTGCCTCTGTGTCCTGAGGAAGCCTCTGCTGCTCCATGTCCCCATCTTTCACTGCCAGTCTTCCCACTGAACTTCAGCTCATTGCTCCTGCATTCTTCCTCCAGTGTGAACTGCATGGCTAAGTCAGCTGTTACACATCCTTTTTATTCCTCCCTGCAGTTTTTGACTCACACCTTTTCTCCCCAACCACTCTTTTTCCAGTTCTCTTCTGCAAGTTGTACCACTTCTATTTACATGCAGGTGTCCACTTTATCCTTTTTCTTGGCATATCCTCTTTTCCTGTGCGATCTTATCTACTTAAAAGGCTTCAGTCCTTCCCTGTACATTCTGGTTGCTTCTAAACTCATGTATACTGCCCTGACCTGTTTTCTGATTCATGATTTGTATTTCCAGTTATCTGTTAAATATCTCTTCCTGAGTGACACAGAGGTGCTCAAAATATAGCATGATTTAGTCCAAATCATTTTGTTTAATCCTCCAAACTCCTATTCATTGAAGAAAGTCATCCTTCCAATCATTCACGTTAAATGGTTCAAGGTCTCTTCCTCCCGTCCATCACTGCATCTGTCCCTTTTAACTCTAAAACACCCCTGTCTTCCACATTTCCTCCCAGAGAAGCAGCCTTGTATAGCAAGTTAAAAAAAAAAAAAAAAAATTATATATATATATATATATATATATATATGGCAGCAAACATTATATAGCTGGCTTTGGAATAGGCTAGACCTCGGTTCACAACTCAGTGCTGCTGTGTTGAGACCATCATACTAGTCGTGTGACCTTGGGCATGTTGTTTCGCTCCTCTTGGTGAGGTAGGGGTAACAGAAGGTACCTCTTAGGATCACTGTCAGGATGCACTAAAGCAACACGCACAGTCAGTGCTGAAAACCCCTGCTTGGACTGTTGATTCGTCTCCTTCTGATCTCCCTGGCTTGAGTTTCTCTTGTACACCACCTTCATTCAGGGTTGGCACCGTCTATAACATACATACGCGATTGTTTGTTTATTTTCCTGTGTCAGAAGGCTCTGGTAGTTTCCTTTTTTTTTCCCAGGATACTTTGAAGCACACTGATCTCAGTTATGAGAGTAAAGTAATCATTACTTTGTCTTACAAATCAGGACACTTCAGATAGCGATAGGAGACGTGAACTGAACAAGGTCCCAGGACACCTGCCGTGGAGAACTGGGCCCACAGCTGTGAGTGCTGCTCTCTGCAGTGTCCCCAGCCAGTCTTTGGCATACCCTCTGCTCACCATTCCCAAAATATAGATCTGGAATCCATAGAATGTCCCTCTCCCTCCTTTTGGAAGTAAACTTACCTCTACCTCACTCCTGCAGAATTAATCAGCCCCTCTTTTTGGACTATGATAGTTTCCACATATCTCTAACATTGTACTTATCTTTCTGTTATAAACATAATTGAACTCTTTCTCTGTCACTAAACTTGTGAACTTCAAGGGCCAATTTTACTTGTCTTTAAATCCCCAGACACTCAGAGAGTACATGAGATCAGGTTTATATTCAGTAAATGTTTATTGAATTAATAAATAAATTGAGTTTATTGATTTGCCTTGGGCAATCCATGTGTGAATAATTCAGAATCATTGTTGGTTTTTTTCAGTCTAGTCCTTACCTTGTTCCATTAAAGAAAATGCAGCTTAGAAGATTATAGTATGTAATAATAGCATAAAATCAAAATGGATTTTCTTCTCTTTCCTTATATTTTAATATTTATCCCTACCCCACCCTTCAAGAAAGTGTTTTTCTTAACCTTGTGTTTGGTGGGTTTTGGGGTTTTTTTGCTTGCATAGAAATATTTTTATTTACTTTTTGCTTTTCTCCTCTTTATATATGACATTGTTTTTATTGAAGAATAACTTCATCTATAACACAGAACTTCAGTGTTCAGCTTGATAAATTTTTATGTGTACCACCAAATCAAAGATTTGAACATCTAGAGCCCTCCAGAAAGGTCTCCCATTCTTCCCCATAGATACCACCTTTCCTATAGAAGTGACTGCAATTCTGTGTTCTCTATCCATGAGTTAGTTTTGGTGTCATATAATATGTATATTTGTTTCTAGCTTCTTTCACTCAAGGTTAGGTCTGTGGAATCATCTTTTATGTGTAACATTAGGTTTGTTTTTTTTTAATTGTTATGTAATATCTCACTGACTATATCACAATTCATTTATCCATTCTATTATCCATGGGCACTTGGGTTGTTTTTCATTTGGGGCTATTAATAATAAAACTGTGATTAATATTATTGTACAGGTTTTCTTTTTATAGTACGTAAACACTTTTTAACACTTGGTATTATTTTGTTAGCACACATCTTAACACGGTATGGTCACTCCATTTTTATTTAAAAATTGATAGCTTTAAAAAGATACCTTAAACTAAGACTAAAGCACTCCATTTTGTACACTTTTACTGCAAAGTTGAAGACAACATGTTCTCTACCACATAAGCTGCGTTAAATGTTCCTCCGGAGCTTCCCTCGTAGCTCAGACGGTAAAGCATCTGCCTACACTGCATAAGACGCGGGTTCGATCCCTGGGTCGGGAAGTTCCCCTGGAGAAGGAAATGGCAACCCACTCCAGTACTCTTGCCTGGAAAATCCCATGGACAGAGGAGCCTGATAGGCTACAGTCCATGGGATCGCAAAGAGTAGACACAACTGAGCGATTTCACTTCACTCACTCACTTCACTTCACTTCACTTATCTACCAGATAAGTTGCATAGATATCTGGTAGATAACTTATCTACCAGATAAGTTGCATTAAGTGTTTCTGCTCCTTACCTGTTTTTAAAAGTTCTATGTCAAATGGCATATTTATCATAACTGCAAATAATAGGCTTTCTAGTTGAGATAACAGATGTATTTCTTTGCAAATAGTGATGAGAAATATTTCAAGCCTTTTTAGCTGTGATATTTAAGGCAAACGTCTTCATATGCTTTAATTGTACCTGTTTAACTGCATAGTGTTTAGAAGAATGTCTATTTGTTAAGCATTTAGTCAGCTTTAATGTGTTTTTTCTTTAGTACCAAGGATGATTGCTTCAGTGTTAATATTCAGCCTCCTGTTGGAGAACTGCTTTTACCTGTGGCCATGTCAGAGAAAGATTTTAAGAAGGAGCAAGGTGAGAGATCATTACCATTTACTAGAAAATGGCATCCCAGATAAGTGTGCTCATTCCTCTGGCTGAGCTCTAAAATAAATTACCATATGCACGTAGCTATTAACAGATGTCAATGTGCAATCTTCCAAGTTTTGCTAATGCTTTGTGTTTATAAAGTAGCCTTAAAGGTATATGTTTGTCTGCATCCCTGGCATACTTAAAAATTGATTACTATGTCTTTTAAATAATAAATTGATTCTTAATTAACTTTTCAGTCCAGGGGATTTTGGCCTGTCAATCTAATGATGTATTCATGTGTTTTGTATTAGTGAAAATGTCAGGAATTTGGGACTTAGCAAAGTCCCATCACAGTACGTGTTATGTGTATGTATTTCCTTTCACTATAGGACTGTTTTTTTTTGTGTTCTGCTAATAATATTTTTCCCTGTTAGAGTGCCCTGTCCTTCAAAATAAAGTCCTAATTGTAGCATTAAAATATTAAAATACCTCTAATTTCTTTTGACCTTATTCTCTATTAAAGAAATGCTATGCTGTAAGGCTGTATCAGAGTGAAGCAAATTAAAATAAGCAACAAAAAAGAAAATATTTTCAGCAGAATGAAAATGTTAATATCTTGGACTTGACCCAGAGTTAAGCATACTTTCTATTAAAAATAATTTTCTCTGTATATAAATAAGGGGAAACAACTGCCTCATTCTATGTATTTAATTAAGAATAGCATTTATAAAACCAGGACATATTTAAATAGTATAGTCAGCAATTTTTTAAAGTTTATATGAATCTGGGCTATGTTTTTCTTTGGAAGGAGTTATCAAAGATTCCCTTCATCTTGAGGTCATTAATTCATACCTGTCAAGCTTTCATGAAGTACTAGGCGCACACAAATACCTATACCTAAGGAGAAGGGTTTGCTTCCTGGCCTTATAGTGCCAGAGGTTGGTTTGTTTTACCATGAACCTTTGCAGTTCAGTGTCCAGAACACCTGTTGTAGAAGAATCTCACAAAGAAACTCTCAAATAAGACTGTAAAGTAATGTAATCTTTTATTCTTCTGCCTTACTTGTCTTGGAAGTTGGTTATTGCTGTAGAAGAAAGTCATATCTGTGATTTTATTTTTCCATTGCCAAATTGAATTGATTCTTACATTTGCTATTCTTACCCTTTGCTGGCTAAAGCCTGCCTCTCTGCTTTACACCTGCTCAGCAAACCCAGGTGAGTGGCACACAGGAGCTGAGTAAGCCTTGACACGTTTATTGTGAAGGGGGTAGTCCTTTTTTGAAAAGTGCAGCTAAAGTTCATCTAAAGCAGTAGGTTATCGTATACCTTCTCTCTTCCTCAGCTTTGGTTTAGAATATGTACTTGATACTTGATCAAGGTTTTTCATGCTCTGCTGTGACTGAGGGATTTCTTCCCTGACTAGTCATACAGAACCGTAATCGCGTGAGAGAGGTGTGCTTGGAGAACAGCTGTGGTCCTCTGTGGAGTTGTTGCCAAAATTCCTTTTTCTTCTGCCATTTTACTTCTATGGTTGTTGATTATTTGTCTGAATAAATCTGGCAGCTGTTTGCTATGTTAATAGAGCAGAAAGGCTACTCTGAATAAAGCTATTTGAAAATTTGTTTATATGAAGTATTTGTAAATCCTTGCAAGTCTCTCGGCATTTCTGTATCATTCTTTCTGTCTTCCTGAATTCGCTCTTTGATATGGGACTTGATGCTGGCAAATTTACCACAGGTTTAAAGAGTCTTTTCAATAACATCGTTTTAGTTCTAGATTTCAGCTGCTTTGGTAATAGAGGTCTCAATTCTCAACTTTACACATGTATTTGTTTCTTACATCACTCTAGGAAGAGCTTCGCTTATTTTGCAGAAGATACCTAGAAATGACTCATTAACTGGAAATTCTAAATCAGAATAAAAATCAGTTTCCTCAGATTTTATCAATGCCAGTAAATTTAAGAAATGTCTGTGTGTGTCATTACATGCTAGCTTTAACTGGTTTTTCTACTTTAAATAAAATGAATTTATACACTTAATATCTCATTTCATAGGGCATAGATTTCAAGACTCAAGAAATGTATTAACTGTATTAACTAGGATTTAACTGAAGAAATTATAAACTAAAAACATGAGGAATATGATTCTATTTTTACACTACAGATGTGCCTATTTGAAAAATGTGTATAATATTAATTAAGAACACTTCTGTCAGGCTGTACATACTAGATTAATATTTTTAAAGCAAAAATGTTTTGCTTCTAGTATGTAGCATGATCTGTTGCTTTTCTCAGTTGCATTTGGAGCTCCATGACCAAACGTGCGTTTTTATAAGGCTGGAGGTCAAAGTGCTAAAGAAAAGATTGGTTTAGTCTGTATTTTGAAGTTATCCAGAGTATTCATATTACGAGCCTTAACCAGAAGGCGTGTTTGTTTCATTATTATGAATTTTGATCCTTGCAAAGTTAGTTCATGATCTAGCTGTGGGATGATTTCAGTACTATAAAGTGAGATGTTTTATTTTTTAAAATGTAATTTCATTTGTTGAAGCAGTTTTAATTGTACGAGACCCAAGGAAAGTGCTCATTCCAAATTTCCCTTCTTATTTGCTTTCTTCTGAAGAATTAAATTGGAAGTCTAAAACATTCAGAAAATTTTTTAGATCTTCTTTTCTTATTTTATTTACATTTCAGCAGTCCGTTACAGCTGATTAACCTAAGTACTCTGTCCACTGCCTCACCAAAATGAGGTAAATTTTAATGAGGCAGCATATTCTGCAGTCTGAGAATTTTAAAACATTCTTCCGATTACCTGACCTTCATTAGGTATGAGCAGGCTGTATAGTGGTTAAAGAATGTTTTTGTAGAAGAAACTTTTAATGATATTTTGGCATATTTTTCTTTTTCGTTAATTTAAGAATACCTGATATATTTTCATTTAGGAAAAAATCTCTGGCTTAAGAAACCTAGAATGGTTACTTAATTTTATTATGATTTATGCCTCCATCTTATGGGTTCCTAGCTAGCAAGATGCTAATTCTTTAAATGGTCAGACATTTACTATTTTCTGGCCCTTAACCACCACAAGCAATCATATTTGATGCCCCTTAATTAGAGCACCTTTTTTTCTTTCCAGGTTCTTTTTCCACCTCAGCAATCGAGACAATACATTTGCTTACCATGCTGCTCTCCTAAGTGTTCTTTTGCATGTAAATTAATCTTGATTCAGTTTACACTGTCATGCTGAGTGGTACAAATTGCCTATAACAATAAAACAGCATGAGTTAAAAATAAAGGGGGGTGGGAAGGCAGATTGAATGTGTGCCTTACTTGATAGGATGTTACTTTGCTTTATGCCAATACATTAGCTGACGATAATGAATCTTCTGTTCTGAAAAGCATGGTTTAGTTGATTTTTTTAATTTTACTTCAATGGAGCAGTACCTTGTCTCTTACAGACCAAGTTAGACAAACCATTAATGACAAGAGTGTTAAGGTTAAATATGAAGCAATGCATTCACTTCTCTGAGTGCTATCCATCTTTCCATTTACAGGAGCTTGACAAAAGTACTGGCTTTGTACAACATTTCCTTTAATTACATGCTGCGGGAAACAGGCTTTAACATAAACATAGTTGCATTCATTTATTCAGCAGTTGCTCTTCAATAGAGCTTAATGGAGAAGGTTTAAATCCTAAATGAGTACACACATCTCTCAGCAGTGTTATGTCAGCAGCCACTGTGCTTTCCTTAAAAGCAGTGTTAGATTGCGTGTGTGGTTTTTAAAGCTTTTGCCTAATATTAAAGTTAAACAGTCTAAGACAGAACACAGTATCCCCGAGTATGAAAGTGGTTAGTAAAAACTGTTCCTTTTTTTTTCAAACTGTTCTTTGTTAAAGCTAAATAAGTCTTTTTACAGTGTTAGGCTTTAGGGTCTTCATGCTACTAATCATAGGGATTTTTTTTTAAGTTTCTGTTACATTAGCAATAAATAGCAAAATTAAATAGCAAAAATTAAAGGTGGAGGGCCTTTTGAGGATACAAAATCAGCTTTTACCTTTTCATAAATTTCATCAACTATTGTACACATATCAGATGTCTCGAAGGATCATCATTTTTAGTAGATACTTTTGGATGTCAGTGACTTAACATCACAGAATCAGATAGATGGCATTTAACATTTATAGCTTTTGTTTTTTTTTTAACTGGGTACTTAATTTCAGTATTTGTTCCAAGTATTTCACGGGTTATTGAATTTGTCCTTTGAACATTTGTACATAAGATTCTGACATTAACAGCATGCCTTGTGTTAATTCTATATGGTTTTTGTTCATGATTTTGCTTTGTTTGTGATCTTTATTATTTGAAATGTCTCTGGGGTTTAAATTTTTCCAATTTACATTGTTCCCTTTGTTTTCAGATGTTTTTGCTTCAGAAATCTTGATTATCTTTGTCAGTAACCATAGTTCCATTAACTAGGCAAATACTGTTACCACTCAGTGTAGCTTAGATACTGGTCCATTTTTTAGAACCACACAGCTGTTCAGTGACTTCCAGTTACTGTTGAGATAACTTTGATCCATTATATTGAGAGCATTCATCATGTAATGCTGCTAGTTATTCCAGAAACACTTTGGTTTGTTCCAGGCAGCATTTGGCAAGAAAGATCTTTGAATGAAAAGGAGGGGGGAGAGCTCTTAAATAGTAAAAACTTAATAGTTTATGGAGCCCAAATTAATTGAGTATATTTTAAAGGGACTGAAATTAAAATTTTATCTTTGTGATTCTATGTTTTTATCAATCATAGTATTTAAAATCAGGTTATTAAGAGTGATGTTCAATTGCATTTTTATACATTTTTCAACACCACTAGGATTTAAAAAAAATTAATCAGTTACAGTTCATTTTAATTTTATGATAAATTATCTTGTAAATTACATTCTGAAGTGGTATTTCTTCTGCTTTAGAAAGTTTTTAGATTTTGACTATGAATTTAAAATTGTTTCATGTAGTTTTCAAAGAGAAATCAGTAAAAGAGAGCCTCCTTCTGCTCTTACAGGCATGCTCTCTGGAATGAATGAAACTTCCACCACGATTATTGCTGCCCCGCAGAATTTTGCTTCCTCCGTGATTCTTCAGAAGGTAGTAAATGTAGCCAATGTGGGTGTAGTCCCTTCTGGACAAGATAATGTACACAGGTATGTTCACTGACCCGTGATGTGGAGGTAACTTGTATACATGTATAAATATATAATTTTTAATTCATAATTTTCCTTGAAAATATTAAGTCCTAAACGTGTGTGTGTGTGTGTGTGTGTGTGTGTGTGTGTGTTCGTTCGCGCACACTTATTAATGTCGCACTCTCCGCGACCTCGTGGACTGTAGCCCACCAGGCTCCTCTAGCCATGGAGTTTTCCAGGTAAGAAAACTTGAGCGAGTTGCCGTTTCTTCTCCAGGGGATCCTCCCAACCCAGGGATCAAAGCTGTGTCTCTTGTATCTACTGTCTTGGCAGGCGAGTTTTTACCAGCTGAGCCACCAGGGAATAACATATCTATGCCCCTTCTTTTTTATGATAATACATTTGCTTGATGGGTTTAGAATAAGGTCCCTCTTCCATATTTTGTACAGTCTTTAGTACATGTATATGGACTTTCCTGAAAGATACGATAGTGTACCTGCATTTTATAATAGCTTGGTGATTTGTAAAGGTACTTGTGTGAGATATGGTTGAGAATTTCTTACTGCACTACAGTCAGTGAATTCCAGGAAGAACTGTTTTATAAAGCAGTGGATTTGAACTTTTTTTTAGTTAAAAGAGAGGAAGTTTGGGTATAGATTTCCTTTTGACAGCAATCCCTTGAGGCTGCTTCCAGTGACAAGGAACCATTATGGGGTCAAATGCAGTGTCTGTTTCTTACGCCAGGAAGTATCTTCACCGCCAGCCATCTAAACCATGAAGTCCAAGTTATTTGCCCTCAAAGGTAGCAGAAAACATGGTTAGTATGTGCCTTCTTTGTATTCTTACGAATGCTAGTGACTTGAAAGTAAAATAATTACTCCTTAAATCAACATGCAGTGATTACTTAGTCCTTTGTGAGCTTAAGGAAATTCATTGCAAACTACTTTAATTCCTCTGTTATTCTACTGCCAATGGCATACTTCCATCATTACATTTAGGAAATAATTTAAAATCAAAGAGAGTGCCTTCAAATCTTTAGAAATTTAATGTATCTTTTTAAATTAATACAGGGGCAAGAGAGGCCCCAAATAAAGATTTCTGTGGGTTATTTGGGTTTTTTAGACTCAGCTCTGCCATTATTGGGCTTTATAACTTCTCCTTATGGGCTTTAAGTTCCTCATCTGTTTGGAAATGGATGGCAGGGAACGGAAGGTAATTGAAATGAAATTATGTTATCTGTGGAAGATGTTAGACTTCACATCAGAAGAGCTGAGTTCAAGTCTGGATCTGCCATTACAGAGCTGCCTAACTTCACCTATTCATCATGGCAGATTGAAAGCTGCATGTACTAGTCACAAATCAAATTTGCCCTGGGCCTTTATTTTTTTTTGAAAGGGAGGTCACTAAGTAAATTGCTCAAGAGATCTGAGCACCTTCCATCTGAGATCTGATCTGCTTCCCTTTCTTTATGATAAGCCCTGTCATTCTCACATAAGTTGGTGATAAAAAATAAAATGGATAGAAGGTCTTCCTTCGGTGAGTGAGTGAGTGAAGTCGCTTAGTCGTGTCTGACTCTTTGCGACCTCGTGGACTGTAGCCTACCAGGCTTCTCCATTCATGGGATTCTCCAGGCAAGAATACTGGAGTGGATTACCATTTCCTTCTCCAGGGGATCTTCCCAACCCAGGGATCGAACCCGGGTCTCCCACATTGGAGGCAGATGCTTTAGCCACTGAGCCACTAGGGAGCTATGCAAATACAACTTACCTATCAGTGTTATTCAATAGGGGAAAAAAATGCACAGAAAGAAGACTTTTCAATGAAAATTTTTTATCCTATGTATTCCTTGTTTTGTTTTCTTCTTTGAATTTTTTTTTTCATTTTCCTGAGTGGTTTTCTTTAGCAGAAATTGTGTTTTACTTATGCATCCTTTGAATTATTGAAATTACTAAAACACCAAAATATTGTATGTCATCTGTAACTTTTAGCTTATGCTTTATGAAATTTTACCTGACTCACCTAGTATCCAGCAATACTTACTTCAGTCTTAACTTTAATATGTTCTTTCATAATAGACGAAACAACACAGGGTAACCCTTCTTTATGCTGGAACTTCTAATTTTGTTTTGCATCATATGTGGGTTTTTAACTTTTCTGAAAGCAATGACAGTGTTCCACATCTTTGTTTCTTAGAAGAAAACAGCCAAAATACCTTCTCAAAGCCAACAAATATGAAAACTATTTTCCTTTTGGGAAACAGAGAGACTCTTATTAGCACAATTGTATAATTCTTAATTAAAGCATAAAATTTGCCTGTAACTTGTCTCAGTTCTCAGTTATCCATACCAGTACAGGGGAGGTACATGATAGGAACCATTTCTATTCAACTTTGGAGTGCAGAAATTGCACTTACACTTTTTAAAAAATAATGTTGTGCTTTTATTTTTGGCTGTGCTGGGTCTTCTGTGGTCGTGGCGAGCAGGGGCTGCTCTCTAGTTGCGGAGCGCAGGGTCTACTTGCACTGGCTCCGGTTGCCGCAGGTGGACTCAGTAGTTGCAGCTCCTGGGCTCCGTAGTTGTAGGGCACAGGCTTAGTTGCTCTGCAGCATGTAGGATCTTCCTGGATCAAGAATTGAACCCGTGGCTCCTGCACTGCAGGCAGATTCTTTACCACTGAGCTACCGGGGAAAGCCTGCATTTAGACGTCATGGTCCATGGTCCTCATATTCGTATACTTCTGCAATGTGTTGACACTTTTATAATGAAGCCTTATCACAGCAGCCTTGTATTTGGCTCTGAAACTTGATGGGGAGTCCAAGTTACTACAGACCCAGAAGAGAATGAGATGCTGTATCTAATTCAGAACAGGCTATGCTATCTTGACTTGCCTCAAAAGCATCATCCTACTTACTGAAAATGTTTCACATTTGCTTTTTTTCATAGTTAGGTATGGCTATAATAATGTTTTAAATTTTAGAAGGCTTCCAGGTAATAAGTAGATATCTAGAGGTCTTGATACTTGTGATCTTCAATAGAGAAAATAACAAAAATTATTATCCTGCAAATGTAACATTTTTGCCACTCTTTTATGCCCAGTAAGTTAAAACCAAAATAAACAATTATTAATAAAATCTGTACCGATGGCTATCTTCATTTCATTTAAAATGAAATAGAAATTACTGTTCATAATAACAAAATTAGGTTTACTACTTTATTAAATTTTATTAATGTTTTTAATGGTAGTGTTCAACAATGTATTACCCTGTGGGATGAATGAATTTATATATCTAAGCTTATATATTAATTGTCATAATAAAATTGAAATCTCTATGAGATTTTTTCTTCTATGGTAGTTGCTTTTTTGAGTTTATGAAAAATAGGACCAAAACCATTCTTGTATTTATTGATAGTAATAAGTTTTAAATTACTTGAAAAAAAAACCAATATGCATGAAAAGCATTTTGACCATTAGTATTTTAAGAAATAAAATTATTCTTGGCTGGCCTACTTATTATGTTCTGTTTAATTTTTCAGGGTCTTTTATTTCTGAGAGACTTTTGAATTAACATTAGAATATTCTTTGTGACTATTCAGTGAATTAAGTTCCTGTTGTCTAATTTTAGGATCATTTGTTCCTACTACGCTTTACAATTTGAATATTTTTTACATTAAAAACCAAGTGTAAAAATACTTATATAAGAATTAGCTAAGAAAAAAATGAATCTTCATTAATATGCAGGTAAGGTGAAGGTGAAGTCGCTCAGTCGTGTCCGACTCTTTGCGACCCCGTGGACTGTAACCTACTAGGCTTCTCAGTCCATGGGATTCTCCAGGCAAGAATACTGGAGTGGATTACCATTTCCTTCTCCAGAGGATCTTCCCAACCCAGGGATCGAACCCGGGTCTCCCACATTAGAGGCAGACGCTTTAACCTCTGAGCCACCAGGGAAGCCCATTAATATGCAGAAGTGTGTAATAATATAAAGTAGACATTTTAATTGAATACATAATAGAAAATGGCTCCTAATACATTAGCAGAAAATACCTCCATTAAGGAAAAGTCAATTAAAGGAGCACAAGTTTTATGGAATTCACTTCAAAAACCAGGAGCATTTTAAGTGTAGTTAACCACTTTTAAAGATCAGTTGAAAAAGTATAACTACTTTTAGATTATATGACATTTAGCTTTGATTTTCTAAATGAGCCATAGAATCAGAAACCCAACCAGTATACTATTAAAACACTTAATTTCTATCTTCATTTCCATGGTAGGTACTTACATATCAAAAAAACTGCTCTTTGAGAATAAAGCCATCTTACTGAGATCTGCAGAGTTATGGTCATTGTGCCAATCTTGCTATTTTCCAAATTGCAGTTACCACATGATAAGGGGTAATATAGACATCAGAATCAAAAGAATCAAAGCATTTACTAAATATACAGCCAAATGTCTTCGTGTCCTGTTTAGATACTCATAATACAGTGTCATATGAGACACTGAAAGTCTTAAAGCATATTATTTAAAACAATACTAATAAAGAATATGGGATTCCCAGGTGGGAATGCAATGCAATGAAAAGACACATCTTCAGTCCCTGGGTCAGGAAGATAACCCTTGAGAAGGAAATGACAACCCACTCCAGTATTCTTGCCTGGAAAATACTGTGGACAGAGGAGCCTGGCAGGCTACAGTCCGTGGGGTTGCGGAAGAGTCAGGCATGACTGAGCGACTAAACAACAGCAAATAAAGTAGTGTATACAAAAAGCAGAACGAACAACAGTAAGTCACTATACAGACAGACTCAGAAGTTAAAAGATTATTTTATATGTTTTAGGGGAGATTAGAGACACTAGCCTTGGAAATTCTAGGTTTTTCTAGGGCCAGAAAAAAATCTCTTGTTCTCCTCTAAGAAAGAAATTAAATTCAGGGGTTTTGAAGGAGATTCTTATTCAACAGTGTAAAAACTGCATTTTTTTTTTAAGTGTATTTGCCTTAATCACATTGTTTATCCTCTGATAAACTAAGGTATAATGATCAAAATGCAGAAAGCCGAAAAATCTGTATCTTCAACATCTCCAAGGTTTTTCTGTATAAAAGAACCAGGTAGGAGTTTTTGTAAAACTCAGATTCCTGGGACCCACACCCAAAAACTCAGATTCAAGGCCACTGGGACAGGGCCCAGGAATCTGCACTTTAGCCAATACTCCAAGTAGTTGCAGACAGGTGTTCCAGAAGTCCATGGTTAATGACAGCCACATGGTGTATTTTTAAAAATGTTTCTCCTTGTGTGTTTCTTTTTCACAGGTTAGTCATTAAGAAATACCAGTAGACAAGATGTTTGATTTAAGCTCGTCTTCCTTCTGTCCTATATGCTCCAGCAAGAAAGGAGTTAGTTGTTTACTCACTCAGTCATGTCCGATCCTTTGCAACCCCATGGACTGTAGCCCACCAGGCTTCTCTGTCCGTGGGCAAGAATACTGGGTTGGGTTGCCATTTAGTAGCACATTACAGTGGTGGCTGTGAAACAGTCTTAGACCATAAGTAAAAGTTTGTCTTTCAGCAGTCTCAGCATTTTACATTTTAACCCAGTTTGACATTTAACCCAGTTTCAGGAATTCTGACATTCATATACAGTAATATTATTAAAAACAATTATCGTACAACCTACTTATTTTGTTATATCGTACAACCTACTCATTTTGCCCTTTCATGAACAACAAATTGACCTTATAAGGGGAAAACGTGATATTTGAGTGAAAGCAGAAAGCCATGTCTCTGTCATGATTCTATTTTAGTTCTTAACTTATTCAGAAAAACCTTAGAAGAGCTTTCATTGTTAACTTGTATTCAGGACTTAACATTCCTTTTTACCCACTATATTTCTTAATCTGTGGTTTGGATTTTGTTTACTGTGTCACTTTTTTAATTTGCAAATTTTGGACATGTACAACCTGTGAATAATTACAATCCTAATAAAATAAGTGTTGTTTTACTGTTATTACTTAGGTCCTTAACTATTAGAAAAATATGCTGTGAATGGAACTGTGACTCCATGGCAGCCTGGCAGCTGACTTTTTAAATTTATCAACACACTTGAAGACTGTTTATTGTTTTAGGATTAAAATAATTTTTTTTTTTACTTAAAGTAGTTGTAAAGAACAACTTGTTTCATTTCTAGTCCTTAAACTGTGTATACATGTTTAATGCTTAAGTATTGGCATATACCATTGTTTGTATCCTAAAATATCCATATTGGGTAACTCCTTAATTCAGTATTTTTTGAAGACCATTGTGACAGATTTCATTAGTGCTGGGGTTACAGACATGAACAACATAGATACTTTTTGGTGAGGTCTTTGCTGTTTGCCTGGTTTTGGTTCTTAGGTTGGTCAGTCTTTAAGGTACTGTTTGTGTTTGCTAGTTGTTTTCTTTCTTTTCCCCTGATAACTATGGAATATTTAAATACTGGGTAATTTTGAAGGACCGTATGGAAAAGAATGACATTTGATGTCTTGATGCCCGAATTTTATAAGCCTGGTACTGTAGTCACCAAACTTCATCTGTCTGAAAACAAAAGTTTGTACATACAGTTGTTAATAATATAAAGATGCCAGGCTTAATCTTACTCTATAACAAGTCAGAGGGAATTCCCTGTGGTCCAGTAGTTAGGACTTGGTGGTTTCACTGCTCAGGGCCCAGTTTAATCCCTGGTCGGGGATGTAAAATCCCACAAGCTGAGCAGTGTGGCCTCCCAAAAAAAGCAAAAACAAATTGGAATCTCAGACATGACTAAGATTGGTGAAACCTATTTTGTGATCAGAGTTTTTCTCACTTTGGTGGTTATCCACTAGGGGGCAGCACTGCTTTTTAATCTGACTGCTTTGATCTCTGAAGGCTCTGAGCAGCATTTCATTGAAAAACAAATGTGGACCTCAGTTAATTTTTACACGAAAAGCGTGTTTGGATATTTCAGAAATAACCAAACTGCAGTTAATTTTTGTTTTAGGATACTCTGTATTTAAATTTTATTTAATTCTACCATTTGTGAGATAATTTTCTACAATGCAATAATTTTACAAATAGGAATATATAAATGTTTTCATGTAAAAATGAAAGAAAGGCATTCTTGATGGTTTTCCTTCTGGCTGACAATTTTGTAAATAATCAGAGTAGGGTAAGAATTTATTTGTTTTACTCTCTGGTTTTCTATTAAGTCCCATCCCACCTCACCCCCAACAAACAGATAAACCAAAATTTCTCTAGAATAACTGGGATGTTTTGTATCTTTCTTGAGAAAGTGCACTTAGATTTTTTTAGCTTTCTTGTATAAAGAAAGAGAACGCATCATTGACAGGGTAGCGTGGGGAATCATGTTTTATACAAGTTCTAAAGATTAGAATGGAAAATAGAGTCCTAAATTATGATGGCACCTAATTCTTTTGTTTTAACTATTCTCATCAGAATGTTAAAGGAAACATTACAATATTGCTGGCCTTTTTAAAAAAATAATAAGGAAAAATACGTTGCTTCAGATAAATTTTCTAAACTTGAATCACATGTAAATTTTTTCTCAGTATGGATTCAATAGTGTAGTGGGCTTAACTTTTACATTTTTATAGTCAACAAAATAGGATTTTTTAAACATACAAACTCTCTGTCTTTTAAAAATGTTATGTTATATTAACTCAAACTTATAGGGATTTATCATTTAAATCCTTCAGAAAATGATACTACAAATCAACATGCTTTGGTGTTTGATGTTAGGAAACTTATTCAAACCAGTGTTTCTTGCATATAATTACTGTGCGACTTCATCACACATTTGTCAACTTTGGACTAATTATTTTTATACAGCTCGGGCAGGGCACTGCGTCTTGTGATCGCCTTTCTTACTAATAGGATTCTGTCTGCTTGAGCAGGCAGTAATTGAAGGCTTCATGTACAGAGTAGGAAAAAAAAAGTTTTAGCCTGAGTGGGCCATTGTCACAGCTTCTGGTAACCAGTAGAACAGAAAACACAAGAAAATTGAACTCAGAATAGAAAAATCAGAAACCAGGAAGACTATCCAAGAGAAGAAAAAGCATGTCTTAGAGCTGTTGCATTAAGTATAGCAAATATGATTCTACATAAAAAAATTTTATGTTTGTGGAATACCCTGCAGAAGGATGCAGCCTCTCAGATAACTATTTTAAAATTCATGTTCTATTAACATTTAAGTTATTAAAAACAACTGAGTTGCAGGGTTCTTTTTCATTCCAACAAAGAGCATTTAAGGTCCATAGCCATTTTCTCACAAATCTGAAAAAAAGTATGGTTTAAGTGCATGAAGGAATAAGTTCATGCATTGTAGAAAATATATTTGTTCAAATGTGTTGTTATTTGACCTGTTCTCGTAATAGTTATAAATTTTCTCAATAGTTAAAAATTAGCTTCTTTAGAAGAGTAGTACATACTTTCATTTAGGTTTGGCAACCAGCTTATTTTGTCTTTTTCTTTAAATCTTAGGAATTATTTTTTATTTATTTGAATTGGAGGCTAATTACTTTACAATATTTGTAATGGGCTTTGCCATACCTTAGGAATTCTTATAGACTTCAAAAATTAAATGTCAGTTGCTAGAGATAATAAACAAAAAGACATTTAATAAGATGAAATACAAATAGTCCATACAGTTTTACCTTCTCGGTGGTTACAGACAACGAGTGCTTGGTGGTTAGAATGAAAATGAAAAGTTATGAAAAATATCTAGGTGGTATTCTTTTAATAACATGGAGCCCATCATACATAGGCAATACATCTTTAACTGTCATCCATTTATTTGTTCTCATTTGTGGTGTTACTGGTGTTCGAGGTTGGTTGGTCTCCACTTGTCCCTCCTTACATTACAGCTCCATTCAAGGTTTTATATTTTTCATTGCTGGTGTCTCTTTTGAAGGAGTGGGGCTAGGAGAATATTTATTTCTTTCTTTAACCTTTAAAGACAAATTTAAAATATGTCATGACAGAGCATCAAATCAAGATGATTTGAATTACGAAACACTACAAATCAGATGCACACTTTTTGAAGAGAAAAATCTTAAAGTTCTAGAACAATAATATATGCATAAAAGGTAAATCAGAAAAACCTTAATTTATCTGTTGACAGATAAAAAACAAATACTCAGCTGGCATTTTGCATATATTAGAGTTGTGCCATCTCAAATCAGAAAGCTTGGATTCAAGTTCCTGCTCCGCCATTCACTAGCCAGGTGTTTGAGCAAGTTTCTCCACTTCTGTGGGCCTCAGTTTCCTCATCTGTGAATTGATCTGACTCATAGAATCAAGAGAAATAATGCAAGTGAGGTACTTAGCACCCCCTGCACACAGCACTTAATAAATGCTGCTATCATCATTACCATGATCAGAAACTTCATAGCTCTTCTGAAAAACATTTTATCACGGTGTGATCTTAGTTTGAGGCAAGTTCAAAGGTTCTGATGTCAGTCATTAAATTTAGTACACAAGTATTTGAAGCAAGCTGTCTTCAGTGTTTCTTACACCCCCAAGCTAGCTGTTTGTTATTTACTAATTAGTACTCTTTCCATAACTATCTTTTAAATGTACATTAAAGCATAGCCTGTTTGGGAGATAAGTGATTAATAAATTGGGCGGGGAGGGGGCGGGGGTGGGGTTGGCTTCTGCTTTCATGGACCAAAACAAACCAATTGTAATCATGCTGTGTTTCAATTAAATTCATCCTTTTTGAACTGTGAAATGAAAATGTCAGAACATCTGATCTTCTGGTCCTCTGCTTTAAAATACTGTTTCCACCATTTGTGCCCATTAGAACATAGAGAACTAGTTAAAAGACAGTAGCTTTCACACCAGCTGACAGATTTGCTAGGATGATTTGCTTAGCGTGTTTCCACTGCAGTGTAAGCAAACACCTCTTTTCTTCTGCATTCGTATCCTTTACAGTGTTGATAATTTTGTGGTAATAAATACTTTAAAAACATGTACAAGACTGTAGACATGGGGTCACCGAGAGTTGGGCAGGAGTTCGTAACCGGACAACAACAGGACAGTAGCTTTAATCTCTGTAAACAGACTGACACCAGAGTTGACAGCTGTCTCTGCTGAGTTTGTATTTTTGTAACATCAAACCTAAATTTTAATAGAAAAGAGATAAAAGGTGCTTTGGGGCTATGCAGCCCTGACAGTCAAAGAGCAGCACTTTTTGCCTTCCTATTCAGAATGTGTGACACAGTCTTCTTCACGGTCCCAAGGCATAAGTGTTAAGTAAATAAAGAGACTACTAAGACTGCCATTGATATAATGATAACCTGTCAGAAATAGGGACCTCTGCTGAAATATTTGTTGAATGACAACTTGGTGATGACCACATCTGTGGGGAAAGTTGCATAAACAGGTGAGACAGTAGAGCCACCTAGAATCTGTCATCTGGTGACATGGGTTTAACAGAAATACAGAAATGGAGTTCTCCTGTGAAGCAGAAGAACCTCAAAAACTGGGACAAAAGGAATGCAGAAACCTGCAAAATGTGATGGAAAAGAGAGGTCATTTGAGGGCGGGTGGTCTTGTGTTCTCTCAAAGGTGCAGATGGCCTAGAGCCTATTATAGAGAGTGAAGTGAGTCAGAAAGAGAAATAGAAATATTGCATACTAACACATACATGTGGAATCTAGAAAGATGGTACTGATGAATTTTTTGCAGGGCAGCAATGGAGAGACAGAGAACAGACCTATGGACACAGGGGCAGGGAAGGAGGGAGCGGGTGAGATGTATGGAGAGAGTGGCATGGAAATTTATATTACCGTATGTAAAATAGCTAGCCAGTGGGAATTTGCTGTAGACCAGGGAACTCAAACAGGGGCTCTGTGACAATCTAGAAGGGTGGGATAGGGAGGGACACGAGAGGGAGGTTCCGGAGGGAGGCGACATGGTTATACCTATGATGATTCTTGTTGATGTCTGGCAGAAAACCACAAAATTCTGTAAAGCAATTATCCTTCAATTAAAAAAATAAAATGGCACCAAAGAAAAAAAAGTGCAGCTGAGGTGCCCATTTCCAAATCTCTTGTATGGGCATCTAAAGAGCAGATGGGTGTGTGTGTTCAAAGCTTTTATGGAACCTCTATGATTTCTGTTCCTAAACTGCTTACTTACAGTTACTTCTCTCAGTGGGAACACTGCTCTATCAGATTCCTTGCAAGTATTGAGCATGTTTGGAGAGAGTACACAAATATGTCTACCATCCATTAGCTAATTTTTTTTTTTTTAGCTAACATTTTAAAACATGGCTTTAAAAAGTGTTGAAAAGATTTCCAACTAAAATTAGCATATTTGTTTTGCTTTTGATGCATTTTTATAATTATTGTTGGAAAACTGATCTTCATGATTCTGTTTAGGCCAAAAATGGCTTGTTTGGTACTCCCCCCTGCCAAAAAAAAAAAAAAAAGATAAAAAAAAGAATCTAATATATTATGAGCTCTTGGTGTCATTAAAAAAAAAAAAACTAAAAGTGCAGCTGAGGTGCCCATTTCCAAATCTCTTGTATGGGCATCTAAAGAGCAGATGGGTGTGTGTGTTCAAAGCTTTTATGGAACCTCTATGATTTCTGTTCCTAAACTGCTTACTTACAGTTACTTCTCTCAGTGGGAACACTGCTCTATCAGATTCCTTGCAAGTATTGAGCATGTTTGGAGAGAGTACACAAATATGTCTACCATCCATTAGCTAATTTTTTTTTTTTTAGCTAACATTTTAAAACATGGCTTTAAAAAGTGTTGAAAAGATTTCCAACTAAAATTAGCATATTTGTTTTGCTTTTGATGCATTTTTATAATTATTGTTGGAAAACTGATCTTCATGATTCTGTTTAGGCCAAAAATGGCTTGTTTGGTACTCCCCCCTGCCAAAAAAAAAAAAAAAAGATAAAAAAAAGAATCTAATATATTATGAGCTCTTGGTGTCATTAAAAAAAAAAAAACTTAAAAAAGAAATTACTTTCCATTTAAAGAGAATCTGCTTCCTGCTTAAGTGGCTAATATTTTAATTAAGTCGGGAGTGAAGTTTTTCTGAGTGTCTCCTGATAAACTCCCTCTTTTATGCTGATGGTAATTAAACAGATCCCTGAGGAGGCTGTGGGCCCGGTGCGAGGCCCGTGCTAATTGTCAGACAGGAGACACTGACCAGTTGGCTTGCTCTTGAATGGCCCGCAGCGTGCTGGCAGCGCCGCGGTCTGATTTTCTGCATTGTGAGCTGTTGTCAGGGCTAACTGGGTGCCATTGTGGCTGGAGATGTCCCGCAAATTGAGGCAGATGGCTCAGGTTCAGACACGTGTCCCACCGAAAGGGGAAAGGGGATTGGCCCTGCAAAGTGGGGTCACAGCAGGTCACAGACCTGCTCCACACTTGTTAGTGTTTTCAAAAGCTCATGTGCAGCAACTTTGTTTTTCTCCAGTCATCCCTGCAGTCAGACCCCCCTCACCCCCCTCAAAAACTGTGGAACACGCTCCATGTGGAAAACGGGCCTGGGAGGGGCCCGTCCTTTTCCCGTGTCTGGGGCTCAACTGTGTAGGCAGAATGAATGAGCAGGATTGACAGAGAGGTTCATTGCGTCTCCAACGGCTTTGCAGTCAATTACAGTGCTTAAAAGGCTAGTTTTGCTTTTAATTCCATGTAATTAGTAGATTCTTCATGTCTTGGAATTTAGTAATGTGAGCCTTAGACCTCAAGTTTCCTCTTTCCTATTCTAAAGCAGAAAGAAGATCTAATGTTTGGAACATTTAAAAAAAATACAGAGGGAGTGTGGTGTTACACTTGGCTGTCACGTGATTTCCTTCCATGTCCTCAACGTTAGAGACAGAAGTCGAATGTTTTAACATGTATGAATTCATTGAAACTTAGTAAGAGTTCAATAATGCACATAAAATTATCTAATATCTTGCATAATCATTTTCAGATATGAGAATAAAAATTCCGAGCTCTTTGAGAAAGATAAACCTTTTCTTAACATGTTTTAACAATGAAAATAGAGCTGCTGCTGCTGCTAAGTCGCTTCAGTTGTGTCCGACTCTTAGTGACCCCATGGACTGCAGCCTACCAGGCTCCTCCATCCATGGAATTTTCCAGGCAAGAGTACTGGAGTGGGCAGTTTATTTTTAATGGCCCTATGGCTGGTGAAATGTTATATGTCAAATGAATAAATGATTCTCAAATATGTAGTAATCAAGAGTTATTCACATGCATCTATTGTTCAAACTCAAAAGTAAAATAGAACTCCTTTTTCTGTTCTGTTCCCAAGATACTGAAATTACCTGCTTGTGGTAAGCATGTGCTGGGCAGTTTATTGATTTTTTGGGAGAATGCTTGTCTTTGGGTTTGGGGCAGTAGGGAACCTGTAATAAATGATTGAGAGAAAAAGTTATTTTAAACCTATTTGAATATGTGCTGTCTCCATTTTTCCCCCTCATGATAAAAGGTCTCTGGTGTTTTGTTTTGTTTTTTTTTCTTCCAGGTTTGCAGCTAAAACTGTGCACAGTGGGTCATTGATGCTAGTCACAGTGGAACTGAAGGAAGGCTCTACAGCACAGCTTATCATAAACACTGAGAAAACTGTGATTGGTTCTGTTCTGCTGCGAGAGCTGAAGCCTGTCCTGTCCCAGGGGTAACCTGCTTACATCTGGACTTCAGAATCTGGCACACAACAAAAGTGCCTGGCATCCACTACTGCTGCCTTTCATTTATAATAATAGCCCTTCCATCTGGCAGTGGGGGAAGAATACACTCTTGACATTCTTGTCTCCTGCTTTAGAATGCTGGTGTGTGTCTATCGTGAATGCAGTACTTTCCCCCTTTTCGCTTTGCTAACCAAAGAACATATATTTTACTGTCAGTTATCTCAACTCCTAAATCCATGTGGCATTTTCTCTGTCCTGCTACTTCTTCTGGCCCTCTCGGCTCCCTTCCCTTTTTCAACAATGATAGACATAACTGGATACTTAAAGTTCACTGGAAATCATCTTCCTTTCTGCAGTAAGCAAAAATTAGCCTCTCAGCTTGGTCTATGAAAAATGGAGTAGTGTACTTCTTAGAATTAAATTCAGAAACAACAATTTATCTGCAAAATTTTGTTCTATGAATTTCCTGGTATTGTAATTGGTTATTGACAACCGTCATCATGAAATTATCTCTGAATAATAAGATAAATAAACTACCACCTGAATAACATTTGTCTTTGCATTCTTAATGAGAAATCATTTATAATCCTGAAGTTCATATGCTGCGGTTTCTTTAAAATAAATGTTTTGAGTGTTATATTATGTAGAGAAACAATGAGGTGTAGTTGGTGATAGAAAAACCACTTTCAAACCAGGTAGGTTTTCTACTTATGTTACTGTTAACTCCAAGAAAAAAGCTGATTATTTAATAACAAAAACAAAAGTCTTCATGTCTTATAGACAATTTTGATCTTAGTAAAGATCTGATTACAGATTTTCATAGTTGTAAAGGCCTATTACAACTACTGAAGAAATTCTTTGAATTTCATTGTTCCTTTACAGATTTTGATGCCCAGCTCTGATGGACTGCCTTTGGAAGCTAACTAGTATAGACTAAATGATAGAAATCTTTAAAACTAGTTATTTGATCAACATTTTAGCACTTTTCTCTGAAGTATTTTTTGGGGGTTTTTGTTTGTTTTGTTTTACTAACTTAGGCAAGTTACTGTTTTAATAATAATTTTGTAAAAGGTTGTTCTGTAATCAAAAAACTTTCCTAATACTTTTAAAGCCAGTTGAAATTGTATTTACCAAACTTTGTGATACAAGGTAATAAGACTTTAAGACAAGTCCTTTTATATGGAGCTACATAGTGATTTTTTGAAAGTAAAAAGAGAAGGTACCTTGATTGAAACATGATAGAACATATATAAAGAGTAAAGAAAAACAGAAGCATTCTTGGGACATTCAGGCTGTGAAAAAATTATTTAGATTTTTAAGGTTGTGAGTGTTACCGTTCCTGCTCCTGAAGTGCAGCAGTTAATCTGGAGAAGGAAATGGCAGCCCACTCCAGTGTTCTTGCCAGGAGAATCCCAGGGACGAGGGAGCCTGGTGGACTGCTGTCTATGGGATCGCACAGAGTCGGACACAACTGAAGCGACTTAGCAGAATTTGGGGGAAGTGTTGCTGCAGCAGGACATGCCCTTCCTCTCGCTGGAGACGTGTACTCACACCAAGAAGCGCCGCTGGCATTGCAGCCCCTTGGCATTTCCATTATTCAACCTGTCTCCTAGGGCTTTCCACCTTTGGATTTTTTAAGTCAATAGCTTTTTAAAACATTATAAAGAATTTGACAGGCCAAGTATTTGTTTCCTGAAAAAAAAAAAAATATATATATATATATATATATATATATGCTTACTGCCATCAAAGCAGAGGGGGAAATCATGTCATGATGTAGAGAACTTTTTATTTTCCTTATTAGGGCACTCATCTTTGAAAGGTCATGCATTTGTCTTGTTTTTTAAAACAAAGGAGATTTCAATAAATTTTACCTTTGAAGAAGATCGCATTTTTAACTTAATTTTTAGATTTAATATGTACATTTATAATGTGTGGTATGTTAGCAGTTGAAACTGCTCGAACATCAGTAGCTTCTTAACATTTTTTCACATAACTAAATGAGAAAAATGACTGCAATCCCAAGTTAAAGATACAGAGAGTTTTTGTTTTTGTTTTTTTTACCTTTGGCACAGTGATTCAGAGTTCCTTTCCTCATATTTCTTTTAACTTTATCATAATCCATGATTATCTTTTAAATTGTTCCACTGAGTCGAGTTAGTCAATGTTGAATTCTTAATTCCAGCTGTATTTTTTCATTTTAATGCCCACTTAATGGGACACTTTATGTACACCAATCTTGAAGTATGGCTCACATGCTGTATTTCAGACTGGGCCACAGTTTTCGTATCACAATACGTTTGCTTTATTTATTATAAGAAAAGGAAAATGTTTTATTCTGAAGAGACTATAACAAGAACTTTTACCCAGTTAAAATATTAGATACTTGCCCTTCCCAATAATTGTTAGCAAACATTTGAATAACTTTACAAGTTTATGAAAAGTTTGCACTCGTAAACCTGTGTTTCTGTGCTTAAAAATTTAAATGTTAGAGAAGACAAGAACCCAGAATGACAAACAACATAAAGGAGGGGTTAAAAAGAAAGTAAGCCCAGCTAAAGGAACACCTGAGATCTTTGACCCTTTCTGTTCCCTCTCTGTAATCTCTCTGACATTATTGGCAACTTTGTTTAAAGGGGAAAAAACTCCTCTTTCGCATAATCGGAGGGGAGGAAAAAAGTACTATGTTACAACACAAAATTAACAGAGCCTTACTATTTCCTTTCTATCCAAAGACCCCATCCACTGTGGAACATGCGGAACTGCGGTAACCCTTGTCGAGGGGTGGGAACATAGAGGATGATCTCTGTTCCCCCCAAGAAGTCTACAGTCCCGTTGGCAGTAAATAAAGATGGCAGTGTGACCTCGGTCAAGTTAGTGAGCCCTGGTTTCCGTGCTAATACAGCCTCACTTCCTCCCACTCCTAGGCACCCGGCCAGCCCCAGGGGCCTGCGGAGCCCGTGTTCTCACCACGGCCGCCTCTCCCAGGTGAGAGGAGGCCAGTCTCTGAATGCACACTTTGTTCCTCCATCAATTGAAGGTCCATTCATTGAGAGAGAATTACTTTCTGACCATGTCCTTGATTTTTTTTTTTTTAATCCTTGTCCATCCTTTCCCCACACCTTCCAACTTGGCCAGTTACGTCAGGAAAAGTTTTCAGGATCACTTTTGGTCTCTTCTCAAGATTTTAAAGAAAAAAAAAATCAAGTTTATGATAGTGTTATTGTCTTCAATGAATGGGAATTGTGTTTAATAGAAAAATATGCCCTTAAATGGGCCAGAAGTTTCTTTGAATCTTCACAGACTCCATCGCCTTTCTTTATGTGACCTCGCAGCAAACAGAGACAATTACATGAGGGCTTTCCTCTGTCCCTGTTGTAACATTCCTCTTCTTTCCCACAACTTCTCAACTGTTACGAGTAAGCAGGATTTTAAGATCTGACTTGCCTGGTCAGTTAACCACCGTGTGTGATTTTTGTTGTTGTTAACAGTGTGTAAAATGTGTAAATTCCAAACGCGTTAGATTCCATGTGATACCTGACCCACACTCCACCACGGCTGTTCGGAAGCTGAGATTTCTTCTAGGAAAGATTGAGAAGCAGTCGGCAGATGCATTGTCAAATCGCAACAGTAAGAGTTCCTGGGTTTAGGGGAAGGAGTGATCCCTGTGCTAGAGGGCTCTGAGAAGGTTTGACTGAGCCTGTGAGGCTAGCTCTTAAAAGCGGGGAGGCATTAAGAAAAGTGTTTCCAGGAGTGAGATAAGGGAGTGTATGTTGTTCTCAGCAGAGGCTATATCTTAGAATGCTCTTTAGACATTCTCTGTACAGAAAGCTGCACTGCTCCCATGCTGAAAAGTGCTGTGTCCCCTTCCTCTCCCTGCCCTCCTCTCTGCTCTTGCCCCTCACACAGCCTCTCTCTACTGAAGCTGTCCCCCAGGTTCCACCTCAATGCTGTTCAGAGAAGAAACGAAGGGCTGAGCTGTTACCGATGGGGCTACACTGAGCTTGTGCACTGAAGTACACAGAAGCAGAAAGAAGGGTGGGACAGGTGAACAGTTGAAAGGTAGGCTCTCCCAACAGAGATCAGGAGAAACCGGTTTGGTTGGTTTTCATCTCCTGCTTGTAGGCCAGTTCCAGATGTTTCCTTGGGAATTATTTCCTGGGCCACTACTGGTTCCAGAATGAGTCTTTCAGACTTAAAGTAGCTAGAGAGTATTAAGTTCCACTGGTGTCTCTTTCCTGGTTAGGTGATTGATTGTGAGCTGAAGTGAAGCTAAAATTTCTAATCACCCCAGTTTGGTGTACATAGTCACTTGTACATATAATTCCTAGCTGGTTCATTACACACGCTAAAGACTCCAAACCCTCAAAACTCACATGAGGGCTTATTACAATGGACTCAACCTGTCTTTAATGACATTCTGAGACCCTGGTTTCTCATTTACATCCTAGATTGCCAGAGATACCAAAGATTAGACTTAAATGTAGAAGGGTCTTTATTCTAAGACCTAGAGATGTTAAGAAAACCTAACCAGTAGATGATTCTGGGCTCATTGATGTGAGAGAAGGGGAAGGTCTCAGAATAGAGGAGGGAGGGAGGGAAGGGACATTGGCTCTCTCCAACTTTTCCCCAACCAAGATTCTGATTTGTTTCCCCCTAGAAGGCTCAGAAGGTAGAGAATCCGCATGCCATGCAGAAGACTCAGGTTCAATCTCTGGGTTGGGAAGATACCTTGGAGAAGGGAATGGCAACCCACTCCAGTATTCTTTCCTGGAAAATCCCATGGACAGAGGAGCTTGGCAGGCTACATTCCATGGGGTCTCTAAGAGTCAGACTTGACTGAGCTGCTGCTAAGTCGTGACCAACTCTGTGTGACCCCATAGATAGCAGCCCACCAGGCTTCCCCATCCCTGGGATTCTCCAGGCAAGAATACTGGAGTGGGTTGCCATTTCCTTCTCCAATGCATGAAGGTGAAAAGAGAAAGTGAAGTCGCTCAGTTATGTCTGACTCAGCGACCCCGTGGACTGCAGCCCACCAGGCTCCTCCACCCATGGGATTTTCCAGGCAAGAGTACTAGAGTGGGGTGCCATTGCCTTCTCCGACATGACTGAGCAACTAACACTTCACAGAAGAGCATCTTCCTCTCAAACTATGTAAGAAACAACTTAAGTCAGTGGGATGTGAATGAGGACTCCTGTTTCATGGTAGGGTCAACTGTCTCTATGGGCAGCAGTAAGGCATTGTTAAGACTGTGGCTTCAGAGAGAAAGAGATTTAATTCTGCCTTTGCAAAGGAATTAAAGATTGTATGAAGGTGGGCCCCTCCAACGTAAACTTAAACCTCTCTTTGCTTATTCCTTTTGGTAGTACACTTAGAATAAGGTATGAGCTCAAACATGCTGCCACGGGAAGGATAATACAGAGCTTGGTTGCGAGGGAGGGTGGGACAAGTATCCTTCAAACCAAAGGTTTGCTTTTTGAGCTTTAAAAAAATGAAGCTGCTCTGAGAAGGCATCTTGCTGGCATTACAGCAAAGTCACCATCACCAAGGGCCCTCTTGCCTGCAGCCCAGAGCCTCCATATTGCTCGGGCCTCATCAAAACCACAGGGCCTAAATAAAAATATTTTGTCAACAAAGTTACAGGCAGCTCTGTTCCTAATTGAAAGTAATTATGATTTCTGTGCTGTGGTGTAATTACCTAAAAAAAAAAAAAGAAACGTTATTTGACGATTAAGATTCTGGAGTGAGCCGTGTTCTTTGGGCTCTCGCTCCGCTCCTCCATCAGGGACCTGGTTTCAGCGGCGTGCAGCTGCTGGGGCTGATTTACAGAGCTGCGGCTGTGGCTGGTCATAAATAAATCCTCTTATATAGTTGTTATGAACACCTGTTAGATCATCTGTCAGCAAAGCGCTGTTCACATTTATCATGGTGCGGCAGTTATTTTACCTCCATCCATTTCCAACTGACTCAGCCTCCATTGCTGGATTACTATTACCACACCATAATCGCTCGCTCCCACTCCATGTTACAACTTGCAGATAAAAGATTTCACTACTTGGCCAAATTTCATAAATAAAGGAGCAGTTCAGTGCAGTAAAAGTTTATTTTTGTCGTCATTTGTCACCCCATTATTCCATAAATCAAATGGAATAGCGCTATTGCCGGCTCAGGCATTGCTGTCAGCCTTAGGCATGGAAATGGTCCGTTTCTTCCTTTTAGATGAGATGACATGTCTTTCAGACTTAACTGACTTCTGGTTTTGTTTCACCCATTTATTTTATTACCCCTCCAGTAAAAGCCCTGGGGAACAGAAAGGCTTAAGGAGCGAAATGGAGACAGAACACAGGCCCAGCACACTGCTCAGCTCGGTGATCTGTGCTCCCCCGTCCAGTCACCAGGAGCTTGACCACCACCCGCACTCGCACACCGAGTCCTGGGCTAAGATGCTTTTCATAAACTTCGGAGGGATTATAGTTTCTATTAGGGAAAGGCTATTACAATGTGGAGTTAACAGACTGAAAAACCTGACGTATGTCTCCAGAGACCTCGATTTGACAGACTTTATGCAAAGACAAGACGCTGGAGTTTCTTTGCTAAGATGCACATTAATGGCGCTGAGGCTTCCAAAGGGAATGGTCAGCCCCAGAGCGTGTCTTACCCCTGAAGCCTTGTCAGCTGAGGAGCTCTGGAGGGACAGTCAAGATTTATTAGCGAGTCGCGAACTGTCTCGGGCAGAAGTCTGAGGAAGGCAGTGTCCCTTGGTTGAAAGGAAGAGGACAGAAAAGCTGAAGGAATGGGGTGATAGAAAAGGGTTTATAGTTGATATTATACTTCCTAGTTGGTTCTAATTCAAGTTACATTCTTCATCGTCATTATGGAGCTCATAAATTCAATAAAGTGTTTTACTGTTACTATAAAAATGACAGGAGGGGGGTTTTATGTTGTAAGTTTCGTTAGTTGCTCTTCCTGTTTTATGTTGAAGCTCTCAGGCCATTATGTCATTAAACTCCTTGGAGTCTGAAGGGCTCAGGCCCCTCCATTTCTTGCCTGGTGCACACTTGGCCTCGTCAGCCCTGGCCAGGCCGGACCGCTGGATGCTCAGTGCCAGCTGGCCGTGGTGCCAAGAGGGCACAGCTGCCTGAACCTGTTATTTCACGAGGAACAGCTTCCATCTCTGAAGACATGTAGCGAGGAGGTCTGGGGGTACGAGGACAGCTTGAGGCAGACTGCTCCAGGGGCTCTTGAAAATTCTAAAGAAAGGGTCCTTTTTTATCGGCAGGAGGAAGACTTGCTAGATGGGACGTCATAGCTCCAGGCTCTGTGGACCCAGGAACTGGTCTCTGCATCAAGACGGGTCTTGGCACTGACACTGCTAACTTATTGTTCAGTCGCTCAGTCGTGTCTGACTCTTTGTGACCCCATAGACTGCAGCATCACAGGCCTCCCTGTCCTTCACCATCTCCCAAATTTGCTCAAACTCATGGCCATTGAGTTGGTGATGCCATCCAACCATCTCATCTTTCCCCCCTTCTCTGCTTGTTAACATTTGCCTAGGCTCTAAGTCCTTGATAAAATCCCAAGCAAATTTAGGGTTGAAACCTTATAGGATTTTTTGGAGAGGAAACACCACTCTCTTGACTGTGATCTTTGATTCCAGAAACAGCAAAGGGCATTTCTGCTCTAGGAAACTTTGCTCTCTCCAGATGTTTGTTTTGAACAGAATATCCACACGGAAACAGCAACTACTAATTCTCTGGCCAGCGTGCATCAGGGCCTTAATCTAAAGCCTCCCATCCATCCAGCTGTCTGGCATTTGCTATTATAGGGCACCAACAGAGAAATGAGGCTGTGGCTTTATCACTGCACCCTGGGTGACAACTTGATTTTCTGCTTTCACCGCAGGCAGCAGCAGCCCACCATGATGGGGCTGTTAATTTGTGCATTTCATGGTGTCTGTCAGGGGGGCTGGGAGAGGAGGGTTTCAGGGGAGAGGGAATGGAGCATGTCCCAGCCGCGGAAGCACCTGTCTGCACTGACGGCGCAGAAGCACTTCTTATTAGCGTGCGGGTCTCTAGATGCAGCCCGGGATGACAGCCTGGCATCCCAGCACCCACACACTGTGACAGGCGCCGGCAGCCGGTCCCATTGTTTGCCCTTGATGAGCATGTCATTAATGGAAATGGAAGAAAGTGAGGGCCACATCAGTATTCAAATAGCCTCTATTCTCTCTGCCATTCACCCGGCTGGCTCAGCCTGCTGCAGATTTCCTTCTGCAGGCTCCTCTTAGACTTAAAAAAAAGATTTATTCCCATGGCATATAGATCCTCCCCATGTTGTTCCTGGTCTCTTCCCATCCTGTCTCTACAGCCACCTCTCTAGGTTGGATTCAGCTGGATCAAAGATGTGGGTTCCTGTGGGTTGCAAAGGTCAAATTAGCAAGTGCACAGGCTGTTTGCCGCCCAGAAAACGCACACTGTCACCCTCCGATCTCTTCCTGTGCCTCCCGAATTCTGCGTCTCCTCTGGGGAGGTGGTGGCTGCTCAGGCGCCACTCTCAGAAATGCCTGACAGAGCTCGGAGCCCTGGAGGAGAGAATCTGACTCCAAGAGTGGCTGGCTGGCGTGGAAAACAGCCCTCCTCTTTTTCAAGTTTAGTAAATTAAAGAGAAGTTAAGGAAACTGCCAAACAGTCACTGGTTGGACAGAACTGTGTATCACGCACGGTTACTTACAGCCAAGTGGAGAGTGACTGGGCCCTAAATACGTGTTTCCGTCCCACAGACCCTGTGTTGGTCTGTTTGCTTAATAATGTAATTAGTGCTCGGGGCGGGGTGGGGGGAGGATGACACTGCCAGCAGCCACTGCTCTTCCGTGCCTGTCTTGTCACCCTCCGAGTCTCTTCCTGTGCCTCCCGAATTCTGCGTCTCCTCTGGGGAGGTGGTGGCTGCTCAGGCGCCACTCTCAGAAATGCCTGACAGAGCTCGGAGCCCTGGAGGAGAGAATCTGACTCCAAGAGTGGCTGGCTGGCGTGGAAAACAGCCCTCCTCTTTTTCAAGTTTAGTAAATTAAAGAGAAGTTAAGGAAACTGCCAAACAGTCACTGGTTGGACAGAACTGTGTATCACGCACGGTTACTTACAGCCAAGTGGAGAGTGACTGGGCCCTAAATACGTGTTTCCGTCCCACAGACCCTGTGTTGGTCTGTTTGCTTAATAATGTAATTAGTGCTCGGGGCGGGGTGGGGGGAGGATGACACTGCCAGCAGCCACTGCTCTTCCGTGCCTGTCTGTCGCCCACTTGACTTTCGTGTTTCCTAGCTGTGCACACACACACCCTTACACACATCTACACACGCATGCCTCCCACACATGCCCAGGAGCCCCCTCTCCCAACGTGAGCCCTCGTCCTCACCCCCACCCCCGCACCCCTACATTCTCTGCCTAGTCCTGTGTTTGCAAGATTCACACCTCCATTCAGACGGAACGTTCCTAGAGGCAGACAGCAGTGAAAGACCACTTCTCACTTGCCTCTGACCTTTTAGTGAGGAAAGGTCAGCAGAACTGCTTGCTGTGCATTTCCCTCGCAGCGTCCCCTATCTGGTACTCATCTGTCAGTGCTCGGAGACACCACCCATCTGCTAAACTAGCCTGGCTGGAGGCGGAAGACAGACGCCACTGCAGATGCCTGGCCAGGAACTCAGGGCTGATCCCTCACCAGCGCTGTGTTCTCCCCTCACCCCATCCGGAGTTGAACAGGGTAGTGCTTACTTTCACGAGCTGTCTCTTCCCCTGAAACATAGAAACTCTTTGACTGAAGAAGCTGCGTCTTTCTGTTCCTGGTTGAGGGGCCACAGTGTGGTCTGGCTCGGGGTAGACGTCCATGGGGCTGTTCCCATCCAGGTATCAAGACCCCTCTATGGACCTGGGGGATCCGAGAACAGATTTTCTCAGGTGTTTATCTGACAACCTACAAAGCCCCTCAACCTTTCTCCAGGAGAAGCCCAGAGGGGTGATAATGGTTGAGAAAGCCAGGTCGTAAATTGGGCTTTCTCTAGCCACTTGCTTTGGAGCTGAGGGACTCCACAGAGGGCAATTTAAAAGAAACAGAAACAGGCTGAGAACAAAACTCCCAATGCTTTAGCCTCAGTGTAGAGTGATGGAAAATAATTTTCACATTTGATTAATTATTAAGAGATCTGTTTAATAAAATATAGAGAGAGCATTTTGTCTCTCCACAATCGTTAGTATGACCCCAGACCCCTATTTTGGAGGTGAACAAAAAGCTATTGAGGTAGAACAATAAATTTTGTCCCCAAGGGTTTTTGCAGAAGTGGCCACAGGGCCGTCCTGACAGATTTAAGGCAGAAATCCCACAGCTGACACGGAGATGTGTCAAACCCAGTGGCTTCCATTGGCAGGTCACACTCGCCAGCCTCACCCAGACATGTGAACAAAGCAAAACCATTGACCTCGAAAGAAACTGGGCCTTGGTAGGGCCTCTTCCTTTCTGTTTTACTTTTTAAGAAAATTATCTCTAAACCATAGGTTCAGGTGTTTAGCATTCTTGATAGATATTTATTTCAAATGCAGCAAGTCATCAAGGAATTCTATTCCTTTATGAATACATTATTTTCAAAACCCCACAATTTTTCTGCCCATGACTGTATTTTATCGGCATTTAAGTGGGAATATCTAGGTCTTAACCAGTAAATATCCTATATGAAGGAATTAGGTTTCTTGTTTTCCTTCAGAAAAAAAGGATGTAATATTATCTGTAAGATTTGTACGTAGACTCTATTTTTATTCAACTTCAGGCATTCAACTAATTTAAAGGTAGCCTCATTTAGTTTTGTGAATATACACATTAATTAAAAAGCACTTGAATAAACATTTCAAAGACTGGATTTTTTGTACACTTTGATTTGCAAGTTATTTTTTACTTTCTTGTGCTCTGCAGACTGGCAGCAAGGCGTTATCAAAGTCAGGCACGGAGACGCTCAGGCTGAGGTTACTCTAGGGTCCCCCCCACACGCTGCCTACTTCTGCATCTGCAAGGCGCCTGTCTTTTCCCTTCACGCAGTGTTCCTCTGGTTAAGGGAGCAGTGAAAGACCACCTCCGATTCAGAAAAGGACAAGTCCTCCCCAGTTCAGATCCCAGGCAGTCTGGAATTCCAGGCTGTGGGTCTGCGCCAGGGCCTCTGAAGCCTGCCGCTGTGTTTCAAGACCTTCCACCATGGCCCACCTACTTGAGGAGAGATCCCTCAAACATTCTGGAGGGAAGCCCAGAGCTTTTTGTCTGCAAATATTTTCACTCCTTCAGCAGCAGTCACTATTGCGAATGGAAAGCATAGCATGAAAAGCATGTTTCAGCGATGAGGAGAGCTTGGCAGGCTGGGAGAAGGACGTGTTGATCTCAGTTGCTAATCTAGTGTGACAGGGAGACGCCTGTGGCCCCAGCCCCCAACACGCTTCCTCATGGCAGGTGGTGACCTGCTTTGGTCCAAGACAAGCACATACGTCATGCTCTCCTTGGCCCCTGAAAAGCAGGACAATTTACAAGAAAATCCAGGAGTGAACAGAGAGAAAATATCAAAACCTATTTATTTGATATTTTAAAAATCAAAAATACCTTTATGATTGACCTCATGCTTCTATTTTCCACATTTATTTTATAATGCACTGAATATGTTGGAGCAGGACAGTAATACACACACAGCAATAGAATCAATAGGCCATGTATAAATTAGTAATATGAGTAGTAATAGTAATACTTGTATATAATATAATACAGGAAATAATACACAGTCAGCAATGCATGTAGGCAGTTTACATATAAACGCAGACATTGGAGCCAGCTCCATCCACAACGCCCGGAGCCCTCGGGAGGGCCCTCCACTGCTAAGATGCCTTCCGAGAACCCGGTTCCTTCCTCCACGACTGTAGTTTGGGGAGAGTGGGCAGCGTGGCCTCTTGAGGCGCCAGGAGGTTACTTCTACCTCCCAGACAATAAAGAGATGCATGTTGGCCTCTCCCAGCCCTCATCTTCTCTCCCTCAGGGCCGTGGAGAGAAGCAGGGTCGGGGTTCAGCCAGTGTAAGGGAGGTGCGCGAGGAGGCGGCGGGAGCGGCTCCCTGCGCAGGGACTGATCGCCGCCCACTTGGGCAAATCGGGAGGCAGGGTGCGGGAGCGGGCCTCCAGAGGGAGAGAGGAGGGGGCCTTCAGAGGGTGGGACGGCATCTGGATCCATCTCATTAGGAGTGAGGAATGACTCGTGATTCACAAAAGGTCATTGCCTACTGAGGTAGATAAATTACCTAGGAGCCTTCAGCAGAGTTGGAGGACCTATTTGGTAAGGAAGTTTTCATTAAATCAAAGATTTTATGGCTTCTATTTTGTTGCATAGGAAAAGGGAAATAATTAGTAATTGGCGAAATAAGTGCAGGGAATAAAAAAGTGTAATGTTATTCTAATAGGCCTTGTCTTGGTCTTTAACTTTTCACTTGCAAGCAGCATTATTTTTTAACTCAAATGTATAAAAACCATCCACACTGAGAAAGTGGAACCAATTGCAGTTAAACAATTGAGGGGAGCACTAACCAATAATAGGATAAGCTTTAAAATGCCATAAATATTTTTCCTTTTTCCTGTGTTTGAGTTTTGATGATTCCCATAACCCATTGGTTAAAATTAAATAGACACGTTCGTTGGTATTACTCAAATACATTTTAGTGCTAAACTATATAAAGCAGGATATATATATTAATATATTTGCCCCCAAATTGCCTGTTAGATGAGTTTCTCAGATGGACCCCTATTTCTCTCCTGACTTTTCCATCTTGGGAGACACCCCCAGATTATAACAATAGTAACACTGAAATGAACATTTCTCTAAGGGTGAATCTGACCTAACCTATTGAGGTGTTACCATAGTTTATAGGCAGATTTTTATGGAATAACAAACACTGGAGCCTTTCAGTCGGTGAAATATTTACCCCTCACATTTACATAGCCACAGGGATTTCTTTTTCATAGGATTCCTGCCTTTTTACTCCCAATTAAACCTGCTTTGGAGAGGGTTTGTGCTCCTGTGAGATTCACAGGCTATCAGAAATAAATGATAAACAAAGATATATGGAAAATAGCTCAATGGGGAAGGAAAAGAGTAGATTCACACTGATGATACCTATTGTTTTAAATGCTAACTTCCATGAATAGAGACTTCCTATGTTTGGTTTCAGACTAATCCTTTTTTAACCTATAGTTTTTCTTTTCATCTTCACAACAGCAGGGTTTTCAAAAGGCTGCCTTCACCTCCACTTCACCGACGAGGGAACTGGTTCTCAGAGCATCCAGGCCCTTGCTCAGTGCTACATCCAGAGATGGGAAGCCTGGGCCGGGACATGGCTGGTCCTCAAGCTGAGCTGGTGTAAGAAAATCCTCTGCCTGGAAAACATGGGCAGGGGAGAAGGGAGCCTAAAAGTCACCAACTGAGATAATGTGTCCAGCATGGTAGAAAGTAGACCACTAGACCATTCAGGTACAACCTAAGTCAAATCCCTTACGATTATACAGTGGAAGTGAGAAATAGATTCAAGGGATTAGATCTGAGAGACGTAGGGCCTGAAGAACTATGCACGGAGGTTCCTACATTGTACAGGAGGCAGGGGTCAAGACCATCCCCAAGAAAAAGAAATGCAAAAAGGCAAAATGGTTGTCTGAGGAAAACTTACAAATCACTGAGAAAAGAGAAGCGAAAGGCAAAGGAGAAAAGGAAAGATACACCCATTTGAATACAGAGTTCCAAAGAATAGCAAGGAGAGATATGAAAGCCTTCCTCTGTGATCAGTGCAAAGAAATAAAGGAAAACAATAGAATGGGAAAGACTAGAGATCTCTTCAAGAAAATTAGAGATACCAAGGGAACATTTCATGCAAAGATAGGTACAATGAAGGACAGAAATGGTATGGCCCTAACAGAAACACAAGATATTAAGAAGAGGTGGCAAAAATACACAGAAGAACTGTACAAAAAAGATCTTCACAACCAAGATAATCATGATGGTGGGATCACTCACCTAGAGCCAGACATCCTGGAATGTGAAGTCAAGTGGGCTTTAGAAAGCATCACTATGAACAAAGCTAGTGGAGGTGATGGAATTCCTGTTGAGCTATTTCAAATCCTGAAAGATGATGCTGTGCAAGTGCTGCACTCAATATGCCAGCAAATTTGGAAAACTCAGAATGGCCACAGGACTGGAAAAGGTCAGTTTCATTCCAATCCCCCTAAGAAAGGCAATGCCAAGGACTGCTCAAACTACCACACAATTGCACTCATTTCACACACTAGTAAAGTAAGGCTCAAAATTCTCCAAGCCAGTCGTGAGCCATGAACTTCCAGATGTTCAAGCTGGATTTCGAAAAGGCAGAGGAACCAGAGATCAAATTGCCAACACCTGCTGGATCATCAAAAAAGCAAGAGAGTTCCAGAAAAACATCTATTTCTGTTTTATTGACTATGCCAAAGCCTTTGCCTGTGTGGATCACAACAAACTGTGGGAAATTCTTCAAGAGACAGGAATACCAGACCACCTGACCTGCCTCCTGAGAAATCTGTATGCAGGTCAGGAAGCAACAGTTAGAAATGAACATGGAACAATAGACTGGTTCCAAATCAGGAAAGGAGTATGTCAAGGCTGTATACTGTCATCCTGCTTATTTAACTTATATGCAGAATACATCATGAGAAACGCTGGGCTGGAGGAAGCACAAGCTGGGGATTGCCGGGAGAAATATCAGTAACCTCAGATATGCAGATGACACCACCCTGAAGGCAGAACATGAAGAACTAAAGAGCCTCTTGATGAAAGTGAAAGAGGAGAGTGAAAAGTTGGCTTAAAACTCAACATTCAGAAAACTAAGATCATGGCATCACTTCATGGCAAATAAATGGGGAACCAATGGAAACAGTGACAGACTTTATTTTTGGAGACTCCAAAATCACTGCAGATGGTGACTGCAGCCATGAAATTAAAAGATGCTTACTCCTTGGAAGAAAAGCTATGACCAACCTAGACAGCATATTCAAAAGCAGAGCCGTTACTTTGCCAACAAAGGTCTGTCTGGTCAAAGCTTTGGTTTTTCCAGTAGTCATGTATGGATGTGAGTGCTGGACTATAAACAAAGCTGAGCCCCGAAGAATTGATGCTTTTGAACTGTGATGTTGGAGAAGACTCTTGAGAGTGCCTTGGACTGCAAGGAGATCAACCAGTCCAAGCTTAAGGAGATCAGTCCTGAATATTCATTGGAAGGACTGATGTTGAAGCTGAAGCTCCAATACTTTGGCCACCTGATGCAAAGAACTGACTCATTTGAAAAGATCCTGATGCTGGGAAAGATTGAAGGTGGGAGGAGAAGGGGACAACAGAGGATGAGATGGTTGGATGGCATCAGCGACTCGATGGACATGGGTTTGGGTGGACTCCGGGAGCTGGTGATGGACAGTGAGGCCGGGCGGGCTGCAGTCCGCAAAGAGTCAGACATGACTGAGTGACTGATCTGAACTGGTGGTACCTGGAGCTCATCCATTATTAAATCATTGACTTCATGTAGAAAGGCCCAAGTACTGTGTGTTCCCCAACACAGACTAGGAAAGGAGCCGGGTTATACCAGCACATGAAAAAGACGCAAATGTTTTCATAAAGGGTATGTGATGGACAGCAGGCATAAATGTGGCTTTGGCTTATAGATTTTTCCAAGCATCTCCCCTTCCCCCGTTTCCTCAGTTCTTTATCTAATATCATTTAAATAAGTATCAAATAATGACATTGTTAACCATTTGTCTAGGGAGAATATTCCACTCACTAATAGATCTCCCTGTCAGGGAATTTTTATGGATAATTAGCGACTTTTCGCTATGAATCTTGAAAATGAACAACACGGATGGGGAAACACCCGAGTTTACTTGTAATCCTGACGATTTCAGATGGTGTCAGTGACATCAGTGGAAAGTGTGTCAGTTACTTGGTTTACGACCCAGTGAGTGACATCTGTCGGGCCTCCAACTGCCAAGAGCCTCAGTCTCTTGAAAGAGACCAAGTGACTGTCCCCTGAGCACCCCTCTTCCTCTGACTGGACTTTGCTTCACTCAGCACAACAGAGCCTTCCACCCTGGGAGCATCACCCAACCTCTGGCACTTGGCCATCTCAGATAGAGACGTGCCCTCGCTAAGTCCTTCTTCCTGTCCTGTTTAAATCTCATGCAATACTTGAGCACTCTGCCGTCCATTCAGAAATAACCAGATTTCTTTTCCTCTTGGCTTCAAGGGTTTGTGCCTGCCTTGTTTGACATCTGCCCCAGGGGACCTCAGCCAAACATATCAAGGTAGAGTTTCCTAAAACCGCAAAGAAACCGGAACCCTAAAAGGCCTTTTACAGAAATGACTCTTGGGAAAGCTTAGCTATTTTGCCCCAGGAAAATTAACATTGTGTTAACCTACCTATCCTCTTAAACTCTCTTTGGAAAAGGTAGCAGCTAGTTCGTTTCTAAATATAATAAGCATCCTATTTGTATTTACTTTTCATGCCACCAACAATGTACTTCGTACTGAGTTGAATACGGCTCCAAGAGAAAATACAATTAATGAATAGTCACAAGGTTGCTAATCTGATCAATGCTTGTCTGTGACCACAGCCGCTCAGAGCCTGTGGCAGTGAAGAGGACCACACTGGCTAGCGGAGCGTGTGTAGTCTGTTAACTACTTGGGGGGCAAGGGAGGGGTGCTGTGATGTAAATAGATGTGGGGAGGAGAGATGGTGTCTAGTGGAGACGGGAACCAGCTGGAGGGCTTTAGCTCAGGGAGGTTTTCCTCCCATTCCTCCACCACTCCTCTCGTCTTTGCAGTGGCACCAAACACCTTTTGAAGACAAGACTGTTCTAGCCCCAGTGTGCACCAGTGAGGACGCAAGGGCCCTGACCTCAGGGGCTCACGCCTCGGTGGCGAGGACACAGACGCAGGCACTTCTCTGGGGACATCCCAGAAGGAGGTGGGCTGTGTGGACTGACTTCCTCGAAGTCATCAGCGCCAAGGCCTTGCACAATGAGACCCCACATGGCCTCTTCCAGGTGCGGCAGGGCCTCTGTGCGGCCCAGCTCTCCAGGTCGACACTCTGCCCGTGAGTCTTGGCACACTGCGTACTCGAGCCCTTCCCAGCGCCCTGGCACAGTTTGATCGATGCTGCAGCTAAGTGCACAAGCCATCATGCCAATATCTGACAGATCGATGGAAGCCGGCACCCCGGGCTGACTGGAGGTCAGCGGGAGGCCCCAGAAGGGGTTTGCTCAGTGCTGTTTGGGGCTCCGGCTCCACCGTCTTCCCTGCAAGCTGGGCTCCGGCCCGGCCCGTGAGGCCTCACCCTCCAGTTAAGCCAGTGCCAGACCCCAAGAAGGAGGGCTCCTAGGAAGGCCCCGGCCAGGGAGCACGAGGGAGGAGGAGCTCTTCTCCCAGCAACTTGGGGGCTGCTCTGTTGGCTCGCTCCGCCGGGATGTCCCATTCTCAGCTAATGAACTGCTGAAGTGTGTGGATGGGAAGAAAAGGAGGGAATGTAAGTCCTGGGCGGAAAACAATATCAGCAGTCCAGGAGGTTGCCTGAGCAGGAAACAACAGCTCAACCTAAAGGGGCCTTTCAAATGCCTAGTTTTGTTCTGAAGTTGCTGGCCTGCTTCTTTCTCTCCTTTCTTTTTTAAAATTCCTTTTAAAACCATTACAATCAAGCATTTATTACTAAAATATTGAAGCCAAGGGAAGTACTTCTATGAGCTATTCAAGCCCAAAAGCCTCAAAGAAGATGGGACTCTGACGGTCTAATTGATTTTCTTCTAGAATAAAATTAAAAGCCAGGCAGAGAGCAGCAAATAGCACTCACCTTTATTGCACGCCTCGGAGCTTCGTAAATAGAGGGCGACGTTTCAGTGTTGGGTTTAGGGTGAGGGAGGAGGGTTATGAGAAAATGAAAAACAATTAGGTTGAGAAAGCCTGGGTGGCAGGCGGCAGGGAGGAGGCCGGCTGCAGGGAGGAGGCCCCGCAGGCTGCAGGCTCGGGAGAAGAGTGCTCCCTCTCTGACTCCCGGCCCCTGCCTCCAGGCCCGAGGAGCCGAGCTGTTTCCCCTTGGCAGACTGTAAACACACCAGAGTCCTCTCCCTGCGATCCCTGGGAAATGAGAGGCCATTTCTTGCTCGTTAACTGGAAGAAGCCGCCGGTGTGAAAGCGGCCGCCCAACCTGGGCACTGCTAATGGAATTTTTAACTCGGCCTAACTGCACCTGAAGGTAACAGCTCTGGGCAGGTTGTGCATCCTAAGTCCCTATCAGGCTGACAGGAGGGCGGAATGAGAGGCTTTGATCACACTTCTCTCCAGGGCACTGTTTCCACCGGCTGGGGCATGAGCCTGCTGGCCGCAGCCTGGAGCTATGCTCCCCTCCAACCCCAGACACCCCCATTCTGATGTGGCACCCTGACTTGGGTTCTGCTTTTCAGAACTTTACTTACACATTACTCTCCCTGGAGATGGAGAGCGTGGAAGTTCAGGGTGTTAAAGTAAGGCTCTGCCCTGTAAAACCTTCTTCACACAGAGCTGTATTTCTAGCAGGAAGCAATTTGTACATTCCAATTTTCAGTATTCACTCCAACTCTGAAGTCACGGAATGTTTTTAAAAGAGTGTCCAGCCATTGAAAGTGCAGCCAGGTATTTTGAAGTTGGTTTCTCCTCTTAAGATGAGGCAGAATCTTCAACCAGAAAACATTCAAGAAGAAAGAACTTCAGAAAGAAGACTGGAGTAATTTTAAAGGGGACACTGGTCGTTGTTTGTGTAACTTTTTCCCTCTTCCCCCCTCTAGTTTCATTTTAGAAGCTTGAAAATACAATTTTCCCCCCGTTACCAATTTTGTGTTTTTCTATTTGGCAAACATTGATTCTTTTCTGTGTCCCAAATGGAGGTAAAATTAACTTGTCTGTTTCTTAAACAAAAATAAATAAACAACTTCAATATGTATAGCACAGGACCCTGCCAAACACTCTTTGCAGTGTGCCAGTGTGGCCAAGGAATGTCAGCTCAGCCCCATGATTAGCATTTTACAGTTGCTACAGAGCCAAGTGTTGAGAGAATAGCAAATGCTGTTTTGTGCCCCATGAAAATTACAGCTAAAGAAATGGAAAATTTTCAGTCATATAGCAGGAAATTCGGAGAAGGCAATGGCAAGCTGCTCCAGTACTCTTGCCTAGAAAATCTCATGGACTGAGGAGCTTGGTAGGCTGCAGTCCATGGGGTCGCCACTAGTCAGACACGACTGAGCGATTCACTTTGACTTTTCACTTTCACGTGCTGGAGAAGGAAATGGCAACCCACTCCAGTGTTCTTGCCTGGAGAATTCCAGAGATGGTGGAGCCTGGTGGGCTGCCGTCTATGGGGTCGCACAGAGTCGGACATGACTGAAGTGACTTAGCAGCAGCAACAGGAAATTAGAAATGAATCTGAGAGCCTGGGCTCCAGATAACTTTCTTTCTCAAGTTACTAATTTTAAGATAAAAATTGAGGTCTAAAAATGTATGCAAAAGTTAATTTAGTTCTACTTTTTAAAAACTTTCTTGTTTAAAGTTTTATATTATGAGTTCAGTGTAGATGGATTTTTTAACCGCAGTTCCCAGCTTGAAAAATAGTTATTGTAAATAAGTGAAAACACAAGCTACAGATAAGAAATATTTGCCTGATATTTGACTATTATACCTGATAACGGACTTGTATATAGAATATATAAAGAACTCTGACAATAATCAGACAAAAAATAACAACAATTAGAAATGGGCAAAAAAGGCTGAGAAGACACTTCTCCAGAGAAGATAACCAGTTCATGAGAATGTGTTCAGCACTATTGAGTATCAGGGAAATGCAAACTAAAACTAGAGTGAGATCTCACTACGCACCTGGTAGGATTGCTGAACTTAAAAAGAAAGACCATATCGAGTATTGACGAGGATATGGAAGAACCAGAACTTTCTCATACCTTGCTAGTAAGAATGTAAAATCATACAGCTACTTTGAAAAACAGATCAGCAGTTTCTTAAAATACTGACCAAATATGTATCACACAACCCATCAATTTCACTCTTAGGAATTTACCTAAGAGAAGTGAAAACAGGTCCACCAAAAGATCTGCAAGCAAATGTTTGCAGCTCATTTATTCAGAATTGCTCCAAAGAGCAATGTCACTAACGAGTGAAGTTACAGAAACTGTGGTATATCCATTCAATGGAATGTGATTCCGCAACAAAAAGGAATAAGCTGGCACACAGCAACATGGGTGGCTCTTAATAACATCTACAAAGTGAAGGAAGTCAGACACAACCAACCACACACTGTATGATTCCATTTATAAGATATTCTAGAAAGGGCACAGTTATGGGGACAGAAAATAAATCCCTACAAAGGGGCACAAAGGAACTTTTGCAAATAATAGAAATGTTCTGTATCTTAACTGTGGTGGTAGTTACACAACTGAGTGTTCTTGTCAAAACTCATCAAACTGTATACGTTCAATGGGTGAATTTTATTGTGTGTCGATTATTTTAATAAGCCTGACTTTTAAAAGAGAAATTGGTGGGAGTTCCCTGGCTGTCCAGTGGTAAGGACTCAGCTGCCAGGGTCTAAATTTGATCCCTGGTCAGGGAACTAAGATCCCATAAACCTTGTGACACAGCCAAAAAGAGAGAGGAATTAGAAAGACGAGGTTGCCAGCGCTTGCGTGCATGTATGCACGCTTAGTCGTGTCTGATTCTTTGCAACCCCACAGACAGCAGCCCACCAGGCTCCTCTGTCCATGGGCTTTCCCCAGACAAGCATATGGAGTGAGGTGCCATTTCCTCCTCCTAGGCATCCTCCTTAACCAGGATCGAAACCACGTCTCCTGTGTCTCCTGCATTAGCAGGCAGATTCTTTTTTACTGAGCCACTTGGGAATCCCAGGGTTGCCAATGGTAGGCTAAAAATGGCCTCCAAAGACATCCACGTTCTCATCCTGGGAACCTGTGAATTGTTACCTTGTATAGTATAGGAGACTTTGCAGATGTGTTTCAGGTGAGGATTTGAGATGGGGTGATTGTCATGAATTATCCTAGTGGACTGCAAATGCAATCACAAGTGTCCTTGTAACAGGGAAGCAGAGGGAGATTTAACATAGGAAAGAAGGCCCTGTGACAGGCAGAGAGCAGCAGAGTCGCAGAAGGCCTGAGGATGCAGGAAGTGGGATAGGAGAAGTGTGTAGCCCCTGGAAAGGCGAGGGGCAGATTTCCCCTCAGCACACACCCTTGCCAACACCTCAGCTTTAGCCCAGTGAAACTGATTTTAGCTTCTGACCTCCAGAACTGCAAGAGGATAAGGTGTCTTGTTTTCAGCCACCAAATTTGTGGTGATTTGTTACAGCAGCCGTAGGGAACTAGTACACAGAGAATGAACCAAAATTAGAGCACAGGTTGCAAGAGGCAGTCCTGCTGTCACTTGATGGGAGACCTGCTGGCTTAAATCAGCATCCTTAGACTTCAGCGTGGGTGAGAAGCATCTGAGATGCTTTTCTTCAAATGGGGTATCTCCCAACCCAGCCCCATGTCACCTTACCCTTGCTTTCCCACCTCTACCAACTGATTCAGCCAGGAGGCCAGAACCTGGGCAACTGCCTCTGGGTCTAAAGCTAATGTCCTGAGTGCCCTCAAGCTTCAGGAAACCCTGGTCTAGATAGCATTTTCTATTTCCTTAATCAAAATTCAGTACAATGACTATTTCTGTTTCTTAGGGAGAACACCTTGTTCTGTGTCTGACATGTAGCAGGTACTCAGCAAGGGTATTTATTTATCTGTTTGACAAGTCCATAAACTCAGACCTCTCCAAAGGCCTCTGTGTTTGCTAAGTGAATTCCACATTCTATGGTCCTTGCTATAATCCTATTCTTAATCTAGTTTTACTAAAAGCCATTGGTACAGGAGCCTATCTTGGCCAAGTATGTCAGTCATTTTACTTTATAAATCCCATGGCTTCATTCACTGTCTTTAGACTTCAACAGCAGACAGCCTTTCCAAATCATGAAAGGGAGGCCAGGCAAAACAATTGTCAAAATATAAACACACACACTCAGGGGGAAATGGTGCCTTTTGTTTTTTGTTTCTCTATTCTATCCATGAAGTCCAGAGCCCATCTAGATAAAATGCTGGCATTTGGCAACCCCTGTGGGCAGCAAGGCACCTCCCTCTTTGGCATCCCTCTGTCCACCAGATGCTGCTTCTCTCTGCCCAACTGAAAGTCCATGTTGGTGGAGGGAGGTGCGTCCTAACCCAGCACCAGCCTGCCCCTTGAGGCATGGCAGGGTCAGCCCTCGTGCAGAAGATGGACCTCAGACATAGACCAGCGCGAGGAGGCTTCCACGTTAGTGATGAGTTTATTGCACTTGACTCTCAGACTGATACAAGGAGTGTGTCTGTGATATGAAATCAATAGAGCTTAGACCCCTCTGTGGTTGCTTGCACTGGATGATAGCTAAGAGAAGCCTGCAAATGTCTAGGCACTCGTATGAGATTCATTTAACTTGGTTAGTGAAGCTGACAGTTTGCATAGTTTGAAAGTCATCCAGTGAAAACCCAAGCCCTATCAGATAACAATGGAAAAGAAAAAAGTGAGAGAGAAAGAGGGAATTTTAAGGCCAGAATTACTGAACAGTTCCATTTGTATACAGGCTAATTTATGTTTCCGTGAGAATCTGCCAGGCTACTCCAGCAGTTTTAGCAACACATTAGCTCTACCCATGTTTATTAAATATTTAAACATCTCATTTTTATTGAGCTGTAAGGTCTGCTGAATATATAAGCAAAAGGAGAAGGATGAATATTCCTTCTCGTGGCAAGAATACAACAGCACCTCTTTGCTCGTCACCTGCCCCCATCTGTGCAATAAAGTCACATTTGGATTCTCATATTTGCTAGAAAAAGAAATGAATCATTCTCTGTCCTCCATAAATACATATTATCTGCATAAGTCCAGATCAATTGCTTGATCTATCACAACATTAATTGATCAGCATAGCATCTGTCTGTCCATTTAGTCATCTGAGAGAGAAGCAGATGACATATAATTAGTTCCATCATGGAATAACACTTTCCCTCCAATTAGCATAGGCTTGAATGTGATAGGGAGTTTCTATTTCTTGAAGGCAGGTAAGTATTTATTAATTCATTGTACCAGCTTTAACAAATCAGTTTAGGGACCGAATGTCTCCTGTTTAAAATGAGTATCATTGGTCAGAAATGTTATTTTCAGTGTGGTGCCTATGACATAGTCTGTAAACTTCCATGGCAAAAGATTGCAGCTCCAGTAAACTAAACCCATGGCCACACCACCTCACTCTTATGATGGACAGTAATCAGTGAGCTAATAAAACTATTGGAGCTGAAATCATATTTTGCATTCACAGCAGCAGTGGAATAATGAATAAGCCATAGAGATGAATATACATATTTATTTCCCCTCTCTCCTACAGGCGCAGATGACTTTCTTGCCTTCTAGCTGTATGAGAGTCAACACAATGTTTGATGCAATGAAAACACAGTAGCAAATCATGTTTCACGAGGTAGATGGCTTCTGCTATTAGCACTTCCCATTCACTGGGGATGAGCAGATGGTTTGTGAGGGTCTCTCTCTAAGAAGGCAGAATCATAATTCCAAGCCCAGAGGTCAGGAATTTATTTTCATTGTGTCAAAAGCATATTTTAAAGATGTAATGTATATTTGGGTATCTCCTAACTCACTGGGTAGGTGTGCTGCTTGTTACAGAGATAACTGAGGTTTTATGACACAGAGTTTGGGTCAAGAATGAAAAGTTTTGAAGATTTACATTTTTCTCCAACCTTGACCTTTTGGCTTTATTCCTTAATTAAGCAAAGACATGGCAGCGAAAGGGAGTATTATGGGCCTGCTGTATCCCCAGGGCGTTATGAGGTACCAGACACAGTTAAGCTATCTCAAGACAACCATGTTCTCTGGAGTTACTTTATTGCTATTATAAAAAATCTTTATTATGGGAAAAAAATATGTATTTTTATGCCAGGAGAAGATGAAGATGACAGTTAGGCTGTTGAATGGTAGTTTCAGTTGAGCTTCGTGCCCACAGAGATTGTAAAACACCCTAGACTAGGGGAGGCCTCCTGATAGAATCTTAAGAAACCTAAAGGGGTATATTAATCTTTGTGAAATTCATAGTTGGAACAGGTTACCATTAACTGGCACTTTCCAGTTATCAAGATATTTTATGAAACTGAAAAAAGTCCTATTAGACTTGCTCACAGGGCCAACTTTGGGGGTGTGGCTGGCGAGACCATTTCTTCCCGGACCATCTTGACAGTGGGAACCTTGAGACCCCGTGTCCTCAGGATGCCCGCTGCTTCCGTTCTGTGCTGCTTTGCCTGGCTCTCTTGCAGACGCTTCTGTGTGAGCTGGCTTTCCTTTACCAGGGAAAAGAAAACCGTGAGTCGAAGGGCTGCTATTTCCCTTTCCGTTGAAAATCTGGCACTGCTTGGACTTCATTTTTGTTGTTTTTAAAGGAAATAAACTGTCCTTTCCCCTCTGAAAAAATCACCTGCCCGGGACTTCCCAGGTGGCCCAGGAGTTAAGACTCTGCCTTCCAATGCAGGGGGTGCGAGTTCGATCCCTGGTCAGGGGGCTAGAGCCCATGTGACTTGTGGCCAAAAATCCAAAACATAAACAACAGAAGCAATAGTGTAACAAACTCAATAAAGATTTAAAAAATAAATAAATCACCTCCACTTAAACCACTCAACACTTCCTTCTATCCGTGTTAGCCAAAATCAAGCTCCCTATTTAAAAAGTAGTACTCCTTAAACCTGTTATCCTGGGGTTCCTTCGCTTCCAGGGAAAGTTGCTTTTGCGTTTCATCCCCACTGAACTCCAGAGGACTTTGAGGTGGCTCTTGCATTTCTTTTCTCCTGGCTTTTACTGATGGCTCTTCTAGGAGCTGGCCTCCTGGAGTTTACCTGTCCCATATGTATCTGTAGTCAGGGAGCGGATGCTAGCATTATTCCCCTTCTTCCCCTGGGAGGGTGAGGTGACTTGGGATCCCTCACCCAGACTTTCTGCTCTGGACGGCGGAAATGGGTGACTGTTTTCAATCCAGCGGCAGGAGCAGGGGACCGTTAGTGTCCCCCGGCTGGCAGAAGAGCCAAGATCTCACGCTGTACAGCCCTGCTCAGAGGAAGCCAAGGGCCCAGGTTCAAGAGGAGAGGCTCACAGAGCCACTTCCCTGGAGGGCAGGGCCACCTTCCCTCCGTATGTCAAGTCCCAGCTTCGGAGCAGCCCTCCCAGTGGTGAGGCACACAGCAATACCCTCAGCTCGCCAGGCCAACCATTTTGCCTCCTTCCTGAGAAATAAATTACACAAGAAACAAAAGCCAGAACCCCCAAACCCTACAAACAAAAAGCTTACGTTTCTATGTACAGAAAGACTGAGGCTACTTGCTTTTTATTTATTTCTATCATCACATTGCTCTTGCACAAGTCTGCGGCTCTGCCTTCCCTGTGTTCTATGCTTCTGGCACGCCAAGGGGCTTCCAATCCATCATCTCCTCACCCAGGGCCCCAAACCCCCAGCTGCCCCTTAAGACCGCTATAGGTCAAGTCTCGATACACTCATCAGAGGCACTTAAAATCTCGCAGTCCTAGGTTATGGCTCGCTTTTTAGCTCTTTTTTTTCCAGTACAACAAAACTGCATTCCAAAGATTTGGAACGGTCCCTTGGATCATAATGAGATTTCACCAACCGATCTGATAAGTCATTTGTGCAGAGCCCGTTTGGGGCATTGCTTGGTGAGGAAGCTGCAAGAAGACGCACAGTCCCAGCTTCTGTCAGGGACAAAATGGTGTTGGGGGAAGAGGAACATGTTTCATCTTCCCTCTGACCCTACAACATAGTAAGCTGAGGTTGTCATTGGGCACTGTGTTTGGGAATCAGCAAGAGAAGTTCCAACTGGACCTGAAGAAAGATGGGGCTGTGAGGGACTTGGGGCAGCAAGGAGAAGACTTGTGAATCAGAGAAATCCCTGTGGCCAATATCTGCAGCCAAAGATATTCACATTGCTTATTGCAGAAACCTTTTGCTGGATATCAGTTTTCCAGCGAGAATGTCACTTTGGGTTTCTAGATCATTATATTCTGTGATTCTATATATTTCATTCTATTTCTATTTCTCTTATATTCTTATTTTGGACAGAGTTTGTTTCATGGTGTAAGTCTGCTTGATACATCCTTACGGAAGATGCTCAAATTGTGTGCATCAGAATCAAACCATTCTGCACACAGCTAGCTCCATGTTTCCTCCCAGACACCAAGTGGCATCCAGTTGGGCCTCTGAGCCCCTCCACATGTGCAGATCTTTCCCTCTGTGGGGCTTCCCTGGTGGCTAGATGGTAAAGAATCCGCCTGCAATGTGGGAGACCTGGGTTGGATCCCTGGGTTGGGAAGATCCCCTGGAGGAGGGCATGGCTACCCACCCCAGTATTCTTGCCGGGAGAATCCCCATGGACAGAGGAGCCTGATGGGCTACAGCCCATGGGGTTGCAAAGAGTCAGACTCATCTGAGCGACTAAGCACAGCACTCCTTCTGTTATGAAAGCAAGTCATCTCAAGAGATTGATGTCATTGAATGTCCCCAAAGTGTTGCCGTCACGTCCGTAGACTCAGAACTTCACCATTTCATTTCATCAGTTTTCAGAGCTTATTGAGTTACGTTGTGTTTCTTGTCTTCCGAAACACAGTGTGCTCTTCCTGCAGTGCTCTTATTTGGAAGAACCCAATGCAGGCCCCCCAGGAGCCAGGGGGAAAAGCCTTCCTGTAATGAACCAGTGTGAGCAATATAGGAAAAATGTGGTGCAAAGCTGGCAGAAAAGCAAGCTCTAGTTTTCCTCCTTCTAAAGGATTATATCAAACAGGTTTAAAATAATGGATAGTATCTGGTCTCTCGGCGTGTGGCGGCAGAAAGGTGACTGCCACCAATGAGATAACGTCACGTGGACTGGATGTACTGAAAAACACTCCAAATGTTATGCACATAACAAAGTGAGCGTGCTTGGTCCCGAGGAACAAAATGGACCAAAGCAAGTTACAAATGGGCGTTATGACTCAAGGGTTGAATGGAAATAGCTAAGAAACTATGAGGCAAACACATCGCCAAGCTACCCTTCCTTGTGAACATCACCAGCTTTTCCTGATTTCTTTAAAAATGCTGTGAAGAAGATGTAGAAAGTAGAATCTGAGCAAAGTGAGGATTAGCATCTGCAAAGGAAACTCCTGGGGTAACTAATGATTCAGTAAGAAGTATGCAGAGATAGAATTGGATCGTTTTTTTACAAAGAAAGACCTGGTTGACATCACACAGACACCATCAAACCCACTTCTCTCTGCCTGATTAATAGAAGCCCCAAAGACTATTCAGATCAGATTGTTGACTTGGGCCTCAGCTGAATCCACTATAGGTGATGCTATTTCACCTAATCAAAGTTCTTCAGCAGAGAATAAACGACAGTTCCTTGTATCTGGCCAAGTGTTTGTTCATGAAGGAGTCCCGAATCTTCCAAATTCATCTAGCCATGATGAGGAGCTCAAGAAAAGAAACATTCTCCTTTCCACCAGCAAGTTGTTTATCTTAATAGTTAGCAGAGGACAAAGGTTTTCTGTTATGATTTGTTTTCCTTTTTTTTTTTCCTGTTTCAAAGTTTTTGTCTGAGAGTCCAGAACTTAAAGATGACTCCATTTTGCAAGAAAACCATGTCTAAGTTACAGCATGCTGGGAGAGGGGGGGCTCCTAACTGACTTCTCACGCAGGGTCTCTATTTTTGTTGTTTCAGTTAGTTGCAGGTGCTGGCGCACAGGCGCACACAGGCAGATAGTGAAATTCTGCTAAAATTGCTGAAGAGGTGGGAAAAGTGAGTTTAAGTGTGTTTAGCTCCTAAATTCAATAAGATAGTGAGGGTAATGATCACTAACAACGGTCTTGTCCCTGGTTTTGTTTAGGAGTCATTCAAATTCTGCGATGTTTATGGCTCATTCTTCCTTAAGAAACTGGATTTCTTCCAGTTCTTAGCCCCTAGCCCCACACTCGCGCCAGTGGAAGCCAGAAAGCCAACGCTTGAGTAACGTGGCAATGCATTTTAAGAAGAAACAGCTCCTCGGAAGTGGGGAGAAAATATATTACTGGACTTTGCAGAGGCCAACACGCCCCAGCAGGTAGGAGACCACGAGGAGTGGGGTCCTGCTGGCCGCCACGGGCCCCCTCCTGCCCGCCCCTCGCGCCAGCGCCCGTTGCAAAGGCCGGGGCCCCAGTCGTCGGGGCTCCCAGGGGAGCCGGGCCCTCGCGCTCCCTCCAGGATGGGACAGGATATGACAGCCCGGTTTGTGCACTAGCATCCTTAATATTCCCTTCCTTTCAGAAGCAAATAGAGCGTTCCCTATCTGAATGCTAATTTCCTAGTTAAAAACCCTCCCTTGCTGACAAGGGACTGAAAGAGTTTTAAATCACAGATGTAGAGTATCAAATGCTATAATGCTCTTGCAATAGTGCATTGAAGCCTCAATTAATTAACCCTTGGGCTAAGTAGGCAGGTACATGGCGGTGGCCGCAGGCGGTGGATGGATGAGATTTAAATGTGCATCTCATTTCCCCAGCACGGAGCATGCCGTTTGGTTCAGAAAGGAGTCATTTTGCACACTCGCCTCATTTACTCGGCGCTTTAATCCTCCTAATTCCACCTGAGATCGGGGGAGAATTGAAAAGGAAGGCGAGGAGCAGAGGCTGCGGGCCGGGCTTTTGTGGCGCGCGGTCCCCCGGGGCCGCGCCGCGCGGGGCCTCTCCCCGGC
>SJXQ01005661.1:98165-154601 GCA_006408695.1 Aepyceros melampus
CCCCGAGCCCACGCTGCCTGGGTGCGGGGCCCCCGGGCCAGGCGGCGGCTTGCAGTGGGCGCGCCGGGGCGCAGGGAGCTGGGGGTGTCCGCGGGGCTAAGCTGCGGAGCCCCGACGCCCGGTGGGCGTGCAGGTGCGGTGGGCTAGGATCCACCGCGCTCGGGGGTCCCGCCGCCGGGGTTCCAGAACCGGGTCCCACCCCCGGCCCTGGCGCCGCGTCCCGCGCGGACTGGGTGTAACTCTCCAGCTCATTTCTCTCCACGCGATTTACCATCTGTGAACTCGTCTTTAACCTAATAAAAATCATCTAGCTTTTGACTAACAAGAAAAGGAAACAGTGCTCATTGTGGGGTTTGGGGAAAATGGCTTCACTAATGTGCAGGATGAGAACGGAGTGATTTATAGGCGGTTTTAACTGTGGGCTATGATTAGGGGGCTGGTAGTAAGTGCATTAGGTGTCTAAGTGTGGCAATAGAGTAAATAGGCGTTTTATTTATCGCAGTGCCAGGGGCCTCTTAGCGGAAGAGCGCTTCTCCAAATTGAAATATAGCAGAGTTTACACTCCTGATTAGGGCTTCAAGCGCAGAGCCCAAGGCTATCAGCTAAGCAGAAACAACGCTCGCTGACACCTAATTGTCACTGGATTAATGTGCAAACAGGGACAGCGAACAGCAACAACAAATAACCTAGTGTCAGAGCCGTCGGGGGCGGCGTCCACTCGCAGTGACTTGGGGCCAAATTGGAGTTTATATGTCAAAACAGGCTCGGATCAATGTGTCGGCCGCCTCCTGCGAAGGGCCGCGGAAGCCCCGGCAGTGGCTGATCTATGTGTGTGTGTGGGCATATTACCTGCCCGGAGTGGAGGGGAGCAGGCAGACAGAGGAGGTGAAATGCCTTTCCATTAATTTTTTTTCTGCTTGATGCTCCCGAATTCACAGCTATTAAGATGAATTTATGTGAATCAGGTCTTTCTCTCCAGGATCTTGTGACTTTCGCCTGTCTCCATATAAAATTTAATAACCTGTTTGTGAATCAAATCATTCCCTCAGCAACAGATTCAATCTGGGTTGCCACCTGTCTGGCTTTGGACAGGAGCAACCAAATTGGGCAGCTGGGCTCCAGCTTTTCACAGGACGGCTGCTTGGTTGGCTGAAGGGGAGCTTAGTTTGCTCTAAGGGGGTTTTCCAGAGCAAAAACTAGGTGTACTGAAGGGGAAAGGAGGACAGCCTTCCACATTCCCCAGGCCTTGCTTTTCTTTAAATGACCAAATTGGTGACAGCCCTATTTTAAAAACACAAGAACTCATAACAGTCCAAAGCAAGTGGTGGAATAGGTTACCATCCAAGGAGGTCTTATGCCCACTCATTTTTCTTCTACAATTAGCCATTTCAGGAGGGAAAAAGTCACAAATACATGAGTTATGTTCCTAAATGTATTTCTAAAGTTCTTAAGTTTTATTGAGCATGAAAGTTGGTCTTTCCCTGTGTTAAGGATTGAAGAAGCTATAGAACTAGCTAGTAGCTCAATGGTGCAAAGTCTTATGATTTAAACTTGACATTTGCAATTTTTTGCTGTAAAATATTACTTTCTTTATTTCAAGACTTTACTTGAAAACCTCATAATTCCTTTTAAGCTCCATTTGATTGTCAATTGCACAACTCTCTCTAAAGCTTAGGGCTTATGATTTTCATACACACATGATTTATGCTTTCTGTGGCACAATATAATGTACTTTGGTGCAGCTCCTACTTATTTCCTCTTGCATCATGAGAGCCTTCCCTTTTAGAGACTGGGGTTTTATAGCGAAGCTATGAAAGAGTTGTGACCTGACACTTGGTCTCCCTGAAGGGTCTTTTTCGCTGCCACAGCCAGCCTTCTGTATCACTCCATTTAATGCATTTTCAGAAAATGGTGATCTGGCTATCTACACATTTGGATAATACAATGAAATAAATTTTCACTACTGGAGGTGTCAATAACTGGCCACTGAAAGCCCACTCATTGCCTCAAGAATGGGGACAAGCATGCAGAACTTGTTTTGGAATTGCAAACACTGAAATTTCTTTTAATCCACTTACTGTGAAAAAAATCATGAAGCTAGATCTACAATGAAAAAATCCCATTTCCATTTTATTAACAACATGCTGGATGAATCGGAGAAGGCAATGACAACCCCACTCCAGCACTCTTGCCTGGAAAATCCCATGGATGGAGGAGTCTGGTGGGCTGTAGTCCATGGGGTTGCTGAGGGTCGGACACGACTGAGTGACTTCGCTTTCACGCATTGGAGAAGGAAATGGCAACCCACTCCAGTGTTCTTGCCTGGAGAATCCCAGGGGCGGGGCATCCTAGTAGGCTGCCTTCTATGGGGTTGCACAGAGTTGGACATGACTGAAGTGACTCAACAGCAGCAGCTGGATGAGTCTGATGTGTTTTTAATCCAGATGCAGAACTCTAGGTCCATCCAAGCTGCTAACTAGAGTATAAAATTTAAGTTAGTGCCCTCCTTAAACAAAAACATTTAAACTACCAAAATGTCACAAGGAGATCTTGAGTTTTTTGAGGAGAAATCACACAGGAAACATGTGATTTTGTTCATCCTAATTATGACTCATAAATCTTTTTTGTGGATGCCAAAAGCGAGAGGGAGATGTAGAGACTGTTAAGCCCTTTAAACATCCCTATTTGCAGATGGGAGAACTGAGACCTAGAAAGGTTAAATATATTGCTCAAGATTATACACACACACAATGAAACCTTCCAACTATTCCTTATATACAATCATTATTCCAATCAAGCCATAAGCAGTGTAAATATATGAGAAAATATCAAGTGTTTTTGTCATACTTTGTTAATATTGTTCAAGCACTTAAACATTAAAACTTTCCTGCCCTATAAAAAGTGACTTTTTAAAAATTGCTGACTTAAAGTAAGAGAAAACGGGTGTTATTCTTTGTTCACTTATCTGGAAATTGTGAAACAGAATTAAAATTTTAAAAACATCTTCAGTGTTTGAAAGAACTGGCATATCTCTGTCATTTGTAGTTCAGATTTTTAAAAATTCTTTTCCAGTTTTCTGCCCTTTTTATTGCCCATTTTTTTGCTTTTTTACCATCTCCTTCAGTCTCTACAGGGAGGAAACTAAGACTCAAGAAGTTGATTTTGTCATAACTTGATGAGATATTTCATGGAGGATTTAATATAGAACTCCAGATAGAATGTAGTTTATCATACTTACCCATGGTTTTCCTTTGTTCCTAGTATGATGAGTAATCAGGAATAACCTTGATTATATTGCCATGCCCTCGCCCAGGGGACCTTCCCAACCAGGGATCAAACCCAAATCTCCCACATTGCAGGTGGATACTTTACTGTCTGAGCCACAAGGGAAGCCCATATTAAAAGAAGGAAAGGGAATATTTTGTCAGTTTTTCAGTAATTCTGCTGAAGAGTTAGACGTATTTGTACATGAATCTGTCTCAGAGTTTCAGTGATTGCCTTAGAGGTTGAACTTCAGGATATGCCTGAGTTATTAAGCCTCTGCCCCACTGGTGTGGCTAGGTTATAGGAGAGTTGCTGCTGCTGCTAAGTCACTTCAGTCATGTCTGACTGTGTGTGACCCCAGAGACAGTAGCCCACCAGGGATTCTCCAGGCAAGAATGCTGGAGTGGGTTGCCATTTCCTTCTCCAATGCATGAAAGTGAAAAGTGAAAGTGGAGTCGCTCAGTCGTGCCCGACTCTTAGCGACCCCATGGACTGGAGCCTATCAGGCTCCTCCATCCATGGGATTTTCCAGGCAAGAGTACTGGAGTGGGGTGCCACTGCCTTCTCCGATAGGAGAGTTGAGTAAAGTGAAATAAAATTATGTCAACCAAGAAAAAACAAGTCTCCCAGAATTTTGAAAATGACTGTTTCAATCTAGAGCTAACCTGAAATTTCTGACAATGTGTTCAGACTCTGGGAAGTATATTCACGTTAAGGAAACTTCTGAAATCTAAGATGGGGACCACTAATGAAGCCTGAACTTTGATGAGCATGACCCAGTCCACACAACTTACCCACCCCAACCTGAGTTCCTGAGAATTTCAAACCAATCATCATCAAAATAACTAGAACTCACCTTGTAACTGGGCTTCCCAAGTGTTCAGTGGTAAAGAATCCACCTGCTAATTCAGGAAAGGCAGGAGATGCTGGGTCAGGAAGATCCCCTAGAGGAGGAAATGGCAACCCACTCCAGTATTCTTGCCTGGAAAATCCCATGGACAGAGGAGCCTAGCAGACTACAGTCCATGGGGCTGCAAAGAGTTGGGCACAACGGAGCCACTGAGCACGTATGCAAAGACATTGCTTAGAGAAGGACCAGGTGCTGAAGGAGAGAGAGGTGACTGGTGGAAGGCATGGGTGCTGGTGGGCCAGGCCCGACAGCCTCCAAACAGGCACGGACCGCAGTTTCCTGATGCCTCCCGGGGGCTGGGCACAGAGCTTCTCAAGGTGAGGTCCCGAGCCCTCCAGCTCTGCAGCCAGCAACACGCTGCCCCCGCCCAGCCCCAGGAGCTCTCATGCAGAGCTCTAGAGTTTAAAATGCTCCGACTAAAGGACCTACACATTTTCTTGTAAACGTGAGGTTATTAATCACTTACGCTTTAGCAATTTGAACTCTAATATTACAGTTTGAGGAAAAGACTTGAAGAGACACTGATGACTGATTTAAAAGACTCCTTCAGACCACAGGAGTACTTCATTAGGCAAACTCGTCAATGACTTTCTTCTTAAATGCATTTGCTCATGAGAACTTCAGTGGTTGTCACTATTTGCCTTTACTATATACAGTAATAACCTATGTTTCTTTTTACATTCTCAGGTTATGAAAGCAGTCTTCCATTCTTTTTTCAATGTATTTATTTTTATTTAATGTATTTTTTATTGATGTGTAGTTGATGTAACAATATTTTTGATGTAACAATATTAATATTAGTTCCGGGTGTACAACATAGTGATTCAATATTTTTATAGACTATGCTCCATATAAAGATGCTACTTGCTTTTCAGGTTCTCACGCTACTGTAATAGTTTTCTTTAACAAAAAATAATTTGTGGACTAAGAATACTGAAGGTAGCCTCTGCCTAATTTTCTCACCTATTTAAATTACTATGTCATAACTTTAAGAAATACCATGAATTCATATATATAGTAACATAATTTTTTTGCCATTTTTACTTTCTGAAATAAAATGAAAACTTAACATATCCCAAATTAATACTCTCTTCACTTTTCACTTTCATGCATTGGAGAAGGAAATGACAACACTCTCCAGTGTTCTTGCCTGGAGAATCCCAGGGATGGGGGAGCCTGGTAGGCTGCTGTCTATGGGGTCGCACAGAGTTGGACACGACTGAAGCAACTTAGCAGCAGCAGCAGCAGGATGGTACAGGAAGCTCAGTTCTGTAACATCATAAAATGTTACACATCTACACACTTTTCTTATATTTAAACCTTAATTAAAGGCAGATGAGGTATACTGGATTCCAAACATGCATATTGTCCTTTGGCAAGCAATTTTCTACCCTGATGCCAGAGCGCTAATTCTATTTTCTTGTTACTACCAGATTTTAATGACCCCATGGCGTGCTGGACCCCATGCAGTCCATGGGGTTGCAAAGAGTCGGACATGACTGAGTGACTGAACTGAACTGAACCAGATTTTAAAATCCAACTTGTGGACACAGAGTGGGAAGGAAAAGATGAGAGGAGTTGGAAGACTGTGATTGACACATATACGCTAATGCGTAAAATAGCTAGCTAGTGGGGAGCACAGGGAGCTCAGCTCAGTGCTCCGTGATGACCTAGATGGGTGGGATGAGGGTGGGGTGGGAGGGAGGCCTAAGAGGGAGGGGATATATGTATTCATATGGCTGACTCACTTCAGTGTACAGCAGAAAGGAACACAGCACTGGAAAGCCGTTATATCCCAATAAAATGTTTTTTTAATCAAAGAGGCATTTTCTACATGGAGCCTCAAGGTTCCTCTGATGCAACGTGTATCAGCTTGTGTTGTTGCACGGTTAAAATGAAAGGCAAAGTACATGCCAAGCAGTCAGCAACTCTTCCTATCTGCTCAATATTGCTCATGGGGAGCAATGTATCGTGTGCTTTCTGTACACTCTTGGAAGGTAAGATTTTTTTTTTCCCCCGCTTGAGGGAAGTTTTTCTAAGAGCACATCTTTTTAATGCTATTCTTTCCCCTTCTCAGTGAGGGACTATTGATTGAGTGGACACCGCTTACTGTAGCTGTTCTGAGCTGCCAGCAGCTGAGTTTCCTGTGATTGATTTCATAGAGCACCTTTTATACTTGAGAAATCCCAAAGCACTTAACAAAGCAGTGAATGAGTTTGATGCCGATAGTGACGGCGTAGGCAAACACCGGCAATGGCACGAGCCCACGGAGCTCGCATCGCTTCAGATTCTTGAACTCTCCAGAGGACTGCTCAGTCAGGTCACCACCGTTCTTTCTGGTTGGCTTGGAATCTCCAGACTGCAAAGGACATTTAGCCAACTTCTCACACACCCCTGGGTCTCTGAGCAGCCCTCAACCACTCAAGACGGATGAGACAGGCCACTGCGGGTGGCTTCCGCCAGCCACTAATCCCCTAGGCCTCTCGTTCCTCTGTGGTTCAGCACGGGGTGAGACTGAGGGGTCCCATTCAGAAGTTCTAAGATCACCTCTGATTTCTTGAGTAATTACTGTGCCTCAAGGAGGTACCCAGTGCTGCTTCAGGCCTCTGCTCTGCAGAGAGAAGACTCTTTCCTGCCACTGCCTGCTCAGTCATCTTCGACTCTGTGTGACCCCATGGACTGTACCCAGCCAGGCTCCTCTGTCCATGGAATTTTCCAGGCAAGAATATTGGAGTGGGTTCCCATTTCCTCCTCCAGGAGATCTCCCTGACCCAGGGATCGAACCCATGTCTCCTTCGTCTCCTGCACTGGCAGGCGGATTCTTTACCACTGAGCCACCCGGGAAGCCCTTAGTACTAGTTAAGTGCCTCAAAGAGCAAGAGGACAGCTCTGGAAACGCAGAGTGGGCTGCCGAGAAGAGGAACAGAGCCTCATTCACTTCTTGAGCTCTAGCCCAGCGCTCAGCACGCAATCACCCTTCGTGAACGTTTGTTGAGTGGGTACGTGAACATGCAGTGTCTGTGCTGCGTCAGAGAAAGGCAGATTTCAGTCCAGAATAATGGGTGTCCACAGCCCAGCACCAGTCTGTCTTCACAGGGCGCATGCAAAATAAGCCAGCCTTGTCCCCATAGAAACGGCTGAAGTGGGACAAAAATAATGCCCTTGGCTTTCTCTACCCTGCTTCCTGAAGCAAGAAGCTAAAGTTGCATGTTTTACCTACAGGTTTGGGAGGAAAAGAAGGAGAAAACTGACAAGGTGAGAAGAACAGAAGATAGGCTCAGGGGGAGGACGGTGGTCTGTGAACCTCCAGGAAAATGAATTGGTGGAAGGAGGGTCGGCTCACCGCCTGGTGTAAGTCTCAGAGTGGCAAGGAGACTGTCACTGAAAGAGGAGAAAGAAAGTGGTAATATTCTTCTCAGGAATCTGGGCTTTTCTTGTCAATGGCCTGAGCTTCCTAAGTGTGCTTCATAGGGATGGGGGCTGGTACTAGGGAGGAGAGAGAAAGAGGAAGCCGGGCTTAGTCCTCTAGCCCCACATCCCTAAGGAGCAGACTTGGTGGCCGTGGAAAGGCGACAGTGCAAAGAGCTGACGGGGTTCCCCAGACCCCAGCTGGGAGTGGGTGTACATCCAGGCGTCTGTGTTTCATATGTCTGATCATCGAATTCATTCAGTTTCTCAGTCATGTCCGACTCTTTGCGACCCCATGGACTGCAGCACGCCACACTACCCTGTCCATCACCAAATCCCGGAGCTTACTCAAATTTATGTCCATCGGGTCAGTGATGCCATCCAACCATCTCATCTTCTGTCTTCCCCTTCTCCTGCCTTCAATCTTTCCCAACATCAGGGCCTTTTCAAACAAGTCAGTTCATCACATCGGGTGGCCAAAGTATTGGAGCTTCAGCTGCAGCATCAGTCCTTCCAATGAATATTCAGGAGTGATTTCATTTAGGATGGACTGGTTGGATCTCCTTGCAGTCCAAGGGACTCTCAAAAGTGTTCCCAACACCACAGTTCAAAAGCACCCATTCAAATAGCTTGCTCCAAAGAAAGCGGGACTAAGTTAAAATGATCGTTGCATTCCTCTCTATCTGTGCTTTCTTTTTGTCATGTACATGGCCATGGCTTTGAAGTTCATTTCTCAGCCAACAAATCACTTGTTTTGCCTCATGTGGTGCACTGACATAGTGTATCTCCTTTGCTCTTCAAGTGGCCCCAGGGAGGCTGATTGTATTGTTATGCCCATTTTACAGATGTGGAAGCTGAGGCCCAGACAGAGGTCAGGCGACTCAGCCATGGTCACACACCTAGCAAACAGTGAAGCTGGAATTTAAATCCAAGTTATTCGATGCCGCATCCCACTCATAGTCCACTATGCCTTGCTGTCTCCATCTTTAGTTTAAAAAAATCAGTCAATCAATCCTGCTTGAATAAAAGGAAGTTTATTGTTCTGATGTCCTGGTATTGGAAGGATTAGTTGTGAATGTTTATAATTTATTTCTGAGCTCAAACCACATAGCTGGCTGCTTACTACTCTAAGTTATCAGCTAAAATATATTTCTTAAAAAATCACAGGCCTCCTTCTTCTTTTGGGAGCAGAAACAAACACATATGATTTTCATCCGTAAAGTTCGTGGTTGTGTGGATTGACGCCACTTGAGGCATCCTTTCTCTGGAGACCTCAGTCGCTCTGAGATGAAAAGGCTGGACTGAACCTGTGTGCTCCCAGTCCCCTTCCAGCACCAAGGTTCTGTGATTCTGGGCTGATGACGGTACAGTGACCTCTAGCTAGAGAACAGAGACAGACTGGAATGGCAGGACTGGCAGCTCAGATTCAGACTGGCCTACTGGGGGCTGAGTACACACCAGCTGGGCTCAGGTACACACACAGGGCATGGTTCCTGCCTTCCAAGACTCTGGGGTCCATGAAGCCCCCCAAAGGGGCCTGAACAACGGACGAGTTGTTGCTCAGATGTTTGTATTTCATTGGACAATTTTAAGATATATTCCTTGCACACATAGGATAATTTAAAGACTGTCTATATCTGACTAATCGTTCCTGATAGCCACTGAAAAAAGAAGTCCTATTTAAATAGATTTTGAGGAGACCTGAAAAAAACATGGTGTTATATTCTTGGAGGCTGCAAAGAAAAGCAATTCCAGAGACTTAAAGGGTGAGGGAATAGGCTGTGGAGTCCAACGGGAGGATGGGTAGGGCCTCTGGCGTTTCTGGCTGACATGAGTGAGCTGAAGGACCTGATTAAGAGAACTAGGGCCCACCTCGAGGAGGGGCTCGGGTGGGGGCCGTGGATCGCATGACAGTTTTGTTTGGAAGAAAAGCCAATCAAAGTCCCAGGGAGTCCTGGCAAAGCCTAAGAAGAGAAAGCTGTTCCCTTGGAGAGAGTGGCATTTTGGAAAACTGAAAATCGCTTCAGTAATATTGTATGCGAGAATCTTTGTAACCAAAAAGAAATGAAATAAACCTCTCAGTTTGAAGGCTTCTTCAATATTTTACAAATCACACAATCATCTCCAGCTTGCGACACGAAGACAAATCCCCACGACAAACCGTATGGAACATTAGTGATATCAGGATAAGCTACATCTGCCGAATATCAATGATAGGATCCCTTCTTGCTGCTAGTGTGGTTGACAATGTGAGGCGGAGGGCCCATTTTTTTTTTTCCCTGTTAAAAATGGAAATCGGCGTTTGAGTATTCCATGAAGTTCTTCAGGTTCATTAACAAGGTCAAAATCAATGTTATTTTACTGTTTGGAATCATTTTTGGCGGAACAATGAAAAGAAACCATAGTCGAAGTAGTCTTAATATAATCATTTTCTTTTCATTGTTCTTTATGGGAAAATAATTTGGCCCGAAATTTAGTGGTCCCTTCAGGGAGGTGATATCTTTAAAAAGGTGGTCTGAAGGACAGGTTTTACTGTACTTTAATAGGCTGATAGATTAATATAAATCTTAATATTCATAATCTTTACCATTTCTTTTCTCAATATCTGCTCTATCTATACATCTATTTATAATGTATGTTCAAACACAGAATATATGTGATTTTTACTGAATATGCTGATGGCGCTACAGGGACAGCCACTTGACCTAGTTAAAAAAAAAACAGTGAGAGAGTGAGCCAAGGGTCAAACTTATAGTCTGCAGCTGAAAACAGATTTTTGCAGATAGTACAGATGACGCAATGTCCAGAGAGCACGGCTGTCTTTGCAACTTCGCCATGTGCTATTATTTACATAAATGATAAATAAATATGTGCACCCTGGTGCCAAGAGTGAGCTGCAAATGATCGTGATGGAATGTGGACTTATCGCCTAATTTTTCTCCCAAAACATGGAACATTTTCTACCTTCATATGCCCACAAAAGAAAATCACAATGATAAACGAAAGATGAAATTTACTTATTGGCTAGAGAAGAAAACATGCATTGCCTGACAGGAATAGAGAAATATGTGTTAATTTGTTCTTATGTGACTGTCTAAGGGGAAAATAGCTAATTAACTGATTTCACTTTTATTTTGACTATGAGACTTCTGGTTGGCCTGTCAGCTTGTCAAGTCATAATCATTGACAGAATTAATGAATTTTATACATGTGTGTGTATAAAACTGATATGATACATTAAAAGATGTATATTATAGAAGTAATACATCCTCATTACGGAAAACTTACACACATTTGAGAGAAACCCTACATATTCCCACTACCCAGAGATAATCCTGTGAACATTTCCCTCCTCTGACTGTTTGACACAGTTCAGAGCAATGGCAACCCACTCCAGCATTCTTGCCTGGAGAATCCCGTGGACAGAGGAGCCTGACGGGCTACAGTCCATGGGGTCGCAAAGAGTCGGACACGACTGAGCGACTTCACTTAACTAACTTATATGTATAACACTGAAAATGCATTTATTAAATTCCATTGTAGGATGTCACCATTTATTTCACTATTTTCTATTATTGGATGTTTGTGTGGTTTTTAATTTTTGTTTTCCTATTATAAATGTCAAAGATAAGCATTTTTTTTACCTACCTCCTTGTTCCATTCAGATCTCCCCAGGAACTGGTCCCAGAGACAGAATTACTGGATTAAATGAAGTGAACATTTTTAAGGCTTTTGATACATATCACCAAATTACTATTCACAAAGCTTTGACTAATTTATAGTATAAACTCATTTCAATGAACTTTGATGTATTTCGGTCACATTATTGAAACACAGTGGTTTCAGCTTTCCAAAGAGGTGATCTCCGGTGATCCGTCCTGGACTTGGTGTTCGCGGTTGGTGTGAATGGGGAGCAGGGAAGCGTTGCCTTGGCCTGTGCATGGCGGTGAGCGGTAGTCCTCCTGGTTCATCCCTGTGAAGGTAGTTTTCTCTTTAAAAAGTAGACAGCTCTCAGAAATAGTGTGTAGTATTTGAAATATTAATGTTTTTTAAAGAGAAGATAACTTGGCTATGCATTTTCTTCACCTGCATTTTTTTGTAATGCAAAAAACCCCTGGAATTTAATATTAGAAAAATTGAAGCTTTTTATACTCCCTGACCCACCCAACTCCCAGTTTTGTTGGTTTAAAAGATTTTAAAATATTTTAAAAATCTGCCAGTACCTCAGTCCTCTAAGATAGACATCTAATGCTCTCCTGTCCCCTCTGTTGGCATGGATGTGGCTTTGTGTCTGCTGATGCCACAGCCTGTGTTGGAAGGCTGGGCTCTGGGAATGTCCCTGCATTTGTTGCTCCTGCGTCTGTGCACACTGGGCTCCCAGCACAGCCCGTCTCACATAGCCACAGCGCCGGGAACTGTTTAAACCTGTGATGTCCTTTAAACACTGCTGGCTACTCCCAGATCCCACAGTCCGGATATACATGTGTGCATACCCACCTCTTGGAGTTCTTTGCTTCCCAGATTTCTAATTGGCAACAAAACATGATTTCTGAAAAGCAAAAATAAATGTTGCAGGCAGGTTTCTTTTGGGGAGGACTCCCCAAAAGAGTTAGGCTTGGAATGGCTTGGAATGACTTCTTACTGGAAAAAGGAAAGAATGAAAGTTCTTCAGTCAAAGAGAGCTATTTTCTCAGAACTTGGCCCAGCATTGACCAGGGCTGTTACTGGAGGTTCTGGCTGCTTCTCCCTAAGGGGAAGTTCTGAAAAAAGTGAAGTCTAAGGACCCGGGAAGAGGCTCTGAGAGAACCAACCAGCATTAAAGTTCGCTTGCCTTTGTCCAGAGACTGACTCTCTATATATATGCTATATGTATATTTAGTATATACTATATAAAGTACATTCAGTTCAGTTCCGGTCAGTCGCGCAGTCGTGTCCGACTCTGCGACCCCATGAATCGCAGCACGCCAGGCCTCCCCGTCCATCACCAACTCCCGGAGTTCACTTAAACTTTAGTCACCTTTATTTTATTTGAAATAGATCCTTTCACTCTAATGCAAAGTGATTTATAACTCTGTATAAAATATAGCATCTTTACCTGGAGATGGTGGGATATTAACAGGAGGAATACAAATATTAGTACTACCCCTCCCAAGCACACCTTACAAAAGACATTTGTTAAGTTTTATTATTTATAAAAATATATTTAGCTACCAACTCTACTGTCATTGTGGAAAATTGCACAAACCAATGTAAGTGAATAATTTGACATGTAGTTAATGTCTTTTTTGATTAAGAAAATCTTTTAAAGTACATATTAATTATGCATTGTATGTATCCTGGATGGGTAAAACAGCTCTGTGAATAGAGACCCGCCAGTTGTTTTGTTAAAATAACAGAATGCAGCTGTGATTTTTTTTTTTTTGCATAAATGCGGCATATCTGGGAGAGTTACTTTTTATCTTTTAAAAGGGAGGGATGAAAGTTAAAAAAAATTTTTTTAAAGCAAATATAAGATTTTTGGAGAGAAGTGCATTAGGCTACGCAAATGTGTGGGATATCGTGGAGTGAAGGTTGTGTTCTGTCTAAACTGTTTCCTGGCTGGGACTCTCAGTTCAGCGGCGCGTCATGCACAGGAAACGGGAAGACACACACACCTCATGAGAATTTTTTTTCCTTCCAGCTGTAATTGGAACCGTTACCACTGTTTCACATTTAAACTTCTCGGGTTTGTAAAATTCCCAGCAACCCCGCCCCCGCCCCAAATGATAAAAACCCACGTTTGAAGGAAGTAGTTTCAAGACCACATTAGAGTTTATCTTGCCCCTTGGAAATAAAAGGGAATATTATCTGTCCGAGAGAACACTTTGGAAGTATTTCCCTGAAGCTTTTTTGACTTTTCAGGGTGTCTGTGGGGAAGTCCATCTGTGTTCACTGCATTGTGGTCCCATCCGAGCCGCGGGTGGTGGCTTTGAATGGGGCGCGTCATCAAATCTGCATGAAAATTGGGAATTGTCAAAGTAATTTGCCACTTGCGGGCTCACTCTCTATGCCTTTTGTGTTCTGATCAATAAAAACTTAAATCCTTTACCCAGTTTAGTAACAACCTATTCTAAAGCATTATATTCCCCCTAATCTTCTCCAGTTCTGGTTGTACAGTTATCCATTTTCAATGATATTCATTTTAAAAGGTTAACAAACGAGAAACTAAACCAACCATACAAATAACAGCCCAAAGAACACTTTCCAAAATGTGTTGCTGTAGTGCCATTTCAAATTTAATATTCATGCAGAGAAAAGCGAAAGGCCACCAAACCAGGTGGATAAAATAGTACTGCATTTTATGACTCCTTCTTAAATGAAATCTCTTAAATATTGCTAATGAAGCCAGCTCTCCCACACAGCCTTGTCGGGCGCCCTTTCTAGGCTGGTTCAGTTCCATTTCCCTGTCTAGCAATTTGCCCCAGGCCCCTATTAAATGAATTATCACGGCCCCTAAATCATCTCTGCGGGGGTTTCCTCTAATCCCATCAAGACACTTACACTCCCTTTCTTCCCTCCTGGTGACATAATGAATTATTGTTTCATGGGGAGCAGTTAAAGAGGCCCCTTTGGAGGAGTGGGCCGTGCTCCGGCCGAGGGCGGGGGTGGCGAGGTGGGCCCCGGAGCCTCGGGCTGGTACCCGGGGCCTGATGGGGACAAAGCCACGCGCCGCCCACTGCCCTTCCGCCAGGGGTCTCCACCGAAAGCCACCCACTCCGATGGCCCGCTGCGCCCGACCCCGGGGAGTGACTCTGGGAGCCCAGGAACGCAGGGCCAAGAGAGAATATAAATGTTTTCCTTAACTGGAGGAAACACTGCACTCACAAACCACTTGCGGAATAGATTAAGCTAATTTATTAAACACAGTTTGCCTGCTGACTGAGCTGAGCTGAGTAATGATTTACATTTTTTTCTTTTAAAAAACATTAATAAGAAGAAGTCAGGGGCCACAGCGGCCCTAATCATGGGGCCGTGGCTGGGGAGGGCGCCCCGAGGGCTGGCTGTGGGTCCGCGGATGGACGTGTGACCGGGCAATGGCCAAGCTCTCCAGCCCACGCACCTCATCCCCGCAGGCCAGCTGGGTGCAGGGACCAGGCTGGACCCGGCTGGGCCTTTGGAGGTGGAGGGTTCAGACCTAGGGATCCTGGTCCCCCGGGTTTTCACATCTGGTTTAGAGGAACTGAGACCATGCCACACAAACCAGTGGTGGACCTTCTGAAAGCCCAGTGAGCTTACGCATTTTCTAGGAGATTTTGAAAACATTATACTGGAGGACACGTGTGGAGCGGCCATTCTCAACCTTGTTGGTGCCAACAACCTTCCTTTTAAAACAAGTTTGTCTAATACTTCCACCATCTCGCATTGAAAGACTTCGATAATATCACCTACTGAAGCATAAGGTTAAAAAAGAAAGAAAAAGAAAACAAGTGAAAGAACAGATAGGAGGGAAGAGAGGGTGGAGGGAGGCAGAGAGGGAGGGAAGGAGAGCCAAGACGAGCTGACTGTAAAGAAAAAACAACAACAAATAAAATGTAACAAAATATGCATTTTTTTTTCCTTGTGGACACCTGTAAAGTAGTCAAATTCTTGCACTGCTTTCTAACACATACATTTTAATTTAAGAGGAAACTGTTCAATTGATTGTGGTTGACACTTTTTCTTAAGAACTGACTTTTTGAAATAATGCCTAAATAAGTGTATTTGTTACTTACATAGGATGTCCCAGGGTGACGGCTGTGTGTGTTGGAGATGTCCAGGGAATATGAAACCCACAAACTATACCATGGTCAGTGATGTGATTTTCCAGAGTGGTGAAAGTTCAGTTCAGTTGCTCAGTTGTGTCCAACTCTTTGCAACCCCATGGACTGCAGCACACCAGGCCTCCCTGTCCATTGCCAACTCCTGGAGTTTACTCAAACTCATGTCCATTGAGTCGGTGATGCTATCCAACCATCTCATCCTCTGTCATTCCCTTCTCTTCCTGCCCTCAATCTTTCCCAGCATCAGGGTCTTTTCTAATCAGTCAGCTCTTCGCATCAGGTGGCCAAAGCATTGGAGTTTCAGCTTCAGCTTTAGTCCCTCCAAAGAACACTCAGGACTGTGGTGAATAACTCAGTACAGTTGCAGACAAAACTGTACATGGTAGTCGTGTATATCTGGAAACTTCACCGTACATTAAAGCTCTATAAAAATACTCTGTGTTTTTTGTGGGAAAAAGGAAAGTTCCCACAACCCTACCACTCTAACATAAGAGTTTTCATTATCCCATGTTTCTGTATCTTGTAGTTTTTGTCTGGATCTTTATGTAGTACATATTCAGTTTTTTATGTCTCTTTTCTTATTTTCTGTTGCTGCTAAGTCACTTCAGTCGTGTCCGACTCTGTGCATCCCCGTAGATGGCAGCCCACCAGACTCCCCCGTCCCTGGGATTCTCCTGGCAAGAACACTGGAGTGGGTTGCCATTTCCTTCTCCAATGCATGGAAGTAAAAAGTGAAAATGAAGTCTCTCAACTGGGTTTTAACTTGTATTTATTCTTAAGCAAAGTAATTAAAATAGGTAACAAAGGGTTTTCAATACAACTTCACCCAAGTGAGCTGACAAGCTAAAATTTTTAGTAAAAGTGTTATTTACTCAGTTGTGTCTGAATCTTTGCAACCCCATGGACTGTAGCCCATCAGGCTCCTCTGCCCATGGAATTCTCCAAGTAAGAATACTGGAGTGGGTAGCCATCTCTTTTCCAGGGGATCTTCCCAACCCAGGGATTGAACCCAGGTCTCCTGCATTGCAGGCAGATTCTTTACCATCTTAGCCACCAGGGAAGCCCAAAATTTTTGTAAGCCTTTAAAAAAAATTATCACTGTAGCAGTAAGGTAGGACTATCATATTAATTTAACAGTCACCTTAAAAAATCCTTATACATTTGCATAAGTCAGAAGTGTAAGTGGGTGACAGGTTCTTGAACTGCTGATTGAGAAAGTCCTGAAGTTGTGATCTGGAGCACTTTGGCTTGGGAGACCTCAGCCTGAGGTCTGTGACTTGGGTTCTGCTAGAAAGCAGAGCGAAGAGGGTGGAGAAGGTGGTAGAGAGGCCATCTTGGTTTGTCTGGTTTTGAAGGGTGCCGGGCCAAGTGTGCGGGCGACTGGGCAATCAGCTCCTCGTTTGAAGTCCTTTGCTTCTGTTCCTGTCCCCTCGATGTTGCTGCCTCTGGATTAGTTAGATCTTTTATGGGGACCCAGTAGGATCTTTCCAGTCCTTTGTCCAGAGCCCAAGGAAGCCTCAACTGAAGTTTGATTAACAATTGATACCTGCTTTTCTGTCTTCTTAAGTACTGTATAGAATACCTTTGCTAAGCATTATCTTTCAGCAGCTTGGTAATAATGATGGCTACCATTTACTCGGCATTTTGTATGTGCCAGGCAGTGTACACTTATATCATTAAACTTCTTAACGATGAGGGATCTCATTCCCTGAAAGTGAAAGTGAAGTCCCTCAGTCATGTCCAACTCTTTGTGACCCCATGGAGTGTAGCCCTCCAGGCTCCTCCGTCCATGGGATTCTCCAGGCAAGACTACTGGAGTGGGTTACCATTTCCTTCTCCAGGGGATCTTCCTGACCCAGGGATGGAACCCATGTCTCCCGCATTACAGGCAGACGCTTTAACCTCTGAGCCACCAGGAGGCCCATCTCATTCCCTGAGCAGGAATGGAACCTGGGCACCCTGCACTGGAAACACCGACCTTAGCCGCTGGACCCCAGGAAAACTCCTAGGGAGGAATCATTATTTTCATTTCGGTGATGAGAAATGTGCAGAGAGGTTAAGCGTCTTATCCCAAACAGAAATTGGCCAATTTCCATAGCCCAGGGTTGTTTCACTATTTAACACTCTGCATGCATTTGAAACTATATAAATTTGAGCAATATGGAATGACATCCCCAGACCCCAAGCTCTGTCTCTAGTTTAAGAAGACAAGAAAAGGTGAGCAGAGAGACTCTAGGGCTTTCCCAAATCAGGGGATCTTCCTCACCCAAGGATTGAACCTGAGTCTCCTGCATTGCACGGTGTGGCTGCTCCCAGTGACTTCTCCTTGATTACAGGACAAGGTGTTCCTGGGACAAGCGAAGGGCAGAAACTTGAAAACCGAGCAACAGGGAATGATCCTAAAACAGTGAAGCTTAAGAGACAGGTTTGGCATATTTTCAGGATGTAAAATGTCAACCTCAAAACTTAAGTGGTAGCACAAAATCTGTCACCGAACCACTGGGTGACTATAATTTAGTTGTTTAATCGCCCAGTCATATCCAATTCTTTCGCAATCTCATAGATTTGGATTTTCCAGGCTGGGATACTGGAGTGGATTGCCATTTCCTCCTCCAGGGGATCTTCCTGCCTGGAATCAAACCTTTGTCTCCAGCCCATGTGTCCTGCGTTGCAGGCAGATTTTTTTTTTTTTTTACCCCTGAGCCACCGGGGAAACTCAATGATTCAGTCACTGAAGTAAATTTCTCCAGCCTTTGGCTGCATCAGTGTTTGATGAATAAATATGTAGTGATTCTTTGTAGCAACTAAGAATTTCTTGTACTACTAGAAAGAGGACCTGATCTTATTTAACATATGTAGTTGCTTTTCAGCCTTTGCATGGAAACAGTCAAGCCATTTTTGAATCATTGACTTAAGGTCCATTCTTGGTAACGACATGTAGGATATAGGGGCATCCCAGGTCCACAATTGAATCAATGGTAAGCTTTGAACTCCTCCCTGCTCCTAAGCTAAAAAGAGGGGCTAGAGTCTGAGGATGGCTTCATTTATAAACTGAGTCCCTGCCCTTGGCTAGCTTTAAGCCCACGAGTTCAAGGCTGCATTGTTGCTGTGGCCTCTGGAAATACCAAGGATCTTCCTGAAGTTCAGCTCCAGACTTCATAGCATTCCCAAGTCTCCTCAGTTCTAGCTGGCACGCATTACTCTCATTGTCCCAGCATTTGATGACCTCAGAACTCCAGGACTAACTGGGCTCTGGTTCAAGCAGATTTTCAGAAACTCTTTTTAAGGGAATCTGGAGATCCAAAACTTCTAGCAAGCTAGGTCAGTGTGCTTAGCTCTGCCAACCACACAAAAGAATAGACGGTGGGTCTGGTCACAAAACCCGGGATGATTTATTACCAGGGCAAAGAGAAACGTTGCAGACCACACTATCATTTATCATGTAATTACATGTCTTTCTGGGAGATAACATGCGTGACCACAGAAGCGATAGCGAGCTGTTCTGCCTCTTGATCTGGCCTCAGTTTCCTTGCCTGCAGTGGGAGAGGCGAAGGCAGAATGGTCTCTGGATCTCGAAGGGCTCTTGCAGCCCTAACATTGAGAGTCTGCAGATAACGGAGAGGTGTCGCTCTTACACTGAAGTGGCCTTCTAGAGCAATGGCATCATTGATACCACCTCCTGTCTGTGCCACCTGACTGCTGAGCTCTTCCAGGCTCGGTTTCCTCATCTGTTAAAATGGGGATGATGAGTACCCTAAGCAGTACCAGCTCCTTAGGGTTACTGGTATGTTTATTGAGGTAATGTACGCAAACCTCTGAGCAAGTCTCAGAAAGCATTCAACCTGTATAGCTCTTGCAATTATTGAGGATGCCCCACTATAATAGCTTTTTTTGCTTCTTCTCCTTGTCCCCCATCTCTCCTTGCTTACTTCCACATTTACTCTTGTTGCAAAAGCTATCTTCAAGAGTTAAACTCTAAGGGAAGTGATGAGGAGCCAAATCTCAAGTACAGGAATGAGAGATCCCAGGACCTAATCTAGACCTTGCTAGAATGTGAATCTATTGCCCTTGTCAAGCTTTATGCTGCTGCTAAGTCGCTTCAGTCGTGTCCGACTCTGTGCGACCCTGCAGCCTACCAGGCTCCACCCTCCCTGGGATTCTCCAGGCAAGGACACTGGAGTAGGTTGCCATTTCCTTCTCCAGTCAAGCTTTATACATAGATACAAATCATGGGCTGGGGTGTTATATTAGGGAGATGTTTAAGAACAGATACTTCTTTCAGGTACCTTCATTTTTCTGAGTTAGAACAAGGAGGATTTGAATTTTCCTTAAATGAATCTCTCTGAGGAGAACTTGGAATTCTCAGGTGGCTCAGTAGTAAAGACTCCACCTCTTAACGCAGGAGACTCAGGTTCTATCCCTAGGTCTGGAAGATCCCCAGGAGTAGCAAATGGCAACCCAGTCCAGTATTCTTGCCTGGAAAATCCCATGGATAGAGGAGCCTGGTAGGCAACAGTCCCTGGGGTTGCAAAGAGTTGGATACTGCTATGACTGAGTGTGCACACTTGCATTTATTTGGGCAATGCTTATAGAATGTCTCTCTCTCTTTTTCCTTTTGGTGATGTATTAGGAAAACATGTCAAGCTTTTTCTTTTTCAGACATAAGTGTTTTTTTTTTTTTTTACTTAGGCTACTTTACTTACTTAGAGGTTGAATAAACATCCCTATGAATAACCCCTTAAACCATTTATGCTTTTTCTCTTTCTCACACACCTAACAAATCTTAATTAACATCTCTGGCTTCAAAATATGCCCAGTCCATTTCCGGCTGCCAAGGCAGAGTCAGAGTTCACGCTGCCATATGCTGACGGGGACAAGGAGAGCACTCTTCCTGGTCCAGAAAGTGTCCTCCTTGGTCCCCGGGCGTTTCATGAAGCCCGCTTTCCACATTCGCTCTGCAAATTCACTTCGTCTACACCATCTCCTCCTGGAATCAGTTTTCTTTGGAACAGAAAACTGGGAAAACAGTAATGGATACCTGATGTCCTCCGCTTTTGTCTACAGACCAAAACATCAGCTACTGGTTGTAATACATGTATGAGCCATACTTGCATATATAGTAGAATGTTCTAGGTGATCATCTCCAGACTCATTAGGATGTGTAGTTACTTATTTCTATGATACAAATGCAAGTAATACGCCAGAGAACCAGCCCTGCAACATGAGAGAATCAAGGAAATTTGGAAACAAAGTCTCAAATGTTTAGTCCAAGCCACTCCTTAAGTCATTCTTTCTTTACTGCTTTTGTCATAACAATGGAGTATCTTTCACCCTTTTATTTTAGCGTCATTTACCAAAAATGTCCTCTTATGTTTGTCCACAGGTAATGTTGCTCCTTTCTCTCCTTTGTTTTAGAGAGGTACTCTAGCCACTGTGTAAAGAACATTGTTCTTCCTAGATGGAAAGGAAGATAACCAGAGCCCCTCTCTAAGGCCAACGCTGCTATGAGTGCTGGTTGCCGAAGGCTGTCAGTCCCAGGAATTCTGCTCCAGGAATTGTCATCGGCTACAGGGAGCTGCTTTTCCCAGAGTCCCACTCCTCGTATGTGGGCACAGGGGGAGCAGCTGCGCAGGACCACCAGCTGCAGAGTCACTGTGGGGTCAGCTGAGGCCTTCGTGGTGAAAGCGGAACAGCTCAGCTTCTGTCTGTTCCTATTGCCTTCTCTCCCCCTCGAGGATGACTCCAAGAGTACCCCCAATAAGCCTTCTGTGAGAAATCATCTCATAGACTGTTTCCTGGGGAGCCTGACCTATGATACTTGGGCTAAAAGTATTAGAAAGGATGGCACGCAGTATAGAGTGAGGGTCTTAAGTCCCCCTCTCTGTTTTTTCCCCACAGAATCTGATCCTCCTTGGTTAAAATAGCTGAAGAGCTTTGGGATAGCAATTGTAACCCAGGAAACCCAGGAAAATATATTAAAATGTATGAAAATGATTATAATAAATGAAAAATGCATTTTAGAAAATTATTTTTTAAAAAAGCAGAAGCACCAAAATATCACTTTAAAAATCAGACTTGTGGAAATAAGAAATTTTACCAGGGAGACTATTATTATTAGAAACTCTGAGACCAAAGAGCAGTGTTAGGACCTTGATGCTTTGAGGTTTCTTTTTTGGATGTGAATTGCTTTGTATAATAAATGCTTCGTGACTGAGGCAGCCACCTTATCGTGGTCACTGAGGCTGAGGGGGATGGAAGGATAGAGGGACAACAAGTGAGCTTCTGGGGAGAAAACTGAGGTACCAGTGAGGTCTGCCCCGTGTGAACACCTCATTGGGACTGTAATTTTTAAAACTTGTTCTTCAAGTTTAAAACTTGTTCTTCAAGATATTATATTATCTTATAATAGCATTCAGTGACTATTTCCTTCAACACAGAGTTGTAATGAGAATCCTTACAATTGATCTTGATAAGGCAAGGATATATGTATCAAAATATGGAGTAAGACTCTTTTTCACTTAAAAACAAACCTTTACTGGAACTCTTTAGAAATTATTTTATATAAGTTAAATCTCAAAATGTTATCATTATAAATAAAAATCAAGCAATGACAGAGTACATTAAAATAAACAGTTAAATCCCCTTCTCAGGGATACTACTATTCTCAGCTGGCTTTCAGACCCTTTACTAAGGGTGATATAGCTATTCTTGGACTTACGCATGTATATGGCTTGTCTTTCCATTTATTGTTGTTATTGTGTTTTATTTCCTTGTGTTCTCACATTAATAGGATCATACTACATAGGTGGTTTTGTAAGTTTTACACTTTTTTTGCTTAACTGTGTTTTATTAATACCCCTTTTAACCTACTTAATTCAAACCACATTGCACTATTCTCAACTGCTATATTAGAATTAAATTTGATGCTACATTGATCCTACGTATGTTAGCTATTCTTGGGGATCATACTGCTTATCTAAGTAGAATAAATTAACTATTTCAGTTTTCTAATATAAATTTTTATTTTCTCAAAATGCAGGGAATTACATTTTTTCCTTTGCCTTTCAGACTGACTCAGTGGAGTTTGACTCCAAAAATAATTCTTTAAAAATAGCCAAGAAAAATAAAATCTAATTCCATTCTCAAAGTGACCTCAATATTTTCTTTGCTTTTGTATTATCCTGCCCTCTCCATGGATGTGTTTAAAAAAAAAAAAGAATAGAGGGGAAGAAAACTAGTTTCAGCCACTCAATTTTTGTTTATGTTTGTTTTCAAATCCAAGTGGCCTTTTGTCAGCAGCAAGGTCTTCTCTCCTGCTCCATCACTGGTCTGTAAAGTAAATTGCAAAATGCTACCAAAGTCTGGCTACATCCTCATAGTGACTGTTTAAACCCATTACTTTCTCTTTTAATCAAATCACTGTTGTGTCAAAATATACGATTCTCGCCATGAATCTCCCAGGCTTGTTACAGGTCACCGGTTGCACCTTGAAAATGTTTGCTCTCCTAAGCGTCTTCTCTCCAGCCTCCAGCTAAATTGCTCCAGACCAAGCAGGATCATTTTTCTATACACAGAGACCTCTAATTAATATATATACATAATGGCACTGAGAACCTGTACTTCACCAAGAGAGGAAGGGAAAATGCCTGGTCAGTAGGCAGGCAGGAACGTCATTCAGATTATGGCAAAATGAGCATTTAAACAGATACAAGCATTCAAATTATACTCAGGGCAAAAAGCAAACCTTAAAGATTCCTTATCCGTGAATTACCGAGATTCAGCCTTTATCCTTTTCTGCCTTACAAAATATTTTATATAAAGCCGCCAGAGGGCGAATAAGGGAAATAGTAATTATGTTTAAACAGCCAACACTTCACTAACATAAAATATTTGTACAGGCTCTTAAACATGAAGTTAAGTGCCAGAGGCTATTTTCATTGTTTAATGTATTAAGTAAATAAAAATGTATCTAAGATGTGGACACACAATTAGTTTTGAGTTATTTATCCTGGAGTTTGTATGGTTTAGAAAAACTCCATCTTCTTGGCTCCTGCTGTCCTAATGCATTTAACTTCAGCCATCAGCTATGATTAAACACCTGCTGTTGTGGGGAAACAAAGCGCACAATCCAATATGTATTTCTGACATCTTAAATATCACCCAGTCCCCTGACATCAGGCACAGCTTTTCAGCGGGATGGAATTCCACAGCATATTTTTCTAATTTATGGATGGACAATAAATCAAAATTAAGCCTTGGGCAATGAAATATACATCAGTGCGGAATGAACTGACTGCAAACGAGGACCCTGCACAACCAGGGAGAGGATATATTAATGGAATCCTAAGCTGCAAACACTGAAGTGAAAATTAACGAAGTTTATTCCACATTTTGGCCCTGTAAAACCAAAAGGCAAAGACAGAAAATGAAAAGGTTTCTCTTTTTTCATGCACAACGCTGAAGAAGCACAGTTAGATTTTTAGTCACTGTATTTTTAAATGCTTGCCTGTGGGTAATTAGAAACCCAATCTCCACTGCTCTTTTTTTTAATGATTATTTTTCATGTTTAAGAAGGATTTGAAATGCTTAGTGCTGTTTCACTTTCACTCTTCTGGAAGAGTAAACAAAGGCCGTTGTTGACAGTCATCAGTTTCTGCGGGAAAAGGTCAGAGGGCGAAGGACATCCTTTCCTCCCAGGTGGACTGGGCTGGGCTGCAAGCTGTCCAGTGCCAAACAAATCTTCCTTCTACTGACCTCCAACTATCTCAGTACTTAGACACAGAAGTGACTTTAAAGCTTTATTTTTATCACAAGACATCAGGCACCCCATGTGTAAGACTACCACCTGACTCTGCCCACCTTGCTCTGGCTGCTTTCAGCTCTGGACCAAGGTCATCTTGGAGTTTCTCACATGGCTTTATCCTCACCCTCACTATTGCTAAGCACCATACATCTTCAACAGAATCTGCCAGGGCAACCATTATATTTATCAGGAATAATGTTTGTGTTTATGGGCATGTCAGGATCTTTAACGAACATTATCTCTTGAATCCTCACAGCACCTCTGTTAATGCAATAAGTGGCAGATATTATTTAAATGTTAGAGACAGATATACAGAGCCATAACAAAATTGAGAGCTTTGTCTTGGCTGCATGGCAAATGGTGGAATTGGAGAAAGGAATTTTACAAACTAGCTTCCAGTTCTAGATCTCACTCAGACAGCAAATTCCACTCCTCCAGGAGGTTCTTCAGGTTATTATTCCTAGAAAGTGAAGTCAGTTGTGTCCAGCTCTTTGTGACCTCATGGACTGTAGCCCGCCAGGCTCCTCTGTCCATGGGATTTTCGAGGCAAGAGTATTGGAGTGGGTTGCCATTTACTTCTCCAGGGAATCTTCCCAACCCAGGGGTCAAACCTGGGTCTCCCGCATTGCAGGTAGACTCTTCACTGCTTGAGCTACCAGGGAACCCCTGAAAGGCACTTGCATTATACAGCATAGTTTATTTTAATAATTGTGTTTTATTTATTGTTTTGGCTGTTCTGGGTCTTCGTGGACGTGCAGGCTTTTCTCCAGTTGCGGTGAGCGGGGCTTACTCTCTAACTGTGGTGTGTGGGCCCCTCATGACAGGGCTTCTCTTTTGTGGAGTACGTGCTCTAGTGCAAGCTGGTTTCAGTTGCAACACACAGGTTCAACAGTTGTGTCAAATGGGCTTAGTTGCTCCAGGGCATTTGGGATCTTCCCAAATCAGGGACCGAACCTGTGTCTCCTGCATTGGCAAGCAGATTCTTTACCACTGAACCACTGGGAACAGTTATTTTTAGAGATTCTTGTTACTGGCTTACTAATTTATATAGTATTTGTCTGTGAACAATTATTTCTATAGACTCATGCATTTTAAAGTCATATGCTTAGACTGCTGCTAAGTCGCTTCAGTTGTGTCCAACTGTGTGTGACCCCATAGATGGCAGCCCACCAGGCTCCCCCATCCCTGGGATTCTCCAGGCAAGAACACTGGAGTGGGCTGCCATTTCCTTCTCCAATGCATGAAAGTGAAAAGTGAAAGTGAAGTCGCTCAGTCGTGTCTGACTCCTAGCGACCCCATGGACTGCAGCCTACCAGGCTCCTCCATCCATGGGATTTTCCAGGCAAGAATACTGGAGTCGGTTGCCTTGCCTTCTCTGATGCTTAGACTGAGAATATTTCAAAAGATTAAAATTAATCTTGAAGGAGATCGTGTAATTTAAGAATTAAGTTTCCAAGTATCTCAGAAAGAAGCCAGCATGTTCCCCGGCCTCAACTTTGTATTTGGAAAACTCTACGAGGAATAATACTTTACTGATGTTTTAAAATTGATCTCCTTTGGGGTCAGTAATTACTGAAGCTGAAATACTTGGCTACTACAAAGCCTAAAAATGAAGCATATCTTCCCCTCCATCATAGTTTTCCTTTTTGTGTGAGTTTCTCTTTCTTGTTAAAATCCTCAATATGACTGTTTATAGAAAAGATGCATAAGCTTAGCAGGAAATCCTTTGTATAAGAATGAAACAGTAGTAAATAACATTAGTTTCTGAGGAAATTCCTTATTCTTTGAGGAAACAGTTTTAAAAGACTGCTTTTTCATTTTATTGTCACAGTGGCACATGTTGGTGATAGTAATAATAATGCCAGATGTAAGTTGATGGTCCTGTTCTGGAGTCTGTAGATAAATTAAGCTTAAGCGGTCCTTACAAGCAGACTGTGGGGTCGGTACTGCTGCTGCCCTCTCGACAGCCGAGGGTGTGAACCTAGAGGATGAGGCCTCGCACCAGGGCTGTGCTTGGGTGGATGGAGCAGAAGTGCAGACGCTGGCAGTTTGTCTGCAGAGCCTGCCTTGCAAGGACGTCATTGTTCTACAGAATACTTTTACATGAAGGAAAGTTTTAGCCTTTATACGTTTAACTTTTAAACTCTGCAGGGTAGGTTAACCTATCTCCTCTAGCTTCAGCGCTACTCTATAAATCACTGAAAGGGGGATGACTGGGCTGTTCATAGTCACTGTCACATAAATGATTACAAGTAGGATTATAATATTTAAAACATGGCATTCTTAACATCTGGATAGTTCTCTATCCTCGTTTTTAGCTCCAACATCTTAATCTTAAAAATATGGGCCAAGACCTAGAAATATTGGCGAGAAGTGGGGGAATTTCAATTATGAATAAACAAGTTTAAAAACAAAATTTTTTTGGCTCATTCTTAAGTTAAATAAAGCGTATAGTCTGTTTTATAAGTCTTTTAAATTCTTGTCAGAAATTTGTGATTGCATCAGATGAGTTCACTGAGATTTTAAAATACACCTACTAATGAATGTGCATGTGTGAGTGCTCAGTCATGTCCGACTCTTTGCAACCCATGGACTGTAGCCCACCAGGCTCCTCTGCACATGGGATTCTCCAGGCAAGAGTCCTGGAGTGGGTTGCCCTTTCCTCGTCCAGGAAATGGACGGGACTTCTTCTTGACTGAGAGATCGAACCCATGTCTCTTGCATCTCCTGCATTGGCAGGTGGATTCTTTACCATCTGAACCACTGGGGAAGTCTTATACTAATGAACAGTAATATACAGTAACAATAGCGCATTAATTATTGTAGTGGCAACATTTGTTTCAAAATAGCTAAAACAAAATAAAATCTTTGCTACTAATTTTTATCATATTTTTTAAATGTATAAATTTAATCAGTTTTTATTTGAGGATTTACCAAGGTGTACCATGCACCATGCCAGGTTCTAAGAGTTCAGTGCAAAAGACAGGTATGATTTCCTGTGTGGAATTTATCTTCTAGATGTGGAAAGTCCTATTCTTGATCATTGGGAAAATGTCATGAGAATAGTTGAAGAGCAAATAAAATGAAGAATTGTTCCCAACTTAAATAAGAGTTTTCTTTTGATATTATAGTCTGTATAATATTCCCTTGAAAAATAGTCTTAAGTTCTTTGGTGCCACTTTTTGTAGGTTACCGCTTCCTCATTTCCTGTTTGCAAATTCCTAACTTCTGCTCATTTTCCATCGTTTCCTGCTACGGATTCTCCTAGAGGATGCTTGGCCCATCTGTTACTCTAGCTCTGTCTTCTCTGTCTCTTGGCTGAAACTCATCAAATCCAAAATTTAGGTTATATTCCCTTTTTTTTTATTGAGGTGAAACATATGACATAAAATTAACTATTTTAAAGTAAGAATTCAGTGACATTTAGTCCATACACAGAGTTGTACAATTACTTCTATGTAGTTCCAAAGCATTTCCATTTCCCCATAAGTGAGCCAGTATCCATTAAGCAGTTTCTCTCCTTTCCTGTCCTCTCAGCCCCTGGCAACCACCCAACTGTTTTCTGCCTCTGTGGACTGACCAGTTTGAGATATTTCATATAGATAGACTCATTGCAATATGTGAGCCTTTGTATCTGTCTTCTTTCAGTTAGTTTAATATTATCTCGGTTTATCCATGATCCAGCACATGTCAGGATTTCCTTCTTTTTTATGGCTAAATTATATTCCATTGTATTCTATGTATGTATTTGTTTGTCCATTCATCTACTGATAGACACTTGGGTTGTTTCTACCTTTGGCTTTTATAAACACTGCTGTTATGACCATTTATGTATGAGTATTCTTTTTGCATTTTCAATTCTTTGGGGTCCTATTGGGTTTTTTTTAAATAAACATTTTTATTTTGGATAAATTTAGCTTTAAAGAAAAACTTCAAAGACTAGTACAGAGTTCCCATCACCCAGCTCCCCCTAATAGTAACATCCTAAAGTCTCATGGCACATTTGCCAAAACTAGGAAGTCAGCATTAGTCAATATCATTTACGAACTCCAGACTTCATTTGGATTTCCCACTAATGTCATTTTCCATCTTAGCATCTCTTCCGGGATCCCATGTTGTGCTCATTCATCATGTGGCCTTAGTCTTCTCTGGTTTGTAATAGTTTCTGTCCTTCCTTATTTCTCATGACCTGAAGAGCTTTGAGGAGTATTGGTTAGGTATTTTGTAAAATGCCCCTCAATTTGTGTTTGTCTGGCGGCTTTCTCATGATTAAACTGGAGTGTGGGGAGAGAATGCCACAGAGAAGCGCCCTTTCCAGCACATCACATCAGCGGGTGCGTGCTATCACCACCAGTTTTATCAGGCACCTGGCCAAGGTTGTGTCGCTTGGGTTCTTCACCGTAAAGTCCCCTCCATCCCCCTTCACACACTCCCTCTTTGAAGTCAAGTCACTAAGTCCCACCCGCACTCACAAATCCACACATTATTTGTGATTCTTCTGTAAGAAAATTTGTCTCTCCCTTTTATTTATGCAGTCATTTAGTCATGTCAGTATGGACTTGTGGACATTTAGTTCATATCCTCTTGAGGTCTTGTCACCAATATCTGTAAGAAAAGCGATAAATGAGTGAGTGCAGGTTAAAGTGCTTCGAAGCCAAGAAGACCTTGGGTTTAATGTAGAATGTAGCATCCATAGAACAAGATGTACATTCTCACAGCATGGGAGATTAGAAGATGATATTTACTGAGTAGAAATAGAACACACTTTGGTGTTTTTATAGAGGGGTACATCTAATTTTTTAGAAGGCTTGTTAAGGCCCGGCTTTTCTGATTCCTTCTTTTGTGCACTTATATTATTCCTTGCCATCAGATCTTTGCACACAGTTGTTATTTGTAGTTATTAATATACTTGTGGGTAAATAAAGTGGTTCCACACAAAATATCCCCACTCAGCTTATACAGATATTCTCCACCCCACCCTCACCCCTAAAGGTTTGTGTTCTTGTCTGTTACCCAGGATTTAGAACCATGGGGTTTAGACAGGCGTTACCTTAAACACCAGGTGGAACTACTTACTTCCGCTATTGAAGAAGAGATGGACCCCTGTGTCCTTGCGTGTTCTCCTTAGATTATGCAGTTCATTTCAGTTCAGTTGCTCAGTTGTGTCCGACTCTTTGCGACCCCATGAATCGCAGCACGCCAGGCCTCCCTGTCCATCACCAACTCCCGGAGTTCACTCAGACTCATGTCCATCGAGTTGGTGATGCCATCCATCCATCTCATCCTCTGTCGTCCCCTTCTCCTCCTACCCCCAATCCCTCCCAGCATCAGAGTCTTTTCCAATGAGTCAACTCTTCGCATGAGGTGGCCAAAGTACTGGAGCTTCAGCTTGAGCATCATTCCTTCCAAAGAAATCCCAGGGCTGATCTCCTTCAGAATGGACTGGTTGGATCTCTTGCAGTCCAAGGGACTCTCAAGAGTCTTCTCCAACACCACAGTTCAAAAGCATCAATTCTTCGGCACTCAGCTGTCTTCACAGTCCAACTCTCACATCCATACATGACCACAGGAAAAACCATAGCCTTGACTAGACAGACCTTTGTTGGCAAAGTAATGTCTCTGCTTTTGCAGTTAATCAGCAGTAAAACTTCGAGTTAAAGATGGCAAACAGAGTTAGGAAAGAAAGTGAAACTTGTCTTGGAAAACGCAATAATCTAGTGATGGAACTGAAGGAAATAAATGTATTGGCTAACTCTCTGCCTTATGTTGAGACTACTTGGAGCATTTGTTTGATTAGTATTTAGGTTTCTGATTTCTTCTTCCATGGTACTTTCATTAAAGAATTCTGTTGCTGTTATTGTTTTAAAAAACTAAGATGTTTAGTATGGCAATAAATTTATTTATATCCAAGAAATAAGTAGCCAAATAAGAGGAAAATTCATTTTTGGAGTTTTGTTTTCATTTACTGGAGAACATATGCAGATAGTATCCATACAAAAACATGTAGTCATTTAGTTTAAAGATTCAGTCTCTTTATTTAACAGCCCTACTTTGTGTTTGAACACTTTATAGATTTAACAAACGTTGCTCTTTTTAAACAAATGTTTCTTTCTTTATTTATGGCTGCATGGGGTCTCCATCGCTGCGTGCAGGCTTTCCCTAGTCGCGGGGCGCCTCTCCAGTTGTGAACAGACTTCTCACTGCGGTGGCGTCTCCTGCAGAGCAGGGCTCTAGGACGCGCAGCGTCAGGAGTTGCGGCCTGCGGGTTCCAGAGCGTGGGCTCAGTCGTTGTGGCACAGGCGCCTGTTTGCCCCGTGGCATGTTCAATCACAGACCAGGGATCACACCCATGTCCCCTGCATTGGCAGGCAGATCCTTAACCGCTAGACCATCAGGGAAGTCCCAAGTGTTGCTTTTTATTGGACATATTTTTGAGAGTAATATAGCCTTCAGTTTTGAGAATACACCTTTTATGTGGAGCATGCTTGAGTATAGTTGAGAAAATAGAGTAAGACGAATTATTATTTAGTATTATAAAATGTTGCACGCAGGTACTACTTAGGGTATTTTTATTTTCATCAGGCTAGATGACTTACAAGTCTTCCTGCCATGAACACATAGAAATTTGGGGTTGAATGTATTTTTAAAATCCTTCTGAATGAAAAGATGATATCACAAGAAAGAAAAGGAAATATCCCAGGACCAAAAATGAAACCAGACTACAGAGTAATACATTCATGAGCTGACACTGGAGCTGCCCTGGGGCATACTGTCCATTTTAATACTTGAGTGTTAATACCGCAGAGATAGAAGGAAAAGCCTTGTATATGAAGCAGGAGTTAGAACTGATATCTCTACAGAAATCTAGGCCTCTCAGAAAAATAGTACACTAGAATATGGCACCCCACTCCAGTACTCTTGCCTGGAAAATGCCATGGACAGAGGAGCCTGATAGGCTCCAGTCCACGGGGTCGCTAAAAGTCCGGCACGGCTGAGCGACTTCACTTTCACTTTTCACTTTCATGCGTTGCAGAAGGAACTGGCAACCCACTCCAGTGTTCTTGCCTGGAGAATCCCAGGGACAAAGGAGCCTGGTGAGCTGCCATCTATGGGGTCCCACAGAGTCGGACACGACTGAAGCGACTTAGCAGCAGCAGCAGCAGCAGCAGAATAAAAAATCTGTCCATCAATATAGGAAAACCTCTCTATTTCAGCCTGGGCTCCAGATGAGAAAAAAGTCTCCCTTAAGGATGCATCTGCTCTTTGTGCAGGCTTGGTGCTTAATTTATATTTATTGTATTACTAGGTACACTTAAGGTCAGAAATTAACATAAAAGTCATCTAGAGTTGGTGATATTTCTGAGTCAACTTGCAGAAGCCAAAGCAAGAATCTCTTTGGAAGGACCATCTCTTTACCCAGGCAAAACTTCCCAGATAAAGCCTTATAGAAGACAACCTCACAATACAGAGTTACAAAACATTTGTGTTAAAATCAACAACAGAACAATGGCAGATTAGTCATTCAAGAATTCAGGTAATAAAAAGACCTATTAAAAACTATAAAATGAGTTTGGTTATAAACATTGAGGACACAAATGGATGAATAAAAATAAGAAAGTAGAAAAGAAAAATTTGAAGAGACAGAAGTTTTCATAATGAAAAATATATCTCTTGAAATTGTATGCTCAATGGACAAAATATACAGCAGATTAGACATAGCTGGAAAGACATAAGTGAATGGAAAAATTATCTGGAATGCATCATGAAGAAATTTCAAAAAGGTAACATAAAAATGATATTGAGACATGGAGTTCAGAATAAGAAAGTCAAAATACATCCAACAGGATTCTCCTAAAGAGAATATAAAGCAACTATAAAGCAACTGGGAAAGAGACAAAATTTGAAGAGATAATGGCAATAATTTCCCAGACCTAATAAAATAAATAAATCTTCATATTAAGAAGTACAGTGCATCCCAAATTGGAGACATAAAAAAAAAAATCCATGTCTAGATACACTGTAATAAAATTGTAAAACACAAAAGTCAAAGAGAAAATATTTAATGCATTCAGAGAAAAAGAGATAGATAATATATAAAGGAATCACATTTAGACTGTCTCTGAATTTACAACAACAACAAAAATTTACAATAACAAAAGCCATAAGACAATGCATAATATCTTCAAAATGCTAAGAGAAAGTAACCACCAATCAAGAGCTGTGTATACAGCTACCTTGTCACACAAGAGTGAGGGGGAAATGGAAACATTTTCTAGCAAACAGAATTTTCCACTGATAGATCCTTAGTGAAAGAAGAAATTAAACCCAGAAGGAAGAATTGAGATGAAGGACAGATTGGGGAACAAATAAGCATATGAATGAGTCTACAAAAGAACTGACGTGAAACAACAACAGCAATTCATTGGAGGCATAAAAGTGTGATAAATCTAAAATATTGGGAATAAGTGTCGCTGTATGGCAAGCGGGAGGTGATTATTCAGTTAGACTGTTCTAAGTTCCTTGGTGTGTTAAGGAGGCAGAGAAGATGCTGATTAACTTTAGATTCTGTTAACTATTCATGTCAGAATTTTAAGAATAACAACTAAAGTTGATTGAGTTTATGTTTTGTTAGATATTCCTGTTATTTAATTAAAAAAAAAAAAACAACTCTGAAGAGTTCCTGCTAAACCTGGTACAAATTCCAAATTTAAGGAAGTGTGAGAGTTGGGGCAAGAAGGCAGGAATGTAATAGAGAAAATTCAATCAATTTAGTAAAATTCAGGAAGGGAAAGAAGAGATAAAGAGAGAAAAGAAAAAAAAAACAGGATCAAAGGAAAGCACAAAATAATGTGATAGAAATAACCCCCAATATGTGAGTAATTATAATAAATGTGTAATGTTTAACTAAAGAAATTATTCAGTTCAGTTCAGTTCAGTTGCTCAGTCATGTCCGACTCTTTGTGACCCCATGAATCGCAGCACGCCAGGCCTCCTTGTCCATCACCAACTCCCAGAGTTCATTCAGACTCACTTCCATCGAGTCAGTGATGCCATCCAGCCATCTCATCCTCTGTCATCCCCTTCTCCTCCTGCCCCCAATCCCTCCCAGCATCAGAGTCTTTTCCAATGAGTCAACTCTTCGCATGAGGTGGTCAAAGTACTGGAGTTTCAGCTTTGGCATCATTCCTTCCAAAGAAATCCCAGGGCTGATCTCCTTCAGAATGGACTGGTTGGATCTCCTTGCAGTCCAAGGGACTCTCAAGAGTCTTCTCCAACACCACAGTTCAAAAGCATCAATTCTTCGGCGCTCAGCCTTCTTCACAGTCCAACTCTCACATCCATACATGACCACAGGAAAAACCATAGCCTTGACTAGACGGACCTTAGTCAGCAAAGTAATGTCTCTGCTTTGAATATGCTATCTAGGTTGGTCATAACTTTTCTTCCAAGGAGTAAATTATTAGACTGAATTAAAAAAAAAAATCTGGCTATATGTCTCTTGTACAAGACAACTATATATTCTTATGCATGCATGCTCAGTTTGTCCGACTTTTAGTGACTCTATGAACTGAAACCTGCCAAGTTCCTCTGTTCATTGATTGAATTTTCCAGGCAAGAATACTGAAGTAGGTAGCCATTTCCTTCTCCACGGGATCTTCCCGAGGCAGGGATCGAATCCATGCCTCCTGTGTCTCTTACATTCGCAGGCAGATTCTTTACCACTGAGTCACCTGAGAAGCCCCATATATTCTTTTTTTACCCATATATTCTTATACATGTAAATTATTGCATATTAAAAGTAAAAGAATAATAAAAAAAAGTTGGTAACTATATTATTATTGGATGAGATAGACTTCAAGGAAAAAGTATCATTAGAGACAAGACACAGATGGACACAGGGAGTGGGGCCAGACATTTGAAGGTCTGTCACATGATATGGAAGAGAGACTGTACATCTGAAACACACTCTTATTATTTTGTATGGTTCAAAAGGACAGAATCTGTAAGTGAAAAGCATAAGGAAGCAGGTATTGACTCAGTGTGTTGGAAGGAATTTTCTAACAGTTAGTGCTCTGCTATGAAATGCATTTGTCCCTGAAGGTCTTTAGGCCGAAGTGGTGGGGAAGCTGTGGAGGGGATTCATGGGCTGAGCTAGATGGATGGTTTTCAAACCAGGCTATGCATTGAAATCACCTGGAGAGCTTTTTAAGAACACACATTCCAGTGCCTCTTCCAGACATGATAAGTTGATTCTATATCCTAGGACTCTGCCTTTTTGAAATATTCCCAGGTGATTCTGACATAGCCAGTTCAGAATAGGTCAATAGAACAACATTTGAGAACCACTGGCCAGATGACCTCTGAAGTTCCCATGGACTGAAATGTTTGATAGTTTAAATAATCCCTTTGTAGACATTTACCTGTGAACTGGGAGTATTACTAGAAAACAGGAGAGGCAGAATTATTGTTCCCAGGGTACAGAAGAGTCATGGAGGGTAATCATATCTGTGAAATTAGATGTCACTTGGTGAGCAGCCTAAGTGCTTTCTCCACTGTTCACAAGTTTTCAGTAGATTTTGATGATGGTGATGGATATGGACATATTTTCTACTCAGAACAAATGGCCCAATAGGCTAACACAGCTTATTGTTTACATCTCCAGCATCCTTAGGCTTCATGTAAGTGGACTCCGTTACAATTCTGCAGCTCCAGAGCAGCGTGTCTAAACTTTTCATAGGCATGCACATCACCCAGGTAGTTTAGTAAAATTCAGATTCTGATTTAGCTAGACTTGGCTGGAATCCAGGATAGTAAGTTTCTAACAAAGCTCTCTATCTGCTTAACTTACTACTAGGCATTCAGGAACTTTCTCTTTCGACAAGATAAAAAGGGAGGCACTTCTGGTTTTCCAAAGACCTCCTTTAGGCTAGATTTGATTGTGTGTTAGTATCTCTGTGAGTGAATAAGGAGAGGAGGAGGCTGACTACGCAGTATGTTGACTGGATTAGGCAACAGGGCCCGGGAGTTGATAGAAAAAGTCCAAAGTGGAGAATGGTGACATCTTGAAAACTTAAATATCTATGTCCACACATAAAGCAGGATCACTGTAAGGACACAAAGACCTACCTGGCTTGTAAGAGGACCAGAAAATTCTGGTCTCAGAGTGGACTTTTTGTTTTGTTTTGATTTGCTTGTTTTTGTTTTCTTCTTTTTTAGAATATAAATTTATTTATTTTAATTGGAGGTTAATTACTTTACAATATTGTATTGGTTTTGCCATACATCAACATGAATCCGCCACAGGTATACACGTGTTCCCCATCCTGAACCCTCCTCCCTCCTCCCTCTGCGTACCATCCCTCTGGGTTATCAAACTTGTTTTCTAAGTTTTCGTCCTTTCATAAGTCACTTAATCTTTGAGAGACTGTTTTGTCTACAACTGAGATCTACTAACTAGGACTTTTGTGTGCTTTGTAATTTTTTTTTATTTAGGTAAAATTTACATAACATAAAATTAACCACTTTGAGTGATTCAGTGGCATGTATTATAGTGTTATGCAACCATCGCCTCTGTCTAGTTCCAAGTGTTTTCCTCTCTCCAAAAGAAAACCCATACCCGTTAAACAGTCCCTGCCTTTTCCCACCTGCCCTCAGTCCCACACAATCACAAATCCATTTTCTATCTCTATGGATTGACCCATCCTGAGTATTTCATATACGAGGAATCATTGTAACGTGTGACCTCTAATGTCTGGCTCTTTTTACTTCGCAGAATGTTTTCTAGATTCCTTCATGATGTATCAGTACTTCATTCCTTTAAGGATTAGGGTTAATAATACTCCATCATACACAAATATCACCTTTTGTTTATCCATTCATGTGTTGATGGACATGTTAATAATCATATGTTAGGATTATTCCCACTTCTTGGTTATTGTGAATAATACTCTGTGAATATTTGTGTATAAGTGTTTGAATACTTGGTTTTACAATTTTAAAAAATATACATTTGTCTTTATTTATTTGGCTGTGCCAGGTCTTAATTGCAACATTCAGGATCTTCAATATTTGTTTTTGCAGGTGCAAGTTCTTTAGTTTTGACAAACAGACTCTTAGTTGCTGCATGTGGGATCTAGCTCCTTTACCAGGGATCAAACCCAGGCCCCCGGCACTGGAAGCAGAGAGTTTTAGCCACTGAACCACCAGGGAAGTCCCCATAATTGGTTATTTTTAAATGTATCATCTCATGTAGTTTTCAAATTGGGTTGAAAAGAGAATAGTATTTTACTGACAAGAAACCAGCTCAAAGGGACTTACTCAAGGTTCACAGGCAGTAAGGAGCCCAGAAACTTAAAGCTTCTGACAAGAAGTCCATATTTTTTTAAGTTATATCATCACTGGCTCAGATGTCTTGACAGTCAAAAAGGAAGACATGTATAAAAATGATCAGCGGGCTGTAAAGCCTGGATGTGTAAGCTGGTGTTGATAGTCGGTATTCAACTGATGCTACAGGAATAGTTTCCTGTGCGCGAGGTCAGCGCACACTGTCTCTATTATGGCCAGGAGAGAGATTTTAGAATTGCAAAAGTATAACAGAGCGGTTGGACCCAGCAAAGGAGTTTGACAAGGCTGTCACATCTGTTCAATATTTCTCCTGAAATAAGCATGGGTATTGCTGTTGATGCTTGCCGTAGTGCTATTAAGGTTGGCAGAAGGAGATGATGTAATCTGGAGCAGGCTGATGACATCCTGGCTGCTGAGTCTGTGGTTTCTGTGCTTGAAAAACTAGGACCTTAGATGAGGGATGATTTAGACTCTGATCATGGCAGCCAAGAGGCAGAATATTTTAGTGGCAGTGCAAACTGCAAGTGAAGAGAAAAAGAGAGTGAAGGGTTATGCTGCCATGGGTTGTTGATAGGTAGTGAGAGCTGTGGCCACTGGCCTATAAAAGAGAGAGCAGGGACTTCTTGTATGTCCAACGGTTAGCGCTCATGCTTCACCTGCAGGGGGCACAGGTTCCATCGCTGGTCAGGGAACTAAGATCACGCAAGCCACGTGGCACGGCTGAAAAATGAAAAAATCAAAGAGGGAGCAGATGGCCTAGGCAGCATTCGTGAAGCTGAGGTACAGAGAACCATGTGTCTACTGGGGAGCTGGCTGACTTCACGTGATCACACCTCTGGTCCATTCTTAATTCTAATCTAGTCCCAGGATCTGATTAGTATGGAATAGCTGTGAGCTGAGCCTCAATTTACAGACTTTTACCAAAAGAGAAGATGAAGATTCACACAGAAACGTGGCTACTGTCAAGCCGAGTTAGACCCAGAGTGATGACGACGATATCTTGTGAAGAAGAATGACAAGAGGCTGGAGAAGGCATCATCTGTTTCCAGAATCCTGGAACACTTCCTTCTGAAATAACTCATTCTGTGTGTCTTGATTTCCTGACAAGTAAATCTTGAAGGACAGAACTGGCATTTATCAGGGCCAAGACTACTATGTGTGGGTCTCTGGAAGGATTAGTGGTGGGGTCTTTGAAATCTGTATTTTTGAAGAAATCATTGCTATATGAGGGTTCTTAGAATCTTCCTTGAAAATCAAAATCTATTTTTATATGACATAGGTTCTTTGGTTATGAAATGAATACTATTCATTGTGGAAAACTTACTGAAATATGGAAAAGAGGAAAAAATCATGCAAATTTTTTCAATTCAGGAATGGTCAATTAACATTTATCATTTCTTCTTCCACTATTTTATCTATATTTACTTTTATATAATTGGGTCCTTATTTTAGGTTCAATTGGTTTCATGCTTTAAAAAAAAATCACTTAATTGTACATATATTTCTGCCTACTTCTCTGGATCATTCTAGGGGTTGTTTCCTATAGGCTTTTTATACAATTCCCTTAGAGCAGAGGAAAATCAGAGCCTAGAATTATTTATCCTTTCTAGATAGGAAGCAGCTCAGATTTTTGAGCAAACCACTCTCTGACAGTGTACAGCTGCTCGTTTTCTCTGAATGCCTAAGACAGTGGCGAGCCTGTGGCGAATTTCAGGTTCCTTTGGAAACCATAATCTGAAAAGCTATTTCTGCTTTGCAGAATTATGTAGAGGTAACCATGGGAAATTGGTGACGGACAGGGAGGCCTGGTGTGCTGCGATTCATGGGGTCACAAAGAGTCGGACATGACTGAGCGGCTGAGCTGAACTGAACTGTGGGAAGAGAGCTTCCCAGATGGCTCACTGGTAAAGAATCTGCTTGCCAATGCAGGAGGCGCAGGAGACAGAAGGTCAGGAAGATCCCCTAGAGGAGGAAGTGGTAACTCACCCCAGTGTTCTTGCTTGGGAAATCCTATGGACAGAGGAGCCTGGCGGGCCACAGTCCACAGGGTCACAAAGAATCAGACACAACTAAGCTACTGAGCACGCGTGCGTGGGAGGGGGACCAAAAAACCCAAACTAGCCACCTTAGGCTTCAAGAGACCTAGGAATTACTCCGGAAAGTCCTTTGCTTTCCTTCTGCTGGTCCAGCGTCTAAGCACATTTGCAAGTCCATTGAGTCGCATCTTCTCCTGTAAACTCTGCTGCATCTCTCTCTCTTTCTCTCCCCACTTTTTACTTCCAGTCTTCCAGTTTAGACCTCACAGCCGGCTGTTTGCTCCTAGACTGGTTCAAGATGCTCCCCAATTCTAAGCATTTCCTAGGCTCAGTTAGTTAGCCTCCACTTCCTGTCTCTTGGAATTCCCTCCCCTAAACTCCACTCCCCCAACCCCTGTGAGGGAAGCCAGGCGCCTGACTCCCCTGAGACCACCTCCTTCTGTGGAAATAGAGTAATCCTGACCAGCCCTCAGCTTCCTCTCATTTCAGCCCAAATGCCAATCGTCACCACCTGGGGCATTCCAGTCCCGGCATATGGCACGTGGAGGTGGACAGGACTTCAGCTCTGTGGCTCTAGTTGAGCTGTCCACTCGTCCCCAGACATCTGAGCCGCTCCAGCTGAAGTCCCAGTCACCATCGAACAGAGCACGTCTCCCAGGTGAGTCCTGCTCCATAAGATAGAAGAAGACTGTGGACCTTTTATCAGTGCTTCTTAAACTTTGTTGTGTTCAAATCACCAAGGGTCTTGTTAAAATGAAGATTTTGACTCATTAGGCCTGGAGTGGAGCCTGGCATTCTATTTTTTAGCAAGCACCCAGCTAACAATGCTGTTGCTGCTTTGTGGATCATGTTTTGAGTAGAAAAATGGACTGAGGAGCGGAGTGCACCTTCAGGGCATATTACAGGTGCATTTGTACAATTTTTCAAAGGGCTTTCACATCTGGATTGATTCATCAAACAGTTTAATAAACTGAGAAGTATCTGCCATTAAGACAGTCGGTTTATAGCAGAGTTTCTTCACGTGTGGTCTCTGGGTCCACTTGCATCCATATCACCTGGATTGTATCAGCTCTTAGTGTGGGGGAGTCAGAATAGGAGGGTCAGGAACCACCATTTCCAACAAGATCTCCAGGTAATTCTCAAACACTTTCAAATTTCAGAACTACTGGTAAAGTAGAAAGGGGACTTAATTAAGAGAAGAACTGGCTTTTAGTTCTGAAAGTGAAAGTGAAGGCGCTCAGTTGTGTCTGATTTTTTGCAACCCCATGAACTGGAGCCCACCAGGCTCCTCTGCCATGGGATTTTCCAGGCAAGAGTACTGGAGTGGGGTGCCATTGCCTTCTCCATTTAGTTCTGATATCGGGTCCTAATGGCAAGATAAGCACCTCTGCCTTCTGGGTCAGTGTCCACACCTCTCACCTGGGGACAGGCGGCTGCACAGTAACCATCTCTGCACACTGAAGCTTGGCGAGCACACCCTCTGCCCCACAGAGCACATCTGTGTCCCGCACCATCTTCTTCCCCGTTGCCTTCCTTGGCTCACCGAGAAGGAGGTATGATCAGAAAGCACATTATGGAGAAAGTGCCATTTTATTCTTAAATATTTTAAAAAGCAAATATTAGGGTAGGAGCCAGTGTCTCCTCCAAGTAACACATATCTGCCTTCGATATTGTAATTAAACTTAAATCATTTCTTAAATTATTTGTTTTAAATGGCAAATGCTCAGCCTGGAAGCTTTCCTCTTGCCTTGAGCACCACTGGGTAAATATATTCATGACTGAATTAGCAGACCTTTGCTTTTAAAAGGACTTTTCAGTGATCTTTTATGGTAGATTAAAAAGCAATTTACTAATTTACAGTTCACAGAAATTTGGTGCCCTCCTTGAGTTTTGTACATCAATTCTGTGCTAATAAATGTGACTCAAGCTCCAAATGTTTCATCTGGGGACAGCAGGTATCATACACAACCTTAAGTTCACAGTCACGTCATCAGTAAAGCTATTTTGTGAGCTCCTTCTTCCTGCTCAGCAGAAGCCCCTCTTAGGAATATCTTAACCTGTAGTCATCAGCCTAGAGTCTGTAGTCAATGTCGAGGAGGTTTAACCACCAGGCCTGGCGGGACCACCTTACTTGTTTGCCCATCTTTTCTCTATTCTCTTTACTATAGTGAGTAATCACAGTTGAAAGATGATTAGGTGACAAATGTTTTATATAGGATGGATGAACAACAAGGTCCTGCCGTACAGCACAGGGAACTATGTTCAGTATCCTGTGACAAACCATAATGGAAAAGAATATGAAAAAGAAGTTATCTTAGATACAGATATATAAAACTTGATCACTTTGCTGTAAGCAGAAATTAATACAACATTGTAAATCAACTATAATTCTGTAAAATTTAAAAAAAGAAAGACAATTAGAAAATGGGGTCACTAAGGGCTCTTCCTCCTGGGCATGGCTCTCTAGCAACCCAGAAGACTAGTTCCATAGTGTAGACGCCCAGTATGTTCCAAAGAATACATGCTGATAATAGTAGAAGTAGTAGTAAATACAGGTAGGGTACTTACTGTGTGCCAGTTGTTAGCTTATTTAATCCTCACAACAACCCTGAATTCACACCATTTTTAATGCTTGTTTTTTATAATTGAACAAACTGAGACATAGGTGAAATACTTTCCCAAGTTCTCAGAAGCAGTAAACAGTGGAGCTGAGATCCAGACTTAAGAAGTTTGGCTCCTGATCTTGAGCTTACAGCCAGTGTGCCTCCCTGCTCCTCCCTCATGGCCAGGAGGCTCTCTCCACATGCACCTGCTCGGTTTCAGTCTGGTGATTGGTTTTCCAAAAGGAAGTAGCTGATACTTACATTGGGGCAGGTAGCTAAAGGCAGCAGAGGAATGCTTTTAAAATTCAACACACACGGAGGAAATATTAGACATCTTGACCCCCTCCCTTTTTCCCTTTCAAATTTAACTGCAAACTATATCTCAGATTTTGACAAGTCAACTCAAGACTATAACAAGTGAAACTGAGAGTTTCAAGCTACTGATGGAAAATTGAGCATTTTCCTTGATTCTTATGAATGAGTCTGGCTTGTTTGGAGTTGACCAAAGGCCCTTGACCTGCTGACAGCCTTCAGTGGAAGGAAGACAGCTAATGGAAGGTGCTGGGTTTGCCTTCCCTATAGCAGCAGAGTTGGGGGCTATAGTTACAGACTGTGTGTTCTCCTGGCTTTCTCGGGGAGTTGCCAACGTGGAGGGAATTCATATCATCATTGGAAAGTAGAAGAAACAGCTGACCTGAAACAGTTCAAAGGAAGGCATTAGAAGAGGGGAGGGAGGAGATGTGCAGCCTAAATGCAAACGCTGACGCTCCCTGTGACAAGCAAAGCCACAGTTGACCCAAAGTTATCCATCCAGAACACTTTGAAAAAATCATGTCTTTAAATTGGGAAATAATATAGAGCCAGGTGTGCTTATTCACACACTTTTTTTTTCCCGAGCCCCCTCACCCTCCGCATTCACATACGTTATTTTCTTGGGCTCCAAAATCACTGCAAATGGTGACTAAAGCCGTGATATTCAAAGATGCTTGCTCCTTGGAAGAAAAGCTATGACCAACCTAGACAGCATATTAAAAAGCAGAGAGACATTACTTTGCCAACAAAGGTCCCTCTAGTCAAAGCTATGGTTTTTCCACTAGTCATGTACAGATGTGAGACTTGGACCATAAAGAAAGCTGAGTGCCGAAAAATTGATGCTTTTGAACGGTGGTGTTGGAGAAGCCTCTTGAGAGTCCCTTGAACTGCAAGGAGATCGATCCAGTTAATCCTAAAGGAAACCAGTCTGGAATATTCATTGGAAGGACTGATGCTGAGGCTGAAACTCCAGTACTTTGGCCTCCTGATGCAAAGAACTGATTTATTGGAAAAGACCCTTTCCAAGATGCTGGGAGAGATTGAAGGTGGGAGGAGACGGGGACGACAGAGGATGAGATGGTTGGATGGCGTCACAGATTTGATGGACATGAGTTTGAGCAAACTCCAGGACTTGGTAATGGACAGGGAAGCCTGGCATGTTGCGGTCTATGGGGTCGCAAAGAGCTGGACACAACTGAGTGACTGAACTGACTGACTGACTGTGCTTATTCAACTATCTTGTCTAGGCCTTCTTCTTTTTAAAAAATTATTTACTTATTTGGCCATGCTGAGTCTTAGTTGTGGCACGTGAGATCTTTAGGTGCAGCATGCAGACTGTAGGATCTAGTTCCCGAGTGAGGGATGGAACCCACCCTGCATGAGCGTCCACAGGTCTTCTTGAACCTGGCATATCTGTTGAAAGACAAACGCTTTGTTCCAAAGGAGTTGCTTCATAGTTGCTGAGTAGGAATAAGTAGGAGAAATACCTGGAAACGGGGATTCAAATTTCACAGCCTCTTGTCATCCCTGAGTGTTCTAGTCCATTTTGTCTCAATTTTGCATTTCCCTTTTATCCTTCTCCCACTATGGAATGGCAGTTTGGGAAGCAAGTTGATGCAGCTTTTCTGTGGCAGCAGAGCACCCCCTTGGGTGGAGAGAGATAAGGCAAAGCAACCTCAGGTCATAGGGGAGACCGGAAGGCTGGAGGCTTTGTCCTGAAAGATGTCAGGGCCCCAGAAATAATGTGACGGCTCCAGCAACATGCCTTATAGACTCCTAGCACCTCCTTTTCTTAAGCCATTCCTAGATCTTGGCCAATCCAGTGTGTCCAAGCCCTTTGGGGAGGTTAGAATGTAGGCCTGGGGAGTTGGAGTCTGGTCTCCTCTTAGGAGAAAAAAAAGTCAGTCCTCATCCCAATTCCAAAGAAGGGTCATACTAAAGAATGTGCTAACCTCTGGAGGCGGGGAGAGAGCAGATAAGCCAAGATGGTGTGTGCTCAGGCTCTCTCGTCCTGTGGCCTCTCTCTTGCCCCAAGTTTTGTGAATAATGACTATGTAACAGCTGAGATCATTTATAGCACTGTACACGGGCGTCATGAGGGACTCACTTGGTCACGGGTTTTGTGTGCAGTGCGGATATGTGAGCTGCACCCATAAAGCGGTGGGAATTGCTTGCTGCGTCACGTCTGTTATATATAGTATAGGATATAGTGTGAGGACTGCTCCAGCCGCTGCATCATCCAAGAGAGAGGTTGAGTGTGGTTGTGTTGTGTTATGTTATGTCCAGAAGAGAATAAATGTGTCTGCAGTTGCTACGGCTTTCGTATTCCTCTGGCCTCTTAGCTTGTGCCTTGCCTCCCCTGGGTTCAGAGAACAGTGCAGACGGTGTGAACAGCAAGGCAACTGGCGCTGCAAACCGGATGAAGAGCAGTAGAGTTGGCATCATACACAGGACCAGTCATACACTGGCAGTTGCACTCATCTTCCATGCTTGTAAGGTCATGCTTAAAATCTTGCATGCTAGGCTTCAGCATTATGCAAGCCAAGAACTTCCAGATGTTGAAGCTTGATTTAGATAAGGAAGAGGAACCAGAGATCAAATTGTTAACATTCACTGTCAACATCACAGAGAAAGCAAGGGAATTCCAGAAAAACATCTACCCTATTTCATTGACTACACTAAAGCCTTTGACTGTGTGGATCATAACAAACTTAAAGAGATGGGAATACCAGACCATCTTACCTGTCTCCTGAGAAACCTGTATGAGGGTCAAGAAGCAACAGTTAGAACCCTGTATGGAACAACTGATTGGTTCAAGATTGAGAAAGGAGTACAAAAGGGCTGTCTGTTATCACCCTGCTTGTTTAACCTACACACTGAGTGCATGAGAAATGCTGAGCTGGATGAGTTACAAGCTAAAATCAGGATAGGCAGGAGAAGCATCAACAACTTCAGATATGCGGATGATACCACTCTAATGGTAGAAAGTGAAGAGGAACTACAGAGTCTCTTGATGAAGATGAAAGAAGAGAATGAAAGAGTCGGCTTAAAACTAACTATTAAAAAAACTAAGGTTATGGCATCTGGTCCCATCACTTCATGGCAACAGAGGTGGAAAAGGAGGAAATAGGGACAGATTTCCTCTTCTTGGGCTCTAGTATCACTGTAGATTGTGACTATAGGCATGAAATCAGAAGATTGCTTCTTGGCAGGAAAGCTGTGACAGACCTAGATAATGTGTTGAAAAGTAGAGACATTGCTCTGCCAACCAAGGTCTATATAGTCAAGGCAATGGTCTTCCCAGTGGTCATGTATGATTGTGAGAGCTGGACTGTCAAGAAGGCAGAACACCAAAGAACTGATCCCTTCCAACTGTGGTGCTGGAGAAGACTCCTGAGAGTCCCTGGGACAGCAAGATCAAACCAATCTTAAGGGAAATCAACCCTGAATTCTTGGAAAGACTAATGCTTAAGCTGAAACTCCAGTATTTGGTCATCTGATGTGAACAGCCAACTCATTGGGAAAGTTCCTGCTTCTGGGAAAGAGAGGGCAGAAGGAGAAGAGGGGGTCAGAGGATGAGATTGCTGGATGGCATCACTGAGGCAATGGACATGAACTTGGGCAAACTTTGGGAGATGGTGAGGGACACAGAGCCCTGGTGTGCAGCAGTCCGTGGAGTCACAAAGAGTCAGACACAACTGGGCAACTGAGCAACAACTCCTCTTAGTATCCCTATACTTTAAGATGGTGGTTTTGCTTTATTGACTATGTCAAAGCCTTTGATTGTGTAGATCACAGCCAACTGTGGAAAATTCTTAAAGAGACAGGAATACTGGACCACCTGACATACTTCCTGAGGTCTGTATGCAGGTCAAGAAGCAACAGTTAGAACAGGATAGGGAACAACAGACTGGTTCCAAATTGGGAAAGAAGTACATCAAGGCTGTATATTGTCATCCTGCTTATTTAACTTATATGCAGAGTACATCATGAGAAATGCTGGGCTGGATGAAGCACAAGCTGAAATCAGGATTGCCAGGAGAAATATCAATAACCTCAGATATGCAGATGATACCACCCTTATGGCCTCTAAAGAACTAAAGAGCCTCTTGATGAAAGTGAAAGAGGAGAGTGGAAAAGTTGGCTTAAAAATTCAGCATTCAGAAAACTAAGGTCATGGCATCCAGTCCTATCACTTCATGGCAAATAGATGGGGAGACAATGGAAACAGTGATAGACTTTACTTTGGGGGGCTCCAAAATCACTGCAGACGGTGACTACAGCCATGAAATTCAAAGATGCTCGCTCCTTGGAAGAAAAACTATGACCAACCTAGACAGCATATTAAAAAGCAGAGATATTACTTTGCCAACAAAGGTCCATCCAGTCAAAGCTATGGTTTTTCCAGTAGTCATGCATGGATGTGAGAGCTGGACTATAAAGAAAGCTAAGTGCTGAAGAATTGATGCTTTTCAACTGTGGTGTTGGAGAAGACTCTTGAGAGTCCCTTAACTGCAAGGAGATTCAACCAGTCCATCCTAAAGGAAATCAGTCCTGAATATTCATTGGAAGGACTGATGCTGAAGCTGAAACTCCAATACTTTGGCCATCTGATGCAAAGAGCTGACTCATTTGAAAAGACCCTGATGCTGGGAAAGATTGAAGGTGGGAGAAGGGGATGCCAGAGGATGAGATAGTTGGATGGCATCACCGACTCCATGGATATGAGTTTGAGTAAGCTCTGGGAGTTGTTGATGGACAGGGAAGCCTGATGTGCTGCAGTCCATGGGGTCGCAAAGGGTCAGACATGACTGAGCAACTGAGTAATGTACCACCAGAAGCAGGACTGGGGCAAGGCAGGGAGATGACTGCTTTAGAAATGATAGAAATCATGCTATTCCAATTTTCCAGGTGCTAAAAAAAGAGAGTCTAGACTCAGATTTGCCCCGTTCATTAGTTTTGAGATTGCCTCTGTCTTTCTCCCCATTATCCTTATATCATCGCTAGAGAGAGGAAATTGAAATGGCTGTTGTTCCTCATGTGTTGAGTTGACGCCACTTCTGCCCAAACTGCCTGCTCTGTCCTCTGCTCCTTCTTCCCTTCTCGCCCGTGGTCTCACCCTCTTCTCTCTGGTTTCTCCTCCACCGTTGCCATTCCAGCCCTTTCCTCCCTGCTTTTAGCTCTCCCCGAGAAGGCAATGGCACCCCACTCCAGTAATCTTGCCTGGAAAATTCCGTGGACGGAGGAGCTTGGTAGGCTGCAGTCCATGGGGTCACTAAGAGTCGGACATGACTGAGAGATTTCACTTTCATGCATTGGAGAAGGAAATGGCAACCCACTCCAGTGTTCTTGCCTGGAGAATCCCAGGGACAGGTTAGCCTGGTGGGCTGCCGTCTATGGGGTCGCACAGAGTCAGACACGACTGAAGCAACTTAGCAGCAGCAGCAGTACCCTCCTCTCCTCATCCTTCCTTTACTCCTTATTTCCACAAATTAACATATTATGAGCATTAACTGGCAGCTACCCCGAGAAAGAGGAGGTGGGGGTGGGAGGAAGAAAACATTACTGCCAGGTTTGAACTAATTCCTGCTGCAAGCCCTGAGTCCTGTGGCATTTGCCATGAGTGTGAATTTGCAATAAACAAGGGTCCGTGCTTATATTTCTAACCTTTCCTCTGCTGGTGCTGGAGACACGCATTGAATGTTGAACAGTCATCCCATGCTGTCCCGTTTTCAGGGTATCACCTATCCTTTTGAAAGAGAATTGAGAGAAGCTCAGATTGGCAGTAGAGGGAGGACGAGGGAAGTATCTAGTAATACAGCAAGTAAATAGTAATTTCTTTTATTATATAAAGGAATTTAGCATCTGAGTAATGAGCTGCTTCAAAATGAGACATTTATTAAGAATTTACCTGGAGCATAGATAGACAATAGATATATAGAAGGGCTTCCCTGGTGCCTCAGACAATAAAGACTCTGCTTGCAATGCAGGAGACCCTGGTTCGACCCCTGGAGAAGGAAATGGAGACCCACTCCAGTATTCTTGCCTGGAGAATCCCATGGACAGAGGAGCCTGGTGGGCTATAGTCCGTGGGGCTGCAAATAGATAAATAAAGATATTTATATCATTCAGAACTATAGAAGAAAATGTTTCTAAAAACACCCTACATTCTTTTAAAAGGGGTGAAGCCTTGAGAATGGTGAGAAAGAAGAGGTTCAAATAAGGATAAAAATGCAGCCTTTGACATCATTCCCACCTGTCTTAGCAGTGCATTTTCTTCGTCTCCACATGTAGTGTTCATTAAGCAGGTGTTCTCTGCAGTCTGCGGGCATTCAGGACTTGAAGGAAAAGAATCTTTTCTAGCATCCAGTCTCATGACACACAATACATGTAACACATGTCGGCTGTAACTCTGGGCCAGGCCCTGTGTTCATGTTTATAAATATTATCTTATCCCACCCTGAGACCAGCCCTATGAGGAAAGTAAAATGATCACCCTATTTTTGAGAAGGGGAAACAGCTTTGAGAGGTTAAGTGAAATACCAGCATCACAGAGTGGCCAGGTATTCAGGTTTTCAGCAGATGCCTTGCTTTCTTCATCTTTTGGTTTTCTTTAAATTGTTTGAAGGTATTCCACACCCAATCCAGCAACCCAGTCCCGCCCTTAAAGACTGGCAGACAGGTTGCTTATGCTGCCTTTTACATGTCACCAGGTTCAAGGTAGGGGCTCTCATTTGCCTTCTAGCTCTCAGGAAACAGAGATTAGGGAATCTAAGGCAAGGGTTTTTTTCCTTTAAGAACTTGACGGAAAGTGGAATTCTGGGTATTTTCAAACCCACTCCTATCCCATTTGCCCAATCATGGTCACACAGCCCATCCCTGGCTTCAAAGGAGGCTGGGAGATACAGTGCTGTGCTTGGGGGCTGCTGTCTCTCGCTAAAGGAAGGCGATTGTGGGCGAGGGAAGAGGACAGCCCGTTACCAGGCCATTAACAGACTATCAGAGTGCTGGCCTGAAATTTTTCCTTTAAAAAAACACCAAGATTTACTCAAATAGTATAAACGGATCTTAGAAGGATCCTTCAGGGACTTAGTCAATTTTCAAGCTATGTATACTTGTCCATGAAGTATACATATTCAAGCATCAAGGACCTCTACTTGGGTCCAAGCTTTGTGACCTCGGACACACTACTGAGAATTAGTTTCTCTCAGCTTATTTTCTCATCTGTAATTTTGTCTTGATAATATCAACCCTAACTGTTGGTAAGGATAAGGATTAAATGTAATAGCTGAAGAAAGATCCTGGCACAGAGTATTTGCTCAAAATTATGCCTCTTTATTACAGTTCAGTCAATAAGGTTTTAATACTTTTTGATAGGAGAAAAGAGAAGGCAGAAGTGGGAAATTTGTGTACAGAGGTGAGCTGAAAGTGAAAAGTGAAAGTGAAATCGAACAGTCTTGTCCAACTCTGCAACCATATGGACTGTAGCCTGCCAGGCTCCTTTGTCCATGGGATTTTCCAGGCAATAATACTGAAGTGGGCTGCCATTTTCTTCTCAGGGGATCTTCCCAACCCAGGATCGAACTCAGGTCTCCTGCATTGCAGGCATACTCTTTAGCCTCTCAGCCACCAGGGAATCCCTCACAGAGGTGAGTTAGCCAAAATAAAATGAAAGAACAGTTGGGAGTATCAAGAGAGAAATATTTTTATTGAAGTAAAATTGATTTACATATATATGTTTATATTTTAAATTAACAGTGAGTTAGTTCAACTAGAGTTTAAAGGGTATATTTTTCCACAGTGTTCTGAAAACATCTTTATTTTGTCTTCATTCTTAGAGAATATTTTTGCTGGATATAGAATTCTAGATTAACAGTGGTGTTTCTCTTTCAGCACTTTAAATATTTTCTTGGTCTTCATTGTTCCTGACAAGAAGTCAACCTTAATTCTTACCATTGTTTCTCTGTGTGTAATGCACTATTTTTCTGTAGCTACTTTCAAGATTTTCTTTCTCTTTGGCTCTCAGAAGTTTATGATATACATAGAAGTAGTTATTCTTTGTATTTTTTCATATTATGGTTTGCTGAACTTCTTGAATCTATAGATTTATATCTTGTGATAGATTTTGGCAATTTGGGTCATTATTTCTTTTTTCTGCTCCATATCCTCCTCCTCAAGTTTTGGGACTATAATTTCACATGTTTTAAATTTTCTGATATTGTTCCACAGATTCTTGGGGATCTGTTCATGTTTTTCAATGCTTTTTCTCTCTCTTTTTTGGGATGAATGATTTCTGTCGATTGAGCTTCACGTTCACTGACTTTCTTCTTTGTCATCTCTATTCTTCTACTAAGCCCAACCAGTGAATTTTTATTTTAGGTGTTTTGTTTTTCATTTCTAAGATTCACATTTGACTCTTCTTTTAAATAGTTCCTATTTCTCTGGTGAGATTTCCTATTTGTTCATTCATTAAAAGCATATTTTCTTTTATGTCCTTGAACATAGTTTTAACAACTATTTTAAACTCCTTGTCTACTAATTTCAATTTGTGGGTCATCTTTGAGTTGATCTTCATTGATTTCATTTTCTCTTGAATCTGGTCACATTTTTAAAATGTATTTAAACATTTGGATTATATTGTATACATCGATGATACATTATAAAGACCCTGGATTCTGTTTTGTCTTTGTGAAAATTATTTTATTATTAAAACAGGCAGCTAACTTGGCTGGACAGCAGCCAAAATCTCATTCAGCACTTGTAGTCTTAGTGTTCCCACCCGGAGTAAATCTACATGTTGAATTTGCATTACCCTAATTTTCCTCTTCTTAGCTGCTTCTGTAATTACAGGCCCAGAGTCTCAGGAGACAATAACTATGCATGGAGGTTACACTTTATGAATCAACTTATTTTTGTGATGGCAAAAATAGCAGTGCCATTATTGACAGATTAAACTGAGAAGCAGTTTAACTAAGGATAAGTGGCTGGAGTGAGGTCACCATAGTTGTATAGGATTTGAATTGAGTGTTTCCAAATTCATTGCTTAGTTCAGAGAACATATTGATTAACTATTGATTGATTTGTGACAAGTCAGATCAATGAGCATAGATGAGTTCAAAATAGATACTATTATTCAGTTGTGAGTCTTAAAAGGAAAATCAAATAGAAGCCTTCAGATCCTTTTTGCACAGATCCCTGTTAACATCAATTAGATTGTGTCCTGCTATGATATTCTAATTTTAACAAAAGGAGAAAATGAATTGATTTTAGGATTGATATCTCTTAACATTTAAAAGGAAGTACTTCCACTGAAAATATGAACACCTTAACCATAGAATAAATGGCTTGACATTTGTGAGAGCAAAGTAGTCAATACAAATATTGAAAAATAAATCATTAACCTCACTATTTCTAAGCTCAATTTAAAAAACTTGAATATGTCATTAATATATTTTTCCTTCTACTTTCTCTTGATTAAGGCAGCCTCTTGCACAAAGAAGGAGTTGGCTGTTTTCCCTGATACCCATGACTCTTGGATAGACGCTTAGATTCTCAATTCTTCCCCATCTCCTCACTGCTTTAGTATCAAGGTCCTCCATAATGAGCAGGAATCTCCCCCAAATGAGCAGGAACAACAATGAGACAAGAGTTAGTCATGCATCTTGATGGGTTAGTAAATATCAGACCCTCACAGGAGCATTCCAGGAAAGGCTATATTCTCTTATTTGAGTGTCTTGACATTGAAAATGAAGCAAAGCTAGGAACTCATTTATAGGGTCTACTCCCAAAGCATGTTACAATGTCAAGTTTTTTGACACTCTTCCAATTAACAGGTAGAGTCTCATCTCCCTTCCCTTAAACGTGGGCTTCCCTTAATCCGCAACTCTAAACACTGTGGGACACTGATACCGGTATACGGAACTGTCCACTGTAGCTTTGCTGAAGTCAGGCGGCTCAAGAGGGTATATGGCACAGTACACCATGGGTACTTGCCACGCCCTCTGATCATACCAACCTGGAAGACCTTTTCAAAACACAAATATGCTTTCAAAATACTCCCTTATTTTTTGATTGGGTTGCTTGTGTTTTTCTGTTATTGAGCTGTATGAACTGTTCTACATTTTGGAGATTAATCCCTTGTTGGTTACTTCACTCTGTATAGACATTTCTCCAAAAAAGACATATGGGCACATGAAAAGATGATCAACATCACTAACTGTTAGAGAAATGCAAATCAAAACTACACTGAGATACCACCTCACATAGGTCAGAATGGCCATCATTAAAAAAAAAAAATCAACAAGCAATAAATGCTAGAGAGGGTGTAGAGGAAAGGTAACCCTTCTGCACTGTCAGTGGGGATGTAAACTGGTGGGGATGTAAACAACCACTATGGAGAATAGTGTGGAGTCTCCTTGAAAAACTAAAATAGAGCTACTCTATGACCCAGCAATCCCACTCCTGGATATACACCTGGGGAAAACTATAGTTCAAAAAGATGCATGCACCCCAAGGTTCATTTCAGCACTATTTATAGTAGCCAGGACATGGAAGCAGTCTAAATGTCCATCAACAGATGAATAGATGAAGAAGATGGAATATTACTTAGCTGTAAAAAAGAATGAAATAATGTCATTTGCAGAACATGGATGGACATAGAGATTGTCACACTGAGTGAGGTAAGTCAGAGAAAGACAAAGACAAATATCATATGATAGTTTATATGTGGAATCTAAAAAAAATGGCTCAAATGAACTTATTTACAAAAAAAAAAAAAAAGAGTCACAGATGTAGAAAACTTACGGTTACCAGGGGGAATGGAGGGGAGAGATAAATTGGGAGCTTTGGATTGACATACAGTACCACTACTATATATAAAATAGATAGTTAATAAAGACCTACTGTATGGCACAGGAAACTCTACTTAACACTCTGTAATCAGCTATATGGGAAAAAATCTTAAAAATATATGTATATATAAATATATGTATAACTGATTCACTTTGCAGCAGAAACTAACATAACATTGTAACATAACATTGTAAATCAACTGTACTCCAATAAAAATTTTAAAAAACATTCCGCTAATTTATGTTCTTCAGTGGTTCTTCATTGCTCATAGGGGGAAAAAAATCCTTACCATGGAATGGGTTTGGCCTGTCTCTGCCCTTATGTACCATTCTCTTCACTCTGCCCTCCAGAAAACTGATATTGTTTCATTTCCCTAAAAAGCCATAGGGCCTTTGCATATGTGGTTTATTTTGCCTGGAATGGTCAGCCCATCCCTAACTCCAAGCCAGCGTATTGACCTCTTACTCATTACTCCAGTATCAGTTCTATTACTTCCTTGGGGAAGCCTTGATCCTTCAGACTGGATCAGGCTTCTCTGAAAGCTTATTTTATTTTGGATATTTCTTTAAGTGTTCATTTGATTAATGTCTTTTTTTTCCACACAAGACTGAAGCCCCAAGAGGACTGAGATCATGTTTCAAATCGAATAGCTGGAATATAGAAGGTAAGTGTGTGTGTGTGTGTGTGTGTGTGTGTGTACCTGTGTGTGTGCGCAGGTGTGCGTACTTGAGGTTAGATGCAAACCATTTGAAGAATTTGTATTCTTTGGGTTTTAGGGATCTTTTAAAAAACCTGTATTCACCAAATTTTCTATGAAGAATATACATCTTTGAGGAACGTGTACTGTTTTTCCTCCCCTCTGGGGTCATCTTTGGTTTTAGACTCTACCTCTCCTCTGAAGGAGATACTAGGGAGGCTAAAGTGATGAGGTCAGTGCAGAGGAAAGCCCCATGTTAATCTCCTACAGCAGGGATCCTCTTTCAGTCACTGGCTACTGAAGAAAGAGCCTCTAGCCTCTGCCCTCCAAAATGAATGTGACTGAAGGCCATAGACACTTTCTTTTGCCCTAGGATTGTTGAAATATATATATATATATACATATTTAGTTGCCAGAGTGGTCCAGACTCCCTTAGTGTGTTTGGAAATTAGAAAATTGAACGGATAAAAGAGGAATAGAAAGAAACTCAATATTTCAGAGTTTAATGGCAATAAAGACACCCTGAAAGCCCCCATTTTGGGATGATTAAGAACAGGGGTTGAATGTAAATCCAAGGAATTATCTGGATTCTTTGTGAGGACTGATGAAGCCACATTTGAAACACTATGCACAGTTCCAGTCACCTTATTATAAAAGGATATTATAGAAATGGAGAAGGTACAACAGAGGGCAAAGAGAGCCACCCGGGGATTTAAGGATTTTAGCTATTCAGAGTGGTCTTCTTTGGAAAAGAAGAGATTAAGTGGGAACTCATTAAAGTATAGACAATTCTGAAGGGAATAGAGAGGATAATTGTTTCAAGGCTATTTGAGTTAGTGTCAAATACAAGAACAGGGGTTAGTAACTTAAGCTAAGAAAGCGAATTTAGACAGGCATTTTCTGAACCGAGTGTAAACTATATAAAACAAAGGACTGAGTATGATAAAAACAAGAGACAGTTTTTTCAGGGAAGGAAACATGTAATTTTTTCCAATTTGGTTCATTTGCATTAAATAAGGAAGAGTGATTTTTTTTTCTTTTCCACTTTGAACAATTATATCTTATCAGCAGTGTTAAAATTAAAAAGGGTTAGCGTGGCTATTTGTAATTTTAAAGCCATCTAGAGGGCATGTTGCTACTCTAGAGAAAGAACACATGGTTAATAGCCTCTTGCTTTTCTCTGCCTCACAATGTTATAGATTTCTGACCTGAAACTGCCACAATTCTCCATTACTATTCAAAGTTTTGTGCCATTGACCCATCTTAGTGAAATTCTACATTTGTTCAGCCTTTAACATATCCAAAACAATGATAACCAGTGTAATAAATACCATGTTACTTAGGCAAAAACTTGGGGCAAGGTAAGGGGGGATAATTATATAGTATATTAAAATATTGACTGTAAGTGGTGGTTTGTTTCATGTTGAGCTTAAGAACTGTGCTGCGGTTCAGATGGCATTTATGAAGCACCAGCTGCATGCTAGACCCTGGGGAAGATTCAGTGCCTACACACAAGGTACAATGTATACCATCTCTATCTTCAGTGAACCTGCATGATAGGATGACACTGGTACCAAGAGGGAGGGAGTAACAGTGTCGCGGGGAACAGAGAAGAGACCATTCGAGCCCTAGATAACAGTAGTGATCAAGAGACAGGCTTTGGGGTCAGTTTGAAACCCTCCTCCATTGCTAGCTGTGTCATCTTGGCAAGTCACTTCTCTGAGCCTCAGTTTGTTCATTTATAAAATGAGGATGATAGGAAACTCCTTTGGAGTTTGAAGATTAAAGTGAGTTGATGTATGTGAATTTCACATTGCTTCTACCTAGTGGGTGCTCAAAAACGGCAGCTGCAATTATGAGGCTGAAGGAAGAGAACGGACAAAGGCCTCGCAGTAGGAAGCAGATCTAGAAACTTTTGATGGTTTCATGAGTGAAAGTTAATTCTCTAAACTTCTGTTCTTCATCAGTAAAATGGGGATGAAAATAGTACTTCTCTTGTAGTGTTAAAGTGTATACACAGTATAAAGTGCTCAGCACAATGACTTGTGGTTAGTAAGTACTCAGTAAGTGTGAACTTACTGTCCGTGCCTCAGTGAAGAGCATCAAGCCCCTATGTTAAACTAGCTTCCCCTTCCTTTCAGATACAAAATGATTGAAAAAAAACTAGCTTTTGTGCTCCCACTAGCCGTACTGCCATTCTCCTTATATGTTACTTAATAAACAACGAAGTCCTTGAAGGAAGTCTCAGAGTCTCTTATTTGTGGAATACTTCAAATTATGTAGTACAGACTTAAATGTCACCATATACTCAAATCCAGAAGATGGTGAAGGACAGAGAAGCCTGGTGTGCTGCAGTCCATGGGGGTCGCAAAGAGCTGGACACGACTGAGCGACTAAGCACAGCACATATTCATTGAACTGGAGGGCTATCCATAGTTTATCATTATTATTAGGGTATTGTGCTAGTTCCTGCTGTACAACAAAGTGAATTAGCTACAGGTATACATCTGTCTTCTCTCTCTAGAGCCTCCCCGCAATCCTACCCTCTTGGTCCTCACAGAGCACCAAGCTGAGCTCCCTGCGGCCTACAGCAGCTTCCCACCAGCTCTTTTACACACGGCCGTGCACACACATCAATCCCAATCTCCCAATTCACCCCCGGCACACACGTTCGTCCTGCCCTACCAATAGGTTCATCTGTACCAGCAAAGGGTCTTAATCAGAAAAGCACCCCCAGAAAGGGGCCCAGAAGGAGCACGGTTGAGGAGGAATGTCTGGGGGGACTAACCACCTCAGGCTGCCTCCCATCCGGTTAACTTAGCTGAAAAGCATTTACTGGGAACCTAAAGTCGGGGAATCCTAGGCAGGGGGGTTGAAAATGAATGTGACACAGTCCCCACCCTTGAGGAAGTCCCAGAGCTGCTGTGAGCCTGCGTGATTGTGCTCGAGCCCGGAAGCCACAGCTCTTAGGCCCGCGGAACTTAGGAGGGGACAGGCCCTGCCTCTCCTGCCGCGCCATTTCTGCAGCCTGTTCTCCAGCCCTCTCCTTCTTTCCACCCTCCCCAGCCCCACGAGCCCCACCTGAGAGAATGGAGCTCTGTTAATTTGGGCATAAGACGAAACGTTTAAATCCGCTGTACTGGACTCCATGTTATGGCAGAGGCTCTGTTCTCGGGTGGGGGGGTCAGGCACTGGGGTCACCCAGCCGTGGCCCGTTCCCTTCTGGGGCTCGCAGGTTGAAGCGGGATCGACACGGGGAAGACAAACAGGAGGCCTCCAGAAGTGAGCAGAGATGGACCCTGGGAAGATGGCGGGAGGAGGGGGAGGTCGTCAGGCGCAGTCGGTCAGTTTGGGCCTCGGAGAGCTTGTCTCCCAGAAGGCCAGGCTCCAGCTGGGTGAAGCCTCTTC
>SJXQ01005661.1:155547-271678 GCA_006408695.1 Aepyceros melampus
CGCTTTCCGGGCCTCCTACCCTCGGGGAGCAGCCGCGCCTGCGCATGCCTCCCGGCCCTCGAATCTTGCAGTGCTTCCTGGGACCTGCCAGCAGGTAGGATCTGCTGCGGCGGCCTCCGAGGGCCATTCTGTGCTAGGATCAGGGCTTGATGGGGGTGGGTGCTGGAAAGCTCACTGCCATGGAAGCGGGAGGTGCGCGGGACAATTCTGAAGCCAGTATTTGCGCCCCCTCCCCGAGGCCCTGAGGGCTTCAGCTCTGGTTGATGTTGCTTCATGAGGCCCTTTCCAGTATCATTGCCCACTGCCTGTCTGTGTAGAGTGGCCTCTTCTAGACGTTTCATATAAATGGAATCATATAATACGTGGTCTTTTGTGACTGGCTTCTTTGACTTAGCATAAGGTTTATTCATGTTGTAGCATATGTCAGCTTGCCATTCCTTTTTATGGTCAGGTCGTATTACTTATCCATGGTATGGTTAGATCACGTTTTATTTATGCACTTGTCAGCTGATGGACTTTGGGATATATCTTCTTTTTTTGCTATGATGAATAATGCTGCTAAAAACAGTCATGGTCAAATTTTTGTGTGGACATATGTTTTAATTTCTCTAGGGTGTATATAAGCGACTTCACTTTCATTTTTCACTTTCATGCATTGGAGAAGGAACTGGCAACCCACTCCAGTGTTCTTGCCTGGAAAATCCCAGTTGAGAGGGGAGCCTGGTGGGCTTCCATCTATGGGGTTGCACAGAGTCGGACACGACTAAAGTGACTTAGCATAGCATATATTTCAGAGTGGAATTACTAGGTCATATGGAACCTCTAGGGCTTCCCTGGTGGCTCAGATGATAAAGAATCTGCCTGCAATTCAGGAGACCCGGGTTCCGTCCTTGGATCAGGACGGATTCCTTGGATTCCCTGGAGAAGGGAATGCCTACCCACTCCAGTATTCTTGCCTGGAGAATTCCATGGATGGAGGAGCCTGGTGGACTACAGTCCACGGAATCGCAAAGAGTTGAACACCACTGAGTGTATTATCACCATGTACCTCTGTATTTAACATTTTGAGGAACTATCAGACTTTTCTTTTGCGAGGGTATATCATTTTACATTTCCACCAGCCGTGTATGGAAGTCTCAATTTCTCTCAATATTTGTTTGTCTTTTTTATTCTAGCTGTGCTAATGTGTATCTCATTGTGGCTTTGATTTTCATTTCCCTAATGGCTAAAGTTTTCATTCCAATCCCAAAGAAAGGCAATGCAAAGAATGCTCAAACTACGGCACAATTGCACTCATCTCACACGCTAGTAAAGTAATGCTCAAAATTCTCCAAGCCAGGCTTCAGCAATACGTGAACCGTGAACTTCCAGATGTTCAAACTGGTTTTAGAAAAGGCAGAGGAACTAGAGATCAAATTGCCAACATCCAATGGATCATGGAAGAGTTCCAGAAAAACATCTATTTCTGCTTTATTGACTATGCCAAAGCCTTTGACTGTGTGGATCACAATCAACTGTGAAAAATTCTGAAAGAGATGGGAATACCAGACCACTTGACCTGCCTCTTGAGAAACCTATATGCAGGTCAGGAAGCAACAGTTAGAACTGGACATGGAACAACAGACTGGTTCCAAATAGGAAAAGGAGTACATCAAGGCTGTATATTGTCACCCTGCTTATTTAACTTCTATGCAGAGTAATCATGAGAAACGCTGGACTGGAAGAAACACAAGCTGGAATCAAGATTGCTGGGAGAAATATCAATAACCTCAATGCAGATGATGCCACCCTTATGGCAGAAAGTGAAGAGGAACTAAAGAGCCTCTTGATGAAAGTGAAAGAGGAGCGTGAAAAAGTTGGCTTAAAGCTCAACATTCAGAAAACGAAGATCATGGCATCTGGTCCCATCACTTCATGAGAAATAGATGGGGAAACAGTAGAAACAGTGTCAGACTTTATTTTTTTGGGCTCCAAAATCACTGCAGATGGTGACTGCAGCCATGAAATTAAAAGACGCTTACTCCTTGGAAGAAAAGTTATGACCAATCTAGATAGCATGTTCAAAAGCAGAGACATTACTTTGCCGACTAACATCCGTCTAGTCAAGACTATGGTTTTCCTGTGGTCATGTATGGATGTGAGAGTTGGACTGTGAAGAAGGCTGAGCACCGAAGAACTGATGCTTTTGAACTGTGGTGTTGGAGAAGACTCTTGAGAGTCCCTTGGACTGCAAGGAGATCCAATAGTCCATTCTGAAGATCAACTCTGGGATTTCTTTGGAAGGAATGATGCTAAAGCTGAAGCTCCAGTCCTTTGGCCACCTCAAGAGAAGAGTTGACTCACTGGAAAAGACTCTGATGCTGGGAGGGATTGGGGGCAGGAGGAGAAGGGGATGACCGAGGATGAGATGGCTGGATGGCATCACGGACTAATGGACATGAGTCTGAATGAACTCCAGGAGTTGGTGATGGACAGGGAGGCCTGGCGTGCTGCAATTCATGGGTTCGCAAAGAGTCGGACATGACTGAGCGAGTGAATTGAACTGAACTGGACTGACTCTTGCCTGGAAAAATCCCATGGGCAGAGGAGCCTGGTAGACTGCAGCCCATGGGCTCGCTAAGAGTCGGGCATGACTGAGCGACTTCACTTTCACTTTTCACTTTCATGCATTGGAGAAGGAAATGAGAACTCACTCCAGTGTTCTTGCCTAGAGAATCCCAGGGATGGGGGAGCCTGGTGGGCTGCTGTCTATGGCGTCACACAGAGTTGGACATGATTGAAGTGACTTAGCATAGCATGGCATTGGTTAACTAAATCTACTATCTTCAAAGTGAAAGTGTTAGTAGCTCAGTCATGTCTGACTCTTTGCGAGCCCATGGACTGTAGCCGGCCAGGCCCCTCTACCATGGAATTCTCCAGGCAAGAATGCTGGAGTGGGTTGCCATTCCCTTCTCCTGGGGATCTTCCTGACCTAGGGATTGAATCCAGCTCTCCTGTATTGCAGGCAGATTCTTTACTATCTGAGCCACCAGGAAAGCCCAAAATGTTTTCCTGAGTTCTGTCAGCCATTCTGCTTGCATGTTAAGTCGCTTCAGTCATATCTGACTCTTTGCAACCCTATGGACTCTAGCCTGCCAGGCTCCTCAGTCCATGGGATTCTCCAGGCAAGAATACTGGAGTGGATTGCCATGCGCTTCTCCAGGGGATCTTCCTGACCTAGAGATTGAACCTGTGTCTCTATGTCTCCTATACTGGCAAGCAGGTTCTTCACCACTACGGCCACCTGGGAAGCGAGATGCTATCTTAATTAATTATGAATAAGATTCTTGTACCTTCAGGGGATACATTGAGACCAATGTTTTCCAACGGAATGTATTAACATATACCACATAAATATGCCCTTAAAGTGTCACATCAGAGTTGTCTGGTTTTGTCAGCCAAGTTTCATCTGGAAGGCAAAATGCATAGTACAAAAAACTAAAATAGGAGATGTTTCATGGCTTTTATCAGCCTCAAAAAAATTTATTGTTCTAATAAGTTTAAAAACCACATTATACAGATTTTTTTTGTATGTAAATATGGAAAGTCAATGAAAACAAAGGGCCAGAGAAGGCTCCTAACTTACTAGACAGATGGACTCATAAATTCAGAAGAAAGAAACTACTATTTTGGGGGGAATGCAATTTTTACTCTTTAGTTACAGACAATGCTGTTACTATACTGCACCATAAGCAGTGATGACTAATTAGAAAAACTGTGAAAGAAAAAAATGTGTGGCAAGTAAAAATAAGTATATTTGAGAATAATAATCAGGTCCAAATAAGAAAAGTACATAGGATTCCTGCATCATGATGAAACTATGAGAATTCCACATAAATATTATCTAATTTGTATCCCCTTAAGCCCCTAAAAGCATTCAGCCTAAGTTGGCTGCTTTATCTCTAATCAACGAACAGTATTACATCTTATCTGAGCCAATTTGCCTGCTGAAAATTTGGAAGCTCCTTGCATGATTCATTCTGTATAAAATCATTTGAATTTTGCTTGCTGTAGATAACTGGCTCTTGGCACCAGAACTTAAACTATTTACAGTCCAAGTCTGTTAAAATGACACTGAGATTTAGCTTAAACAAACAGAATCAAAGTCACGGTCATGTTTTTCTTAATGCTCTTGGTTGTACCTGCTGTAATTAAATTTCAAAATGCTTACAAAGACCTATGGTAGAAGTGGAAATGAGAAACTCCAACTTCTAATCTAATGATACATTTGATGGGGTGTGTACAGAAAGAAAGGAGAAAACTGAGAGTCAGAAAGGAGTCTTTCTTTTTGGAGAAACATCGAAAAGGGTGAGACTTTTCTTGTGAGCCAGTAGTACATCACGTAATCCAAGGGCACACAAACCTCAAAATCACACTTTAGACTTTAAGATGTTAAAAGACTCCCTATATGTGAAAAATTACTTGGGAGGCAATGGCTAAGCAGTTATGCTATGACAATGTAATATATTTTATTGATCTAAGTAATATAGCAAAGAACTCCAGCAACTGGGAGATTGGGACCTTAGACAGTGGCTTTATGGTCCTGGAGGGTGGAAGTGAACACTTTCTCAACTAAAAAGTGAGTATTAAAAATTACTATATTAACTAATACTTATTAAATGTAAATATATGCTGGACATTGTACTAAATTATGAGGAATAGATAAATTAATACATATAAAACACTTAGGCCCTTGACTGGCTTGTATAAACACTCAATATATTATTAATATTAATTATTAATGATATTATTAGAAAAAACCTTGGAAGTTCTCATCACCATGTGCATTTTGAAGTCCAATATAGTACTTATTGAGGCTTCAACTCAATAATAATGAATTATTTAAATTAATCCTTCTAAAAATAATTATGTATAATTTCTTATAGCAAACAATCATCAACATCTTAAAGTGCTTATGAGCTTTGGAGAGTTTAAAAGACAGAGATTTCCCAGGTTAATTAATTTTTGACTAAAAGCCTATAATTGGGAAACAAGTAGATATCAAAGCTCCAAAACTGCACATATCCTGAGTTCATTTGCTGATGCAACAAATATAGGATCTGGTTCCTAGAGTATGCAGGCAAGGGCAGAGGCCAAGGCCCAGAGATTACCAAAGGAAAAGGGACTAGAACCCCTCAGAGTAAGAAAAAAACATATATCACCCCCAAGCCCCAAAGAACAGCAGATAAGGCCATGCTGGGGCTGAGCAAAGTAGAAGATGAGGGAAAAGAAAAAAGATGATTTTTGAGTTGCATGTCTTCAGGTCTCTGTCCTCTCAGAGTTGTATAAAGCAGTAATGATAATGTATAATTAAAAGACAACAGTAAAAATAAGATAGGTTATGAATATTAGCCATAAATAAATTGAGGAAGGTAAAAGAATTAAAATATTCTTTTTTAATTTCTTTTTTCTCACACTTTTATTTCAATAATATCCAATTTGTTCTTGCTGTTATTTGTCTCTAAGTTGTCTCTGGCTCTTTGTGACCCCATAGATTGTAGCCTACCAGTCTCCTCTGTCCATGGAATTTTCCAGGCAAGAAAACTGGGATGGGTTGCCATTTCCTTCTAAAGGGGATCTTCCCAACCCATGGGTCAAACCCAAGAATTAAGATATTCTAAGGACTTGCATTACCTCAAAAGGAGAGTAAATATCTGGATTAATTTCAGATTGAGATAAATAAGTAAGAATATTGTTATTCCTAGAGTAACTACTAAAATAAATAAAAACAGGGTAAGACTTTCAAGCTGATGGAAGCAAAAATCAAAAGATGAATCATGCTTAGTTAATAAAAAAAAAGGCAAGAAAGGATAGCTAAGGAAACACCAAACATAAGGAACAAATAGAAATTATGAAGTAAAATAGCAAAATAAATTCAAATATACAAGTCAATAATTATATGCAAACAGAATGCTAAATTAAAATGCTATTCTTATCAGTATTTTGAAACAAAGCACAAGATAATAAAATTTGACAGGAAACTATTTATTTTAAAAAGACAATTCTAAAACAGATACATTCACAAAGGTTAAATGTAAAAACATAGAAGTTGCATTAATGAAGAAACAGTGAAGCTAAACTTGAAGTCAAAAAGCATTCCTACCGATAAAGAGATTCACTTCAAAATGGTAAAGTTTACTTTTACTTTAAAGATATAATTGGTTTGAATTCATAAACACCAAGTATTAAAAATATACCTTCAAAATAGAAAAAGAAAAATAAGCAGAACTAAAAGCAAGCATTAAAGAAATCTACAACCACAGTAGTAGCTTAAAGTGCACATCTCCTAGTGCTTTATAGCATAGACAGGAAACATATCACTAATTTAGAGAATATGTGAACAACATCATTAACACACTGGTCTAATACACATGTATAAAACACTGCAACATACACAATGTGAGAAACTAATGCTCTTTTTTGGCACTCTGATTTTGATTTTCCTAATAGTCAAAAGTAGATATTTTTATATAGCAGGCGATATAATTTGCATATAGTTACAGAACAAATAGAAAACAACATTTTGAAAATACATAATAGAAATACATCAAATAAAACAATTTTCTCTTTTTCCATCTACCTCAAGTCCTGTTCAGTTTCCTCATGGGCTGATGAGATCAGTAACTCAAAGCACAGTGAACTAATTCAGGGGTTGCCTGTGTATACAGCACAGTTGGGAAGCCACAGCATAGAGGATTCTTGGGGGTTTTAAGTGTGGAGAGAGAGTTCAGGGCTTTATGCCAGAGAGTGATCACAGCTTACCAAAAATTCATATACTGTATTCCATCCAGAAAACCCTTAAATGAGTTGCTGAGCTGTAATCTCTCTTTGTATCTCTGTTTTTTTTGTCCTGGTGCATCAGATGTAGTAAAGAATCTGCCTGCAATGCAGGAGACAGGGATTAGGTCCTTGGGATGGGAAGATCACCTGGAGAAGGAAACGGCCACCCGCTCCAGTGTTCTTGCCTGGAGAATTCTAGAGATAAAGGAGACTGATAGCTACAGTCCATGGGGTTGCAAAGAGTTGGACACGACTGTGTGACTTTCATTCACTCACACATCTCTCTTTTTGTGGTAACCAGACTCCAATATGGCCCCAGTGATGCTCCTCTTCTGATATTTACTCCCCTGTATAAGTTCCTCCTATAAAAACAGGGTTGAGCTACATAACCAAAGGATACTGCAGTAATGGTGCAGTGTGACCTCTGGGGCACTGCGCCTCTCACCATGCTCTTTGGGATTATTCACCTAAGAAAGCCAGCCAACATGGGACAATACTCCAGCAACTCCTTGGGGAGGGCCGCATGCTAAATATTTGAGGCTGTCTATCAAGTCAGGCCTTCCTCGGTGGATCAGCAATAAAGAATCCCCCTCCAATGCAGGAGACAAGGATTCAGTTACTGAGTTGGGAAGATCATCTGAAGGAAGAAATGGCACCCCACTCCAGTATTCTTGCCTGAAAAATCCCATACATAGAGGAGCCTGGTGGGCTACAGTCCATGCGTCACAAAGAGCACGCTGAGCACACAGGCACCAGGAGCCAGTGCTTTCCAGGTGGCTCAGTGGTAAAGAACCTGCCTTCCAATGCAAGGAGCCACAGGAGAGTCCAGTTTGATCTCTGAGTGAGGAAGATCCCTTGGAGGAGGAAAGGGCAACCCACACCGGAATTCTTGCCTGGAAAATTCCAAGGGCAGAGGAGCCTGGCAGGCTACAGTCCATAAGGTCGCAAGGAGTTTGCCACTTTTGAGCACACACACAACAATGTTAGTTACCATTACCATTTTATCCAACACAAGGATGATAAGCCAAAATCTCTGTAACTTGCAACAACTTGTATGTGCCTGCCCTCTGGAGGTACACACAGTCAAATCTCTTTCTCACAGACTGCCCCTTCAGATGCGTCTCCCTGCACTGTATTGTCTCCAGTGAGGGACATTTCCTCCAATAATTCATTGATCAGACACTATACTAGGTCCTGAGAGCGCAAAGGTGAATGAAAACAGTCTCTGCTCATAGAAGTCCAGGAGAGCGGTCTGCGATGAGGCTGATGATTCAGGACACTGAACACTGGCGACGGCAGAGGGAAGCACACACTATCAGAAGAGCATATGGAAAGCCTCCTGAGCCGGACGGAAGGGACCTGGGAGACTTTCCTCTGGGGAGATGGCTGCTAAGTGGGGTATTGAGAGAGGAGCAGGAACAAGCTGTGGGGCATGCATTTTAGGCAGACATGGTTTCACATACAACCTGGAGACAGTAGTCTGTGTGTTTTGAGTGAAGATGTAGCAAAGACAATAGCAGTAGAACTAAAAATATGAATAAAGCAGCTGCATGCTAAACTGCCCAGGAGCTGTGAATGGGGAGTTACTGAAGGGGTAAGCAGAGCTGCAGTGTGACCTGACCTGACAGGGGCTTAGAAACACTACTTACACTTCAGTGTGGAGAATGGGTTGAGAAGATCAGTTTGGAAGTAGGCCAACTCGTTTAGAGGTAGCATCCACAAGAACATACGAAGGCTTGTCCCGAGGGGTGGCAGTGATACTGGAGAAAAACAGCATCTTTTCTCATATATCCTTCTCTAGATGAAGCCAGTGCTGACCATCTATTTACCATGCAAACTGCTTCTTCCCCTTGCACTCCCAGTCCTCCCGACTCTGCTCAACTTTCTCCTTGAAATGATGATCACTCTTACCTATTATATAATGTATTTATTTTGCATTTTGTCCTCCTCACACTAGGATTACTTTGGATAGGAATGTGGCCAGTTTTTTTGACTGGTGTATCCCAAGCACCCAGAAGAGCCCTAGGCACATTATAGGCACTTAATTTGTATGAGTCAACATTATTTGAATAAATGAAAGTTTGAAGACTGAGGACAAAGCCTATAAATTTTGGAGGTTTTCCAAGAAGTTGAAAGACGTCAGTAATGAAAAAGAATGCTATATCAAGTAAATTGGTATAATCACTGTGGAGAACAGTATGGAGGTTTCTCAAAAACTAAAAATAGAGCTACTATATGCCCTGGAAATTCCTATCCTGGATATAGACCTGAAAAAAACCCCCACTAATTTAAAAAGATACATGCACTCCAATGTTCATAGAAGCGTTATTTACAATCGCCAAGATGTGGAAGCAACCTAAGGGTCCATCCACAGATGAATTGGACAAAGAAGATGTGGTATCCACATGTGTGCGTGTGTGCTCAGTTGCTCAGTTCAGTACAGTTCAGTCGCTCAGTCATGTCCGACTCTTTGCGACCTCATAAATCGCAGCACGCCAGGCCTCCCTGTCCATCACCAACTCCCGGATTTCACTCAAACTCATGTCCATCGAGTCGGTGATGCCATCCAGCCATCTCATCCTGTGTCATCCCCTTCTCCTCCTGCCCCCAATCCCTCCCAGCATCAGAGTCTTTTCCAATGAGTCAGCTCTTTGCATGAGGTGGCCAGAGTACTGGAGTTTCAGCTTTAGCATCATTCCTTCCAAAGAAATCCCAGAACTAATCTCCTTCAGAATGGACTGGTTGGATCTCCTTGCAGTCCAAGGACTCTCAAGAGTCTTCTCCAACACCACAGTTTAAAAGCATCAATTCTTCGATGCTCAGCTTTCTTCACAGTCCAACTCTCACATCCATACATGACCACAGGAAAAACCATGGCCTTGACTAGATGGACCTTTGTTGGCAAAGTAATGTCTCTGCTTTTGAATATGCTGTCTAGGTTGGTCATAACTTTTCTTGCAAGGAGTAAGTGTCTTTTAATTTCATGGCTAAAATCACCATCTGCAGTGATTTTGGAGCTCAAAAAAAATAAAGTCTGACACTGTTTCTACTGTTTCCCCATCTATTTTCCATGAAGTGATGGGAGCAGGTACCATGATCTTAGTTTTCTGAATTCTTTGTGACCCACAGATTGTAGTCTACCAGGATCCTCTGTCCATGGAATTCTGAGTGGCTTGCCATTTCCTACTCCAGGGGATATTCCTGACCCATAGATTGAACCTGTGTCTCTTGAGTCTCCTGCATTGGCAGGCAGATTCTTTATCTCTGTACCACCTGGGAAGTCAAAGATCTATCAGTTCAGTTCAGCTTAGTCACTCAGTCATGTCTGACTCTTTGTGACCTAATGGACTGCAGCATGCCAGGCTTCCCTGTCCATCACCAACTTCTGGAGCTTACTCAAACTCATGTCCATTGAGTTGATGATGCCATCCAGCCATCTCATCCTCTGTCATCCTCTTCTCCTCCTGCCCTCAATCTTTCTCAGCATCAGGGTCTTTTCCAATAAGTCAGCTCTTCGCATCAGGTGGCCAAAGTATTGGAGTTTCAGCTTCAACATCAGTCCTTCCAATGAATATTCAGGACTGATTTCCTTTAGGTTGGACTAGTTGGATCTCCTTGCAGTCCAAGGGACTCTCAAGAGTCTTCTGCAACACCGCAGTTCAAAAGCATCAATTCTTTGGTGCTCAGCTTTTTTTATAGTCCAAGTCTCACATCCATACATGACTACTGGAAAAACCATACCCTTGACTAGATGGACATTTGTTGGCAAAGCAGTGTCTCTGCTTTTAATATGCTATCTATATCTATGTATCTATATCTATACAAAGGACTACTACTCAGCCATAAAAAAGAATGAAATGTTGCCATTTGTGACAACATGGAAGGTATTATGCTAAGTGAAATAAGACAAAGACAAATGGTATGTATGATATTGCTTATATGTAGAATCTAAAATCTGCAACATACTCATGAATATAACAAAAAAGAAGCAGACTCACAGATACAGAGAACAAACTAGTGGTTACCAGTGGGAAAAGGGAAGGGGAAGGGGAAAGGATAAGGATAGGGAATTAGGAGGTACAAGCTATTATATATAAAATAATCTACAAGGATATGTTGAAAACATGGGGAATATAGATAATATTTTATAATAACTATAAATGGAGTAAAACCTTTAAAAACTGTGAATCACTATATTGTACATTTCTAACTTATACATCAACTTCACTTCAATAAAAAAAGAACTTATTTGGGACTTGGGAGAATAATCAGCAGCCTCTTGAGAGAGAGAACAGTAAGTTCTGGGGGGGAAAGTTTTATTTTGAGCCTCAGGAGTGAAAAAATAATACCACAAGGAAGTTGAGGATGTAAGGGAGGTTGTTTTTCATGGATAGGAATTCCAACACTTTGGGGTGGTTTCCGGGAAACAGTGGTCTTATGATTCTAAGGCACAGCCCCGAGTGTGTACAATGACCCCTTCATCAGGGCCAGAGAGGCACTGAGCCTCCTGGGGTTGGCGGAGCCACTGTCACCATATATGGCTGTTGACCTCAGAGAACTGCCCTGTGCCTTTTTCTTGAGTGGGATCATGTCATATAGATAGCAAGTGTAAGTCAGTCTTCAGGGTGGAAGGATTGTGACCCAGTTCTGGGCCCCCAAATATCTAACAGTGTTTTATGCACAGTGTATAATCAACAAATGGTCTTTGAATGGATAGATGGATGTTTTTTCTCAGAAGTACGTGCATGCTTCATAATCTAAAGAAGGTCACAAAAAAACTCCAAAGCAGACATCTCTAATGGTGGAAATCAGACACTGCGCAACCTGAGAGGCAGAGATACTCTAGGGGGCAAAGGAGGCTTTCTGAGGGTCTTTGAATTTGTTCATTCCACCAGTATTTTGAGTTTGTTCATTCCACAAATATTCATTGAGGGCTTGCTACGTAACAGTGCTGCTCTCGGCACCTAGGCTATGTCAATGACCAAGACAAAAGATTTGCGCCCTTCTAGAAGATACCTTTTTGGGGATACAATGGCAGTAGATAAAATAAGTGGTTAAATTATATACCATTTTAAAGGGCATAAATTCTCTAGAGGAAAATAGAAGTATAGAGCCAGTGAAGGAGATCAGGAATGAAGGGAATGGGATGGTATGAGTGTTGCAGTGTTTAATTCAATGGTCAGAGTGGCCATACATGACTGCAGCCTCTGTCTAGAAAGACCAAGTTAACCTGGGTAGTTGGCTTTCCTCAAGGAAGGCTTGTACATATTTCAAATATGTAGCTCAAATCTATAGAACCAAAACATACATTCCAAACTGAAGAGAAAGACAGACACTACTTCAAAGAGTTTTAATGAGTTGTGCTTACAAATGCTTAAGGAAGTAGAACAGAGAAGAAAGAAAGAGTAATTTATTTGATTTGATGCATTCTTGTTGTAAACTTTAATGTCCATTTTGGGTAGCTAAATATTGCCTTCACCGTTAAGTGATATTCATTGCCGTTGAATGAAAAGATGAATAATGGGAAGGTGGAAGCCCTCATCCATCACTCTTTCCATTTTCAGAAGTAGTATCATCAGTATCAATGAGGCGCTGAGCCTCCTGGGAATGGAGACAACCCCTCTCCAGTCACTGACCTCAGGGAAGAGCTCTGTGCATCCCTTTTGAGGGTAAACTGTGGAGTCACCATGGCTGGCTACCAGGCATAAGGATGCCAGTATTATAAGGAGAAAAGCCACATGTAAATGAAGAAAATAATTGTTTGAGCTGTGTTCTAATCAGATGGACATTGGAAGAAGGTTTGTTGGGAGTTTGGAAGAAATGTATGGAATGAAGAAGACTGAGATCATTTAGGCTTTGTCTAAGAAATCTGCAGCTCCATAGAAAAATTTTTCTCTAATTTGCCAGACAAATAAAATGCAACAAGAAATGGTCTTAACTTTGTAAACTTGTCCACTCTTTTTCATTATTTGTTATTATTTGTGCATACTGATGGTATTTTAAAACATACAACTTATATACATACTTTTGTGAAAAGAATGAAACATGTAGAAAGGCAAAATTAAAAAAAAAATCACTGATAATTCTACCACTCAGAGATGAGCACTTCCATTTTGATGTACATTTTTCTGGATTGTTTATTCAATAATCCTACCTTAACACACATATTATTTTATAATCTTGACAACTATAAAACAAATGACAAATTCTTTCCCTGTATGGCTGTACAATATGGTTTTTGATAATTTAAAATAGGCACTTCTGAAAGACACTATACTTAAAAACTGAAGATAGATACTTTGATTTCAAAGTAACCATTAAAAAGAAGACTATTGTTTGACTAAAACTTTTATTGTTTGACTAAAATTTTTCATAATATTTTAAAAGAAATATTTGTAGGAATATTTGTAGAGTATTTCAGGAAAAATATTTGTAATCTAGCTTAGGCAAAAGTTTCTTGAGCAAGACACAGAAAGCATAAATCAAACCAAACAACAACAAGATGAACTTCACTGAAATTGAGAACTTCTGCAAAACAGATATCTGACTAAGGGCTTTTATCCAAAATATATTTTAAAAGCCACTCAATTACAGAAAGATAAACAACCTCTCTACCTCACCAAGAAATGGATAAAATATTTGAACAGACATTTCACACAAGAAGATATACGTGTGAAGTACATGAAACATTATTAGTCATCAGGGAAATACAAATTAAAACCCCTATAGCCTTACTAGAATAACCTAAGTCAAAAATTCTGAGCACACCAAGTGTTGACAAAGATGTGGAGCAACTTGAACTCTTAACACTGCTGCTATGACACTTTGGAAAACAATTTGGCAATATTTTACAAGTTAAGTATATACTAATCACTTACTTCGGTAGTTATCCAGGAAAAATGAACATATATGTTCTCAAAAAAGACTTGTACACAAGTGTTCATAGTATCATTATTCATCATAGACAGAAAATGAAAATAACCTAAATGTTTATCAACTGTCAGGTGGATAAACAAACTGTGGAGTACTTACACAGCAAAGGAATAAGATGTTAAACACACAACATGAACTAACCTGAAAAAACTTTGTGCTGAGTGAAAGAAGTGAAACACCAAAAGGACATTGTATGGTTGTATTTATATGAGATACTAGGTTAGTGGGTGCTTAGGGAGAGTGGTTGTAAAAGAGGATGGTGGTTACATGACTATGGACAAACTGCACATTTTAAAAGAATGAATTTTATTGTATATAAGTTATGCCTGAATAAGCTGGGAAAAAGTGAATACATGAAAATTACTATAAAGGAAAAAGCTCTTGTTGGAGGCCTTGACTATGCCAAAATCACAGAATCAAGAGTTTCATCAACTTTTTCCTTCAGTATCAATATTATCTGATATGACATTCAGGAAAGGTACTTCTTCAATTTAATCAGTTATTATTGATTTGTCTTTTGAATTTATGTAGCCTATATTCTATGGAGCACTCAAGCTTAATTCATGGAATCTGAACTTTGTCTATTTAATGTTTGTGAAGTAAAAATAACAAAATAAAGGTGGAAATAAAAGAGTGTGAAGACCCACAGTAAAAATTACAAAATCAAAGGAGTTCACAGCAATAAGCAAAAGTGCAATCAAATTAACAACTATTTTATAGTTGTAGACCCTTAAGGTATTATAGGCCTCAAAGATGTACCAATTGCTACTTATATAATATGTACAAATATGCAATTCAGTTCAACCAACATTTACAGAGTCTTTACAGAAAGGAGATCTTTGGCGAGTTCAAAGGTACTAAGTTTAGCTAGGGTTCAAAGACATATGATCCTTGTCTTCCAAAATCCTAGTGAAGAAACAAGCACTCTGACAAATATATACATTGAAACATAACAAAGTTGTATATAAAATGCAATCGTAACAAGACATAGGAGTGATCAATTCTGTCTAGGAATTTCAGTGATGGCTTCACAAGTGTGATATTTGAGCTGTGGTTTTTCAGAAAAATAAGAAGGGAACTAGAGGAAACAGCAGGGGCAAAAGAAGAAGAGTATGAATACAAATAGTATTAATAGATTTCAGCCTACAGGGAAAATTGAAATGAGAATTACAGAGAGGAAATAATGGTAAGATATAAGACTGGCAAGGTTAAACAGAGAAGGGTCACGCTGAGTGGTGTTTTTTTTTTTTTTTTTCTTCTACTTGAAGAGAGAACTAAAATAGTTCCTCAACCACTGTAGAGTAACTGCTTTGGGTTCCCTTTACTAAACCAGCACTCACTTCCTCCAGCTGCTGTACATGTTCACTGCTGAACACTTACAACTGCCTCTCTTCTTTGGATAATTGTCCTCTGCTGACAAGTCACTTTGGCTTGGAAATCACTCCTCTTTCCCTACCAACATCTCAGGCAATCCACAGCCAAAGATGGAGTTAACAGAGGATACAAGAGGTTAGCCTCTGTATCCTAAGAAGGAACAACTCTGTACTGTGGTTTATGCTTATGAGCCCTTCCGCTGTGGATGAGACCAAGGCTAGACTTCTTCTGACAACACACCCTTTTCTCTTCCTTACCTTCTTCACTCCTTCCCTTACAGGTTTTTCCTGAGAGGACCCTTCAGTAAATCAGAAGCACCTCACCTCGTGTTTCAGGCTCCACTTCTAGAGAACCTGACTAAAGACACCAGGGAATGAGGTGATCAGATCTGTGTTTTAGAAGGAGATCTCAAGCATGTGTAAGTTGGACAAATTTTAGCAGAGGGAAATGTTCAAGTTTCAACTGGGCAATTATGAGGGCCAGCATCAGAGCATCAAGAGCATAGGGACTGAAAGGGGGAAGTGACTTTATTATCTCCTGGCTCAGGAAGAAAAGTCTAGGATGACTCTCAATTTTAGAGAGCAATTAAGAGATGCTGATATCATTTACTTCCCCAAACAACGAAAGAGAGGAAACACATTTGGGAGGCATGATGCAGACAGAGTTGACCTTCAGTTCAGTTCAGTTCAGTTGCTCAGTCGTGTCCGACTCTTTGTGACCCCATGAATCGCAGCACGCCAGGCCTCCCTGTCCATCACTAATTCCCAGAGTTCACTCAAATTTCATGTCTGAGTCGGTGATGCCATCCAGCCATCTCATCCTCTGTCATCCCCTTCTCCTCCTGCCCCCATCCCTCCCAGCATCAGAGTCTTTTCCAGTGAGTCAGCTCTTCGCATGAGGTGGCCAAAGTACTGGAGTTTCAGCTTTAGCATCAGTCCTTCCAAAGAAATCCCAGGGTTGATCTCCTTCAGAATGGACTGGTTGGATCTCCTTGCAGTCCAAGGGACTCTCAAGAGTCTTCTCCAACACCACAGTTCAAAAGCATCAATTCTTCAACACTCAGCTTTCTTCACAGTCCAACTCTCACATCCATACATGACTACTTGAAAAAACATAGCCTTGACTGGACAGACTTTTGTTGGCAAAGTAATAGGATGCACCTTAAATTTGAGGTATCTAATGCGGCTTCCAGGAGATAATGTCCAGTTGATAGTGAGGAACAAGATTCCAGAGCTCAAGAGAAAAGGCTGAGATAGGAAAGCAGATGTGGGAGCCACTGACATTCATTTAGTCACTGAAGCTATAACCACGGTTAAAGAAGTGAGCCATGGACCATTCCTGAGAACTAACACCTGAGAAGCTATTGGGAGAAGTGAAATGAGCTGAAGAGATAATGAAAGACTCCAAGGGGAGAGAGGAGAATCTGGAAAAAGAGATAATGTCCAAACAAGAGAGGATACATTTCTGAAAAGCATTGAGATATTAAGGACCATGAAAATTTGGAGGAGATGAGTACTAAGAAGCCAACTGAGTTGGTAACCTGGAGGCTCCGTATGATTCTGTCAGAACTATTTCTGTGTGTGATAAGGACAGAGCTAAGTGACACTGAGTTACGGGTGAATGAAAACTGAGACTGAAGAGGCCAGAAGCTTGCAATGCAGGGATTTACTCTGTCATTTCTCTGTACTAAATGGAGTTATTTTTACTCCTCACTTCTAGCCAATTATCTGTTTGGGCTGTGGAAGAGAATTGTTCAGCTGTCAGAAAGCAGAAACATCTCTGAACTGGGAGGCACAATAGGCTCAGAAGTTTTTTTTTTAACTGTAAAAAAGTAAGATATTAGCCAGTCAGCCAACTGGCTGCCCAGTCCTGCCCACCCACAGCTCTGCAACAGCGGCCTAAAGGGTCCCTGAAGAAGCCCTCAGAGTCCCTGCCTACTTCTGGCATGGGATCCCTTGCTGTGATCCTAGTGGAAGCCTGGAGGTGCTGCACTCCAGCACCAGGAACTAAAGATCATAGGCATCCTGGTATATAAAAATGCATTTCCTGTGGAACTGTGATAGTCATGGGAGGAGGATAGGGAAGAATGAAGAGAAAAGGTTCAGATAAAACTGCACTTGCAAAACTGGCTGTTTTGTTTGTTTAAAATTTTTTTTTTGTTTCTGCTTTATAAAAAATCTTTCAATTCAGTATTTATTTTTTTGTGTTTGATTAATTCATGCTGTTTTTCTCATTTCTGCTCCCATCTCTACAACACTGTGTCTAAGTTTCAATGCAGAGAAAGAAGATCGAACTCAGGGGGGACTCTGCACTGGAAACAGGTACTGAGTCACAAGATATGCTGCTTAATCCAGGTTCTGTGCCTCCTCAGGTTTGCGCAGCTCCGTTGGTTGACCATTTGCTCAATGGAGAGCTCTGATTGCAGCTTCCTAGCCTAGTCTTCTAACACTTCAGGCTCTTTCAGCTTCTCTTGGAGATGAGGGCCAGGAAAGGCAAAGTGTCCATCTCACCTGACCTCACCCAACCAGACACACTATGGCTCCTCTAATAACTTCTNACAGCATATTAAAAAAGCAGAGACATTACTTTGCCAATAAAGTTCTGTCTAGTCAAAGCTATAGTTTTTCCAGTGGTCAGGCATGGATGTGAGAGTTGGACCACAAAGAAAGCTGAGCACCGAAGAACTGATGCTTTTGAACTGTGGTGTTGGAGAAGACGCTTGAGAGTCCCTTGGACAGCAAGGAGACCCAACCAGGCCATCCTAAAGGACATCAGTCCTGAGTGTTCATTGGAAGGACTGATGTTGAATCTGAAACTCCAATACTTTGGCCACCTGATGTGAAGAACTGACTCACTGGAAAAGACCCTGATGTTGGGAAAGATTGAAGGCAGGAGGAAAAAGGGATGACAGGGGATGAGATGGTCGGATGGCATCACCGACTCAATGGGCATGAGTCTGAGCAAGCTACAGGAGTTGGTGATAGATAGGGAAGCCTGGCACGCTGCAGTACATGGGGTCGCAAACAGTCAGACATGACTGAGTGACTGGACTGAACTGAGCTGTGGCCTATGAAGGTGCTCTCAGGGAACAGAGGCCAGGGAATGCAATTTTTGTGTTCTCTCTCTGCAATGCTCCACCTTCTGGTACGCACCTTAAAAGAAGTTTGTACCTTTTCTCTGATTCTCTGTTCTTATAGTGGCTTCTAGGCAACACCTCTGTATTACCTGGTTCTGATGGCCTGCAGAGCAAGCTACAGGAGTTGGTGATAGATAGGGAAGCCTGGCACGCTGCAGTACATGGGGTCGCAAACAGTCAGACATGACTGAGTGACTGGACTGAACTGAGCTGTGGCCTATGAAGGTGCTCTCAGGGAACAGAGGCCAGGGAATGCAATTTTTGCTTTCTCTCTCTGCAATGCTCCACCTTCTGGTACGCACCTTAAAAGAAGTTTGTACCTTTTCTCTGATTCTCTGTTCTTATAGTGGCTTCTAGGCAACACCTCTGTATTACCTGGTTCTGATGGCCTGCAGGGCTTATTTTATCTATACACTGAAAGCTGCTGCATTCCAGTCAGCCTGCATCTAGGTGCTGACTGATATTCTCTCATTTGGGATACTGACATGTCTCAGCACACCCTCAACTACTGGGAACCATAAAATTTAAAATAAGGTACCTGGAGAATCACAAAAAATGGAGAAACAATCAAGAACCAGGGTGGGATTGAATATATAATTTATCTTTTACAAAGGGCCTCTCCTTCAAAATGGGGGGGTGTGCTTCTAATTAATGCATAGAAACCAACAGAGATACTAAAGGTAATGAAAATCAGAGAGGAATTTGATCCAAATGAAAAAATAATATGAAACCTCAGGGGAAAAAAAAACTTAATGAAATGGAGATGAGTGCTATATCTGATAAAGAGTTGAAAATGCTGGTCTTAAAATGATTATCAAGTTCCAGATAGTAAAGGAGAAGCACAATGAGAACTTCAAAAAGAGAGAGTATAAGAGAAAATCAAATAGAAGTCAGAGCTGAGAATCATGACTGAACTGAAAAATATACTAGAGGGATTGAAAAGCAGACTAGATGAAATAGAAAAAGGGATCAGTGAACTTAAAAAATGGGACAATGAAATTCACCCAAGCTGAGCAGTAATAAGGAAAAAAAGAAAAGAATTTAAACAAAAGTGAATATATATAGTTTAAGGGATTTATGGGGTAATATCAAGTGGATGAATATTCAAATTCAAATTATCCAAAAAGAAAATGAAATAATGAGGCAGAGGACCTATTTGAAGAAATAATGACTAAAAACTTCCCTAACATGGAAAAGTTCCAGATAGTAAAGGAGAAGCACAATGAGAACTTCAAAAAGAGAAAGTATAAGAGAAAATCAAATAGAAGTCAGAGCTGAGAATCATGACTGAACTGAAAAATATACTAGAGGGATTGAAAAGCAGACTAGATGAAATAGAAAAAGGGATCAGTGAACTTAAAAGATGGGACAATGAAATTCACCCAAGCTGAGCAGTAATAAGGAAAAAAAGAAAAGAATTTAAACAAAAGTGAATATATATAGTTTAAGGGATTTATGGGGTAATATCAAGTGGATGAATATTCAAATTCAAATTATCCAAAAAGAAAATGAAATAATGAGGCAGAGGACCTATTTGAAGAAATAATGACTAAAAACTTCCCTAACATGGAGAAGAAAAAGATATCCTGGAAGCCCAGGATTTCATATAAAAGGATTACACAGAGACACATGCCAAGACACCTAATTAAAATGTCAAAAGGTAAAGAAAAGAAAATCGTAAAAAAGCAGGAGAAAAATAATTTGTTACATACAAGTGAATCTCCATAAGACTGTCAGCAGATTTTTTTAGCAGAAACTTGTTCCTTCAAAAGTATTCTCCATCCTAGTCTACTTTCTACTCTACATTCTAGGCTTCATTACCCCATGTCTTATTAAGTTCAGATTGGGCATTAGGAGATCATTAGAAGACTATTAGAAGATCAAATCTGGGGAGAAGAGGAAAGTTGGGATTTAGCCTCTTGGCTCCTTTTCTGCTGGACCATGGCAGCCCCCTCAAAAGAATTCTGAGTCTTGCTGGCTTATTACAACTCACTCTTCTTCCTCCTTCTGGCTGATGCTGCCAAGCCAGGAATATGTTACCACTCCTTAATGGTTTTCATTAACCCGATTTGCAGGGCTTCCTTGGTGGTTTAGTTGGCAAAGAATCCATTTGCAATGTAGGAGACCTGGGTTTGATCCCTGGATTGGGAAAATATCCTGGAGAGCGAAATGGCAACCCACTCTAGTATTTTGGCTTGGGAAATCCCATAGACAGAGGAATCTATTTGTATTTTGTAAACCACTCCTCCATTATGTTCTCTTTGTTACCCATTTTGAGTATGTCATTGGATAATTTTTTAAATTACACTAGATCCTAACAGAGAATTGCCAGAAAAAAGAATTTTAACATAGCAAAGAAATATAAAAGATGGAAAATATTAGGGGACTATAAGAGATGTGGATATAAAATACACCAAGTATGTATCTTATCAAAGTTCCAGAAGAAAATCAGAAAGTGACTGAGGAAAATCATATTAGAAAAGATCTTAGCAAAGAAGTTTTCAGAACTAGTGAAAGATATCAATCCACACATTCCAGAGTCAAAAGAATTGCTATAGTTCCCAATATTTGTGCCCATCTCAATTTATGTATTGAAATTTAACCCTTAAGTATGATAGTATAGGGGTCAGACTAGTTGGGGAGATAAATAGGTCATGAGGGCAGAGCCCTTTTGAGTAGGAGTCTGCCCTTATAAGAAAGGTTTGACATAGATATTTCTCCAAAGAAGACATGCAAATGGCTAATAAACACATGAAAAAATGCTCAACATAGCTCATTATTAGAGAAATGAAAATCAAAACTACAATGAGATATCACTGCATACCAGTCAAAATGGCCATCATCAAAAAATCTACAAATAATAAATGCTGGAGCGGGTATGGAGAAAAGGGAACCCTCTTGCACTGTTGGTGGGAATGAATGTAAATTGATACAGCCACTATGGAAGAAGATAGTATGGAGATTTCCTTAAAAACTGGGAATAAAACTATAGATGATGCAAACAATACCATCCCTGGGCACATACCTGAGAAAACCATAACTGAAAAAGACGCATGTACCCTGATGTTCATTGCAGCATTATTTACAATAGCTAGGACATGGAAGCAACCTAGAGGTCCAACAACAGGTGAATGGTTAAAGAAACCGCTGTAAGTATACACAATGGAATATTACTCTACCGTGAAAGGGAGCCCATTTGAGTAAGTGCTAATGAAGTAGGTGAACGCAGAGTCTATTACACAGAGGGAAGTAAGAAAGAGAAAAACAAATATCATATATTAGCACATATAGATGGAACCTAGAAAGATGATGGACCTATTTATAGTGCAGCAATGGAGATACAGACAAAGAGAACAGATTTATGGACATGGGGTCAGGAGGAAACAGAAAGTGGGACAAATGGAGAGAGTATATATGGAGACATATATAGTACCATATATAAAATAAATAGCCAGTGGGGATTTGCTGTATGATTCAGGGAACTCGAACTGGGACTCTGTGACAACCTGGGGGGTGGGATGGGCTGGGAGGTGGGAAGAAGGCTCAAGAGGGAGGGCACATATGTATACCTATGGCTAATTCATGCTAATGCATGGCAGAAACCAATACAGTACTCTAAAGCAATTATCCTTCAATTAAAAATAAATAAAAAGAGAGGTGGGGGTCGGGATTGGGAGTTCATGTACACTCATGGCTGATTCATGTCAATGTATAGCAAAACGAATACAGTATTGTAAAGCACCAGTGGGGATTTGCTGTATGATTCAGGGAACTCGAACTGGGACTCTGTGACAACCTGGGGGGTGGGATGGGCTGGGAGGTGGGAAGAAGGCTCAAGAGGGAGGGCACATATGTATACCTATGGCTAATTCATGCTAATGCATGGCAGAAACCAATACAGTACTCTAAAGCAATTATCCTTCAATTAAAAATAAATAAAAAGAGAGGTGGGGGTCGGGATTGGGAGTTCATGTACACTCATGGCTGATTCATGTCAATGTATAGCAAAACGAATACAGTATTGTAAAGCAAAACAAACTAAAAAATAAAAATCAATTAAAATAAATAAAGAAATAAAAAGAGAGAGAAAAAAAGGAAGGTTTCAGAGTTTTTCCATGTGAGGCTACAGTGCAAAGACATGTGTTAATTAGTTGATTATAAGCCACCTAGTTTTTGTTATAGCAGCACAAATAGACTAAGAGAAAGTCTGAAGCTGGATAAGTATAATATAACAGATCTAGAGACATTTTGGTAAAACTTCCGACTATAAAGACAAAATGATAATCAGGGTAGTCAAAATAGTAAAAAGGAGTATCTTCTTTCAGAAAACAGCATTCAGACTGAGATGGCTTCTCAGCAGCAAGAGTTGGAGCCAGAAGACAGAGGAATGATCTTTTATTCTGTGCTAAAATAGATCACCAAGCAATAAATTAGTTTGTGACAAAGATATATTTCTAGAACATGACCAAGGTAAAATTCTTTCAGAAAATAAACTGAGCTAAAGAATTTCTAAAGGTTATATTTTCATCCTAACTGGAAGAGTTAATAAAGGCTGATATGGGCAAAATAAGTGTTAAAATATTAGTAAAACTATTTAAGTATTGACTGTTTAAAAATATCTGCTTCCCTGGTGGTTCAGGTAAAGAATGAGCCTACAATATAGGAGACTGCCTACAATGCAGGAATATGGGTTCAATCTCTGGGTCAGGAAGATCCCCTGGAGAAGGGAATGACAACCCACTTCAATATTCTTGTCTAGAAAATTCCATGGACAGAAGAGCCTGGCAGGGCTACAGTCCATGCGTTCACAAGAGTCAGACATGACCCAATGAGTAAATCACCACCACCATTTAAAAATATAAGAATGTATTACAGAAATAAAATCTTTCACAAACCTAAATAGAAAGGAAATGTATGACAAGTGGGGGGGGGGGGCAGTGGTCAACAGTCAATATTGCAGAGTAAGAGGATATACGGCTCTCTTCCCTCCACAAGCAAATCAAAAACAAATCCACATGAGGAATAATTCTTATGGAAAACTAACGTAGTAATTCTTATGGAAACCAGCAGAATAACTCCTGTACAACCAAGACTGCAAAAATATAGCTACATAATCAGGTAGAACAGGAGGAAAAGCATCAGGTCAGGACCTGCAACCCTGGTGGGTGGGTGACTGAGAGGAAGGGGAGACTGTAGAGTCAGGCACTCACTCTGAAGAGTGAGCACGTCAAGACACAGACTGGGTGTCTCCGTCCTGGGGTTCTATGCGGAGCAGACAAGCTTATGTGCCTGCTTGGAGAACTACTGAGACAGACAGAAAGGCTAGAGAGACCCAGACTTCACTAGTGAGGAGTGAGCAGGTACTGGCTTGTCACCAGACAAGGCACAGGGAGGTCTACCCTGGTGGCTGCCAACTTGCCAAGCTCTCTGGTCTGAGTGAAGGCCCTGGCCCTACTCATTTAATGCCATAGCTTGTCACTGGACACAAGGCAGCCAAGAAGTGGGAAAAGACTGAATCTAGGTACTCTTGCCTGGAAAATCCCATGGATGGAGGAGCCTGGTGGGCTGCAGTCCATGGGGTCGCTAAGAGTCGGTCACGACTGAGCGACTTCACTTTTAATTTTCCCTTTCATGCATTGGAGAAGGAAATGGCAACCCACTCCAGTGTTCTTGCCTGGAGCATCCCAGGGACAGGGGAGCCTGGTGGCTGCCGTCTATGGGGTCACACAGAGTTGGACACGACTGGAGTGACATAGCAGCAGCAGCAGGTTGGCAGAGGCTCGGGGAGTGGTCCAGGTATGGTGCTGGTGGTTGCTATTGGTGCTTACTCAACCAGCGCCCCAGTATACCAGATCTCCAGTGGCAGCCCAGCTGCCTGAACTCTCTTGACTAACATGGCACAGTCTGATGGCTTCACAGGATAATTTTACTAAACAAATTAAGAAGGGCTAACTTCTATCCTTACCAAACTATTACAAAAAATTGAAGTGGGCAGAACACTCCCAATTTCAATCTACGAGGCCACCATTACCTTGATACTACATGTTCTAAGGGAAAAGAAATAAAATCAGTACAGAGAAAAAAAAGTATAATGGTTAACATAAATTCTTTACATCTAACATATATAAGAAATAAGAGAGGGGCAAAAGCCTAGAACAGGTGGGACTGATAGAAAACAGGAATTATGTGATATATAGAGTTTATACAGATTAATTTCTACAGGGAAAGACAACAACCATTGCATTAGAACTTTAAGTAATTCAACTGTAAAAATAAAACAATGTATTACTTCTAATGGAAATCTATGAGACACAAGAATGCAGAAAGTTGGAAAAAATAATGGTAGAAGAAAATATTACATGCAGAAATATGAAAATTACTACTTCCATATAGACAATGCAACTTCTGGAAAATAATGAAAAGAAGTGGAGCTAGAGGTAAACCACTCTTGGAAGGTGAGCCACTACAAATAAACTTAGAAAAAAAGGGTGTTTCTGGCAGGGCATTTGGGAGACTGTGGCTGATCAGCCAGTGGAGGGAACACAAACATTCAGACCATCAGTTCAGTTCAGTTCAGTCGCTCAGTCGTGTCCGACTCTTTGCAACCCCATGAATCGCAGCACGCCAGGCCTCCCTGTCTATCACCAACTCCAGTTCACTCAGACTCACATCCATCGAGTCAGTGATGCCATCCAGCCATCTCATTCAGACCACAGCACTTAGCAAACAGAACTACTGAAATGGCTTCAAGTAGGCTAAATGGGTAGAAACTATATGGTACTGGGTCTTGATCTATTACTTGGAAATTTAATGCTGTTAAAACCTGACACTGGACAGAACTCTGGAAATCAAGAGCTCCTCATGAACAGGCGTCTTATTTGGGGTAATAATTGGGAAGATTAATCAAATGTGATCTTGTATTTTGACAGTAATATGAGCAGTCAGGCTAAGGAATGTGCATTCATCTAGCTAATAAATTAACTATACATCTTCAAACAAGGGTAAAATAGCACCAAACAAACAGATGCCAGGCCATCAAGAGAATGTGAGGAAAGCATTTCTCAGAATTTCAGTCTCAAAGTGTTTGAGAGTAGGAACTGAAGATCAAATGTGTTGTGGCCCTAGGGTAATGAATAAGAAAATGGGAAATGGGAAAACCTGGTGTTCTCCTAGACACTGACTTTAAGAGTAAAATTTATGTATTATTGGTTAAGGGCAGAATAAACTAGACATAAATTACAGAATCTACTGAGTCACAAGTAAAGCTATAATATTTATATTTTATGATTATGTTTCATACAATATCAGGATTATAATGCTAGACTAATACATATTAAGCTGAAAAAATGAATTTTAGAAGAGGTCTAAAGTCTTAGGAAGAAGTTATAAACTATTTTCTTCTTACTGCCTATGAAAAAAAATAGAGACAGTAAACAAAGTTTTGATTGATGCTGAAATTAACTTGCTTATTTGACCTCAACTTTCTTTTTTTTTTTTTTTTTTTTGCCACTATGCAGTATGCAGGATCTTAGTTCCCCAACCAGGGGTCAAACCCGTGCCCCTTGCAATGGAAACACGGTCTCTTAACCACCAGGGTTGTTCCTGATCTTATTTCTTTCTGAAAAGAAAAAAAAAATCTTATAAACAGATGGTTTCCACCACTTGTTCAGTTATTCTTTTTAAAAGAAAAATAAACCACGTGATAAACATAGCATAGCTCCAGCAAAGAAGCTGTTTCCAGTTGAGGGTATTTCCCAATTTCTTAGAAAAGTGTTGCCAAACCTCAGCTGTCATCTCAATTTCATTTTCCAAGTGGTATGCTCAATCTTTGTCATCCTCTTCAAAACATCCTTCCCTCAATATATAACCAAACGGAAGGACTAAAAAAGAAAATGTTTTCTTAAAAGGAACACCATGGTTTGAGGATACTGAGACTAAGAGAAATTGACCTTAAATGGAAGCTGAAGACTTTATACTTCAAATGGAAAGGGAAAATGGCAAGTATAAATGCTCTTCACAAAAGGATTCCACTAAATCTTTCCTCATCTTATATCCAGGGATTTGTCTCATGGGAATTTGGCAAGTCTTTATATACATTCCAAACTGGAAAAAGGTATATTGGAAATTACATTTTCGTATTCAGTTTTGCTATTTTCATGTGGGGAGTTTGAGAAATGTTTTCACTTGGTTCCTATAGTTCATTAAGCAATCACATGCAAGAAGTGAAAAGATATATGACTTTTAGGTGATAAGATCCCTAAGAACTCAACTAACACTGCAGGTAAATTCAGATTATTCGCTCTACATATCAAATCACAGATGCTACTCACATGCAGGAGACGATGATAAAGTTACAGGCCTTCTTATGGGATAAACACTGCCTAGATATTAAGAAATGCCTGTGGGTATTGCTAATTTTATTAAAACTGCAAAATAAATCTTTCTTAGTAAATGTGAAAAAGGAGTAGGTAGTTGGTGATTCTTTCTGTAGTGTGTTAAGGCTAAAATAAAAGAACAACATTGTTTGAGGAGAGTTCAAATAGGTGAGGGAGAGACATTATTTTCAGTTCAGTTCAGCCGCTCAGTCGTGTCCAACACTTTGTGACTCCATGAACAGCAGCACGCCAGGCCTCCCTGTCCATCACTAACTCCCAGTTTACTCAAACTCATGTCCATTGAGTTGGTGATGCCATCCAGCCATCTCATCCTCTGTTGTCCCCTTCTCCTCCTGCCCTCAGGGTCTTTTCAAATGAGTCAGCAGATGGCCAAAGGTTGGAGTTTCAGCTTCAAAATCAGTCCTTCCAATGAATACCCAGGACTGATCTCCTTTAGGATGGACTGGTTGGATCTCCTTGCAGTCCAAGGGACTCTCAAGAGTCTTCTCCAACACCACAGTTCAAAAGCATCAATTCTTTGGCACTCAGCTTTCTTTATATCCAACTCTCAAATCCATACATGACTACTAGAAAAACCATAGCCTTGATTAGATGGACCTTTGTTGACAAAGTAATGCTTCTGCTTTTTAATATGCTGTCTAGGTTGGTCATAACTTTCCTTCCAAGGAGTAAGCGTCTTTTAATTTCATGGCTGCAATCACCATCAGCAGTGATTTTGGAGCCCCCAGAAATAAAGTCAGCCACTGTTTCCACTGTTTCCCCATCTATTTGCCATGAAATTATGGTACAGGATGCCATGATCTTAGTTTTCTGAATGTTGAGTTTTGAGCCAACTTTTTCACTCTCCTCTTTTACTTTCTTCAAGAGGCCCTTTAGTTCTTCTTCACTTTCTGCCATAAGGGTGGTGTCATCTGCATATCTGACTGAGGTTATTGATATTTCTCCCAGCAATCTTGATTCCAGTTTGTGCTTCATTTTAATGTTGGTTAATTGATCACATGTGAAAAAACATCTTCATATTGATAATTTCCTAGTGTTACAGGTCCTGACTAAACATCTCCTATGTAATTCTTTTACTTTTCTTTTAGAATTGCAAATGGGAATGAGAAAAAATATTTGGGTAATATAATCAGAAAGATTTATGTAATGATAGAAGAAAAAATGATAATAAGGAATATGTGGAAATTATTCTTTTCTAACAGGTTAAAAGCATAGATTTTAACAAGGTTGAACTTTTGCATTAAGTTAATAAAATGTCACCCAAATTAAAGTGATATAAAAGGCAGCAAGAAAGCCCCTTCCATCCAGATAAAATTGCTCCACTATTAGAATTGCTCTGATACATGAAATTCCAGTGTTAGCAGTCCTTTCCTTTCTTATAATGACTTCCTTGTAGTTTTACCATGAATTTTCCTCAGGACAGGTAGCAAAACCCTCACATGATTTTTCTGATGACACATGAAGAAATAGTTATCGATAAGAATCGATAAAACAGGTGTCAGAAAAAAGAAAAATTAATTTATAGCAACCTAATTCACTTACTCGAAATTTTATCTAGGGCTTTTAGATAGGGATAGTCATAAGAAAGTTATCCCATCAAGGAAAACTCCAGCACTCCAGAACAAATATTTTTATATCAAATTTGCCTCTTTGATTATCACTATGTCCAAGGGTATGGAAATGTCCACAAAGGAAAAATGGGCAAGGCCAAGAAAAGACTAGAACCTTAATTTCCTGATATGTTCAGGATGGCAGTTAGAGGAATGGGGTGCGAATGTCAGGGTTAGGTTTCCAGGGAAGCTGACTTAACATCAAAGTTGTCATTGGGGAAGTTTCCTAGGGGGTGCTTTAGGAATCAACATCCATGGGGGCAGAAAAAAGATACAGAATTGGGTAGAGAGGAAGGCTGGACTATACTGCAGTACCAGAAAGGCCTCAGCCAGCCCTGCAGTGACCTCTGGACTTGAGATGACCTTTCAGAGTCTGGATTTGGGTTTGGGGCCTATGTTTTCAGGTTCTTGTGTCAAAAACTCACTGGATACAGGCTGTTCCTGGAATGGGGTCTGACCTTGGGTCAAGCTCTCTTCAGCTGAGTTAAGCTTTCTGAAAAGGGGTTATAAATCAAGGACTGTCAGTCAAAAAACTTTCCAGCATCTGGGGCAGAAATTCTTCAATCCTGATGGTGATCCTGGTGGCAAAAAACAGCATCCACAACAAAAAATGTGCTGCCTTCTTCAAGTTTAGACAAATTATTGATGGATGACCCTAGACCGAAATGTCACTTTCACTCTTTTATGTTTTCAGTGCAATCTACACTTCAATAGGCTCCTCTGTTTTCCTGTTCCTTTCTTCCTCCACAAATCTACCTCCTGCCATTTTAAATGTGTTTATTCATTGTTTATCTTGTGTGCCAAGTACTTGCTAAACCGTTTGAATATATATGGGGAAGATAAAATCATTTTAAAGGACAATAATATCTTGTACATATTTTCTGTTTGTGGTTTGCATTGTGCTTTTATTTTTATTCTAAATAAAACCGTAGAATGTCACTATATCCAGAGTATTCATTTCAGTTATCCTCATTGTACATGCAGAAACATCTTTGTATGTTTCTACATAATTGTAGCCATAATCCTGCTACCATTTATTAGTTAATGGTAGTATTCAAGTACCCGCTTATGACAGAACTGTGACTGCTTACTTCATTATGCTGTTTTAGAGAGAAATACATGCTGTTTGTTCATTACTGAATGTAAATAGGACAGGTAAGCTTTCTTTCCACAAACCCGTCTTGGATTGTCTGAGAAAACATAATATCCAGAATGTAATATGAGAACTTTCATTTTATATATAACTTATTCACTGATACTCTGAAAAATATGAAGTTTTACTGTGAGAAATTTTAAAACAGTAAATATCAAAAACTGAATTCTCATTTTTAGTCTTGTGTATCAGAATTTTAGAGGTGTGTGAGTAATTAAACAGAGTCAATTCTATCACAGATTTATCACTGATTCTCTGGGTGTCATGATCTGTAACAGTTATAAAACAGTATTTCAAGGACCACCACATGAGTTTTCTTGACGGAACACTGATTCTGACAAGTTCTTGATGCATATTCTGAAGACACTGTTTTTCAACTTCCCCTAACATTATCATTTTTATAAGAATGACTCTTTTAATCTTACTATTCAGAATTCAATCTTATATGAGTTCACCAGACTCAATTCTAAACCACGCCGTCCCTCCATTATATTGCAACATGGACTCCTGCATATCCCTCATAGCATGTTTGCCAGATGAATATTAAGAATATAAGCTATGTGTTGGCATAATTGTTTCTGTTTGTCCAGTCTGCAGAGTTGTAAGCTACATCAAGAACTAAGTGTGTTGTCCACCCACTACATCCGCAGGGCCCAGCATATAGGAGGCAGTTCTTAGTTCTATAGGATGACTACATGAATGTCAGCTAACTTCTCAATGCGTGGTTTATCAAATCCATATTCACTAAAATTTTGAAAATATAACTCTTGCCCTTATTCTTCAAGAAATGGATAATACCATTCATATAATAGCTACACTTTCTATATTTAATCAGTTGTTATTCTGTTCCTCCCTTCATCTAACAATTACTTATTTGACACATATTTGCCAAACTCTGGGTTTATAATGGTGAGATAAACAGACTACCCTCAGTCTCAAGGATATCATAGCCCACGTGGAGAATCAACAGTAATCAAGTATTGAATACCCTGCCCAGAGTATTATGAGCATCACACAAACACACCCACAAAAACTATTAGGGAACCAAGAGTATGTAAACAACACATGAACATAACTGGAAAAAAGCATTTGAGCTGGGATTTGAAGGTGAATTAAGGTGTAGGGGTGATATCTATCCAAGCATTTTGCTGTACACAGGTCTTGCGGCAAACACCACTGTTACCAGCTGATGATGATGGATCAGATTGGGAGGATCAGGTGAAGATCAGTCACCCAGTCTCTGAAACTTACAGAAAAATGACCTAGTGATGTGTAGACTGCTGTGGGCTGTGCCCTTTCAGAAGGACCTTGCCCCTTCTTTGTGCTTCCAGGTTTTGAGGTTAGCATGAGAGTGGTTTGTTCCTGAGAGAGAAGATGACAAAATAAGCTCAGAACAATTGAGTTGAAGTACATAACTCATGTAGAAAAGCATCTGCCTGCAGCACAGGAGACCCAGTTTCAACCCCTGGTTTGGGAAGACCCCCTGTAGAAGGAAATGCAGTATTGTTGCCTGGAAAATTTCATGGACAGAGGAGCCTGGAGGTCTGCAGTCCATGGGGTAGCAAAGAGTCAGACATGACTGAGCTAACATACACACACACACACACACACACACACACACACACGTTCCATGGAATACTGGAAATGTTATCCACCAGCATATTGAGTCCCCAGTCTTGCGAGAAACTGAGTTCAGATAACGCATTTCAGAGAGGAAGAACCTTATCTGCAAGGTAGCTTGTTGCCAAGCAACATTACTAGAGTTGATCATTAAACAGTCCTGCTTTTCCTCAAGGCAGAGGTAAGGAGTAGCAAACTACAAGGCAGGAAAAAGAACAGGTACCTGAAGATGTAAAAGAAGGCTGGTGTAGCTGGAGCAGAGATCATCAGAGAGTTCTTAATTATGCTTCATATAAAAGGTCAAACGAACTGATTTATTTTAGGCTCCAAATTCACTGCAGGCAGTGACTGCAGCCATGAAATTAAAAGATGCTTGTTCCTTGGAAGAAAAGCCGTGACAAACTAAGATGTGTATTACAAAGCAGAGACATCACTTTGCCAACAAAGGTCCATGTGGTCAAAGCTATGGTTTTCCCAGTAGTTATGTGCAGATGCGAGAGCTGACCATAAGGAAGGCTGAGCATCAAAGAGCTGATGCTTTCAAATTGTGGTGCTGGAGAAGACTCTTGAGAGTCTCTTGGACAGCACAGAGATCAAACCAGTCAATCCTAAAGGAAATCAAGCTGAATATTCACTGGAAGGACTGATGCTGAGGCTCCAATACTTTGGCCACTTGATGTGAAGAGCCGACAGCTGCAGGAAGCATGCTCAGCCGTATTTATACCTTCAGAGAGGTAAGCCAGGGATTTCTGGATCACTTACAAAAGTAGATATATTCTCAATTGCATTCTTGATTAAAGGCTGGTATGCATTATAAACATTGACCATCACATAAAGGAAATAGTTCTGGAACATCCCACTCTGAAGTGCTTCTGTTTCTTCTCTGTTATAGTTTCACTATGGCTCTGCCACTGATTCAGCACTTCTCTCCAGCCCTGGACATAACCTGAGGCTTTTTTTTCTCCAGCATTTTATTTCAATCTCTAAATGCTCAGCTTCCCCAGATATTCATACTGCTCCTGGTAGACATTATATAACTTGGATGACAAACACTTTTCATCGTGAGTACCAATTTTATAGATCAGTAAGGGGTCCCTGGAGTATGTGGTGAAGCATCATTTATCTGTGTTGTAAGTTACAGTCGGACTTACAGCAAAATGCATTGATGTTCATTATGATGTTAGCTACACATGGTAGACAGGGTGGGAAAGGAATGAAAATTTCTGCTGGGTAAGTTCCATCATGTGTAGAGAGGAATTAACATGGACTTTGGCATTAGACCTAAAATTCTGCTTCATGGAATGATGGGTGGAAAAATTCTTAAAAGCTCTTAGGTTGAGGAAACCTAAAAAACATTTTATTACATATAAAATAAGTCTTAGAAGCACCATAGAGCTAACAAGAGAATGAAAGATTTTTAAGAAGACGATAATCTGCTTGGTAAATGAATAAAGCAAGTGGCAATGCACAGTAGGGATTAGCTGATTCAGGGGAGGTATTGAGGGGTCAGTATATCATTTATTAGGACAGTCTCCCAAACAGGAAGATAGTGCCTCAAATCCCTGGACTATTTAATTATAGACTTTATCCAGTATGAAGTTGTACTAATAATGTCATGAATACAGGAAGACAGCAGAGAAGGAAGTAGCAACAGCCCTGCAGTTTCTTTCTTAACACATTGGTGTGCTCTCTCTATAGGTCAGATTAATTAATATCTGAAGTCTCCAAGTTACAGATGTGGTAATATCTGTAAGAGATAAGAGAACAGTCTTAGTGGCAGTATGTCACTGTTTTATACAGGAAGTCCGCTACATACACATGAGGAATGAGTTCCACTCTGAGAGTGCATTTGAAAGTCTAATTTGTAAGCCCAACAAAGTTAGCCTAGTTACCCAACTAGCATCATCAACTATATAGTACTGTACTCTAATAGGCTGATACTGCTTTTCACACAAGTAATACGAACAAACACACACACAAAATAAATAAAACATTTTTACTCTTACAGTATGGTACCTTGAAAAGTATAGCAGTACTGTATAACATCTGGCATACAGGGGCTGGCATCGAAACAGGAAAGAAGAGTTACAGACTAGAGGAGGGGGAGAAGGTGGGAGATGGTAGACTGAAGGATCATCAGCAATAGGAGACGGAGGGCAAGCTGCAGTTTCACTCGTGCCTAATGTTGATGGCACAGGCCCTGATGACTTGCTGGATTCAGTTCTACCTACCCTCTTAAAAGAACGGTGTGATGCTGTCTGGGTAGTAACTCTTTTTTTCTTGTCATAGATGATATTCTAGGCTTGAAGTTAAGATACTGTCCTACTTTATGCTGTACAGTACTGTGAAGCACACAAAAGCACAGCCACTTGCAGAGACCACATGCAGGTAACAGAGTCCACCAGACACGTGAACTAACTTACGGGACGGGACACGCGAACTCACGTTTGCCTCTTTGAAAGACTGCAACTTGAAGGTCGGTATGTAGGGGACTTACTCTACTGTGATAGTACATGTTACTTGGCATTTTTCATGACCCATAAATGTACAGATTCCTTATTTGTTTGCCATAAATAATCCAGACAGACCAATTACATAGTATAGAACTAGAACAGAAATGCCATTAGTAGTAGGTGTTTGCCAGGAGGAATATTATTAGCATATTTTAAAGATTTATCTGGGTCAGTTTCCTTTTCCCATTCCCGGGGGCAACTTCTTGGTAAAGGGAGGAACTAGATTCCAAGCCAGCTGCTAACCATTTCCTTCCCATATTCTGACATTTCTTATAGGTCGTAACATAATTAGAAATGTTTCTCTGCTCCAAGATAATAAAAGTATATCTCTTTTTTTCATTTAAACATTTGTGCCATCTGCAAACTGTTTTCTATATAAAAGGTATGAATCTAAACGTATTAGACTTGCATGCTACTCAAGTATTCTAATATTATTTTGTGTGTTAATGACTCACTTGTGTCTGACTCTTTGCCACCCCATGGACTGTAGTCTGCCAGGCTCTTCTGTCCAGGGAATTCTCTAAGCAAGAATACGGGAATGGGTTTCCATTCTAATATTATTAGCTGCACCGCACTCCAGTACTCTTGCCTGGAAAATCCCATGGACGGAGGAACCTGGCAGGCTGCAGTTTATGGGTCGCAGAGGGTCGGGCACGACTGAGTGACTTCACTTTCAGTTTTCACTTTCATGTATTGGAGAAGGAAATGGCAACCCACTCCAGTGTTCTTGCCTGGAGAATCCCAGGGACGGGGAAGCCCAGTGGGCTGTCCTCTATGGGGTCGCACAGAGTCAGACACGACTGAAGTGACTTAGCAGCAGCAGCATACTCATTTGCAGATAAAAATTCATTATCATCTGTACCCTATGAAAATATATAACTAGTACATATTCAGGATTAAAACACTATGTTTTACTTCTATAAAAACTTGAATTTTCTGAAATTATTAAATTTTTAATTTGCTTTAGTGATTAATAAAGAATTTTTGTCTTAATGTATGGCTATAGTATGGCTTTTTTTCATTTCTACAGGTTATTTTAATAAGATATCTCCTTAATATTTATTTTAAAGGATAAGTCCCAATGTTGCTTGCTAGGATTTTTAATATTTCTCCTAATAATAGAGCAATTTTAATAATATAAGCCATTTAATCTTCTTTTCCAGTATGTGTTTGTTGTGTCATTTTATTTTTCCTTTTTAAAGTGAAGTTGCTCAGTCATGTCTGACTCTTTGCGACCCCATGGACTGTAGCTACAAGGTTTCTCCAACCATGGAATTTTCCAGGTAAGAGTACTGGAGTAGGTTGCCATTTCAAATCCAAATTATATTTCAGTTTAGCTTTTGCTTATATTTTTACATTGTTTCTTCTTTTATACAACTGATATTTTCCTAAGGCTCTGACTATGCTTCAATCATTTATTATCTATTGTATACAAATATCAGATATTTTGAGATTAAATAGCTGGAGTGGGAATGGTAGTCAGAGAACTGCATCTCACCCCATAAATTTCAAACTTAACTCATACTTTAACTCTCATTCTAGACATAGAGTGAAGATTGCTCAGTTGTGTCCAACTCTTTGTGAGCTCATGAACTGTACAGTCTATGGAATTCTCCAGGCCAGAACACTGGAGTGGGTAACTATTTCTTTCTCTTGGGATCTTCCCAATCCAGAGGTCAAACCCAGGTCTCCCATATTGTGGGTGAATTCTTTACCATCTGAGCCACCAGACATTGGACTAAATGGGAATTCAAAGCAACTCTCAATTTACCATGACCTTATATTTAATTCAATGTAGTAAAAAGCACTTAAGTATGGCTTTTTCCTATTTAAATGATCAAATCACATTACTTATACTGCATATAATCAGATTGCTTACACTGATACTATTCATTAAGTTCTTCTCTATCCCCTATTAGAATAAAGAAATGAAGGAGTGAGAGAGAAAAGAGAAAGAGATTAGGGAAATAAGTTAATATTTGCTGAAAAATAGGTAGGGTTGTCTAATAAATGTTAAATAAGTCTAATAAATAATAGAAATATGGGTGAGATATTGAACAATAATTATTTTGAATTTAAAAGTATATGAAGAATGACTTTATAGATTGGATAAAAATTATAAACTAAAACAATTCTCAGCTTCTTGAATATTCATTTTTTTTGAATATTCATTTTCTAAGTTAGATGTTGACCCTAATTTTTTGGAAAAACTTGAAGAAACAGTTACATATCATAACATCTATAATAACACATATTTTTATTTTTTAGTTATTGAGGACATATCACTGAGCTCAAACAACTGCAAAAGTCAGTTAAAATTTAAATACTTCTTTTCACTGTAAAGAAGTCATCTACATTTCTGAGTTCTAATTGTATTTACAGGAGTTATTCCTTCCATTTGGAGGTTGTATGGAAGTGTCAAGACAGGTATAAGAAACAATAAGAATACTCAGAAAATTTTTTCATTTGCTTTTCCTTGAAAGTATAGAATGATTAAAATGAACTGAATATGGAATAATACTAAAATAAAAATTATATGTATATTACCTTGAAAGTGTTTCACACTAAGTTGCAGACATCATTATATTTCAACAATAAATACTTCTATAATGAATCTCTCAAAAATGAGATCTTTACATAACTGTGAGAGAACTGCATCTCACCCCATAAATTTCAAACTTAACTCATACTTTAACTCTCATTCTAGACATAGAGTGAAGATTGCTCAGTTGTGTCCAACTCTTTGTGAGCTCATGAACTGTACAGTCTATGGAATTCTCCAGGCCAGAACACTGGAGTGGGTAACTATTTCTTTCTCTTGGGGATCTTCCCAATCCAGAGGTCAAACCCAGGTCTCCCATATTGTGGGTGAATTCTTTACCATCTGAGCCACCAGACATTGGACTAAATGGGAATTCAAAGCAACTCTCAATTTACCATGACCTTATATTTAATTCAATGTAGTAAAAAGCACTTAAGTATGGCTTTTTCCTATTTAAATGATCAAATCACATTACTTATACTGCATATAATCAGATTGCTTACACTGATACTATTCATTAAGTTCCTCTCTATCCCCTATTAGAATAAAGAAATGAAGGAGTGAGAGAGAAAAGAGAAAGAGATTAGGGAAATAAGTTAATATTTGCTGAAAAATAGGTAGGGTTGTCTAATAAATGTTAAATAAGTCTAATAAATAATAGAAATATGGGTGAGATATTGAACAATAATTATTTTGAATTTAAAAGTATATGAAGAATGACTTTATAGATTGGATAAAAATTATAAACTAAAACAATTCTCAGCTTCTTGAATATTCTTTTTTTTTGAATATTCATTTTCTAAGTTAGATGTTGACCCTAATTTTTTGGAAAAACTTGAAGAAACAGTTACATATCATAACATCTATAATAACACATATTTTTATTTTTTAGTTATTGAGGACATATCACTGAGCTCAAACAACTGCAAAAGTCAGTTAAAATTTAAATACTTCTTTTCATTGTAAAGAAGTCATCTACATTTCTGAGTTCTAATTGTATTTACAGGAGTTATTCCTTCCATTTGGAGGTTGTATGGAAGTGTCAAGACAGGTATAAGAAACAATAAGAATACTCAGAAAATTTTTTCATTTGCTTTTCCTTGAAAGTATAGAATGATTAAAATGAATGAATATGGAATAATACTAAAATAAAAATTATATGTATATTACCTTGAAAGTGTTTCACACTAAGTTGCAGACATCATTATATTTCAACAATAAATACTTCTATAATGAATCTCTCAAAAATGAGATCTTTACATAACTGTGAAATGATTATCAGGCTTAACAAAAGAAATAATAATTCTCCAATTATATCTAATATTCAATCCATAGTCATATCTTCTCAATGTTCTCCAGTATCATTTACAGCTGGGAGAATAGACAATTACCTATCAGTGGCATGCTTTTGGTCGTCATGGCTCTTAAAGCTTTCTTAATCTTAAAGAGTCTTCCCTTTGAGGAAACAGTGCTTTGCTGAAGAGGCAGGATATTTGTTCTGTAAATATTTCTTACATTCTGTGTTGATCTGATTGTCTTTTCAATGTGGCATTTGACATTTCAGTTCAGTTCAGTTCAGTCACTCAGTCGTGTCTGACCCCTTGCGACCCCATGAATCGCAGCACGCAAGGCCTNAAACAGAGAAAGACAAATTTCATATGATATCACTTGTATGTGGAATCCAATTTTTTACAGTGACACAAAATGAACTTATTTACAAAACAGAAACAGACTTATAGATATCAAAAAACAAACAAACTTAATGGTTGCCAAATGGGAAACTTGGGAGGGGAAGGAATAAATCAGGTACTTGGGATGTATATATACTCACTATTATATATATGATAGATAACTAACAAGGACTCTGGTGCATAGAGAACTTGATTCAATATTCGGTGATATCCTATATGTGAAAATCTGAAAAAGAATGAATATATGGTATGTATAACTGAATCACTTTGCTATACACCTGAAACTAACACAATATTATAAATCTACCATATGCCAATAATTGTTTTTTAAAGTAACTTCACTGGAATTAATATTTTGAAAATTTTTATAAAAGTTCCAGACTCATGACCTGTGTTAGCAGCAACACAGAGGTAGTGAAATGAGCCATTTGGAGTATTTTATTGCTCAAAACATATCTTTCTCTGTGTGTGTCTGTGTGTGTGTGTATAGACAGACAGATAGATAGATAATGAACCTCACACAGTTCCAGACAAAGAAAATGTTCAATTTCTATAATATGGAAATATTTGGAGGGAAATTTCTAGAGGAACTATTTAGAACAATGTATTTTGTTAGATTAACATTTTATTTAAACCTCACACTAATTTACTTATTCATTAAATAACCATTTTCAATGATCTAATATATGAATCCACTCTACTTCATACAGACTTCATTATAAGAAAATTAATATATGTTTGTTTAAAAGGAGACATTGAAATAAATAATACAAAATCTCTGCTCACTTCCTAGCACTTAGAATAAAACCCTTCATATTGACTCCTGACAGCAGAGGATAGGCCTTCATCAATTATTACCTATTTTTCCTCAGATGATTTGCAATTATACTCAGCCTTTGCCTCCTTATCTGTAATTTGGGAATTTATTTGTTGGATAAACGGCTTTCATTTTTGAAAGTGCCATTTTACTGTCCCAGTTCTCCTATACCCTGGGGTTATTACCTATTATATGTGAATGTTTCATGAGGATAAAGCTACACATGATTCTGAAATGAAGCAGGACCCTATGGTCCTGCCCTGGTATGTCCTCTGCCTGCCTTTTATTTATAGAAAACAACAAAGAATAAATTTAGTCAGAGAAGTGAGAAAATGCAGAAGCAAAATAACACTGTCAAACAGGACAAAATAATAATAATAATCATTAAGCAAAGGCAAGGACCTTCAGTTCCTCCTCAAGGGCTGTAGATAATATTCTGAACCATACTCTGGAGAAACAGTGATGGGCTTTATTTTCTTGGGCTCCAAAATCACTGCAGACAGTGACTGTAGCCATGAAATTAAAAGATCCTTGCTTCTTGGAAGAAAATATTTGACCAACCTAAATAGCATGTTAAAAAGCTGAGACATTACTTTGCCAACAAAGGTCCATCTAGTCAAAGCTATGGTTTTTCCAGTAGTCATGTATGGATGTGCGAGCTGGACATGAAAAAGAGGCTCAGTGCCAAAGACTTGATGCCTTCAAACTGTGGTGTTGGAGAAAACTCTTAAGAGTCCCTTCTTCAGCAAGGAGATAAAACTAGTCAATCCGAAAGGAATTTAATCGTGAATATTCATTGGAAGGATGATGCTGAAGCTCCAATATTCTTGGAAGAAAATATTTGACCAACCTAAATAGCATGTTAAAAAGCTGAGACATTACTTTGCCAACAAAGGTCCATCTAGTCAAAGCTATGGTTTTTCCAGTAGTCATGTATGGATGTGCGAGCTGGACATGAAAAAGAGGCTCAGTGCCAAAGACTTGATGCCTTCAAACTGTGGTGTTGGAGAAAACTCTTAAGAGTCCCTTCTTCAGCAAGGAGATAAAACTAGTCAATCCGAAAGGAATTTAATCGTGAATATTCATTGGAAGGATGATGCTGAAGCTCCAATACTATGGCCACCTGATGCCAAGAACCAACTCATTTGAAAAGACCCTGATGCTGGGAAAGACTGAAGGCAGGAGAAGAAGGGGAAGACAGAGAGAGTTGGTTGGATGGCATCACTGACTCAATGGACATGAATTGAACAAACTCCAGGAGACGGTGAAAGATAGGAAAGCCTGTCATGCTGCAGTCCATGGGGTCACAGAGTGGGACACAACTGAGCAACTGAAGAACAACAATTCTGTGAACTGTCCTGTAGAAATGGAAACCTCTACCAGGTGGAAGAAGTTAACTACCCGATGACCAGATCATAACCATGATATAAGTTGCCACAGTTCCGAGAACTGGCTTCAAAAAAAAAAAAAAGGAACAAACCAGCCCTGGAGCTGAAGACTGTGATTAAAACAATTAAGATGACACTGATCAGACCACTGAGTGACCGATTTTCAAGATGACTGTCAGAGCTGACCCCACTGTTCTGCACATAGCCCCCTCTCCTGTGCCCATACATCTCTGAAAATCCCCTGTGAAATACCTTGCCCACTGGTTGTCAGTAGGGGGAATCTGCTTTTGGCTATAGTGCACCATTCCCTTTGGCTGCCAGTCTCTGAAATAAAGCAAGCTTTCCTTTCCACCAACTAGCCTACGTATTCACTTTCAAGCAGTGAACACTCAGACCTTACTTTTTAAAAAGTTTTATTTAAATTGGAGGCTAATTACTTTACAATATTGTGGTCGGTTTTGCCATACATTCACATGAATCAGTCATGGGTGTACATGTGTTTCCCATCCTGAACCTTCTTCCCACCTCCCTCCCCATCCCATCCCTCAGAGTCATCCCAGTGCACCAGCCTTAAGCACCCTGTCTCATGCATCGAACCTGGACTGGCAATCCATTTCACATATGATAATATAAATGTTTCAATGCTATTCTCTCAAATCTTCCCACCCTCGCCTTCTCCCACAGAGTCCAAAAGTCTGTTGTTTACATCTGTGTCTCTTTTGCTGTCCTGCATATAGGGTCATCATTACCATCTTTCTAAATTCCATATATATGCATTAACATACTGTATTGGTTTTTTTTCTGACTTACTTCACTCTGTATAATAGGCTCCAGTTTCATCCACCTCATTAGAACTGATTCAAATGCATTATTTTTATAGCTGAGTAATATTCCATTGTGTATATGTACCACTGCTTTCTTATCCATTTGTCTGCCAATGGCTATCTAGGTTGCTTCCATGTCCAGGCTATTGTAAACAGTGCTGTGGTGAACATTGGGGTACAAGTGTCTCTTTCAACTCTGGTTTCTTCGGTGTGTATGCCCAGCAGTGGGATTGCTGGGTCGTATGGCAATTCTATTTCCAGTTTTTTAAATAATCTCCACATTGTTCTCCATAGTGGCTTTACTAGTTTGCATTCCCACCAACAGTGTAAGAGAGTTCCTTTTTCTCTCCACCCTTTCCAGCATTTATTGCTTGTAGAATTTGGATAGCAGACATTCTGACCAGCATGAGATGGTACTTCATTGTGGTTTTGAGCATTTCTCTGATAATGAGTGATGTTGAACATCTTTTCATGTGTTTGTTAGCCAACTGTATGTCTTCTTTGGAGAAATGTCTGTTTACTTCTTTGGCCCATTTTTTAAAGGGAGAAGAATCAGCAAAATTAGAAATGCAACTGGAGAAATCACAACAGACAAAACAGAAATACAAAAGCTCATAAGAGAATACTATCAGCAATTATATACCAATAAAATAGACAACTTGGAAGAAACTGACAAATTCTTAGAAAAGCATAATTTTCCAAAACTGAACCAGCAAGAAATAGAAAATCTTAACAGACTCATCACAAGCACAGAAATTGAAACTGTAATCAGAAATCTTCCAACAAACAAAAGCCCAGGACCAGATGGCTTCACAGATGAATTCTACCAAAAATTTAGAGAAGAGCTATCACCTATCCTACTCAAACTCTTTCAGAAAATTGCAGAGGAAGGTAAACTTCCAAACTCATTTTATGAGGCCACCATCATTCTAATACCAAAACCAAACAAAGATGCCACACACACACACACACACACACACACACACACACAAAACTACAGGCCAAAATCACTGATGAACAATAGATGCAAAAATCCTCAACAAAATTCTTGCAAACAGAATCCAACAACATATTAAAAGATCATACATAATGACCAAATAAGTGGGCTTCATCCCAAGGATTCAGATTCTTCACATTTGCAAATCAATCAATGTGATACACCACATTAACAAATTGAAAGATAAAAACCATATGATTATCTCAATAGATTCAGAGAAAGCCTTTGACAGAATTCAACATCCATTTATTATAAAAACCCTCCAGAAAGCAGGCATAGAAGGAACATATCTCAACATAATAAAAGCCATATATGATAAATGCACAACAAATATTATCCTCAATGGTGAAACACTGAAAGCATTTCCCCTTAAGTCAGGAAGAAGACAAGGGTGCCCACTCTCACCACTACTATTCAACATAGTTTTGGAAGTTTTAACCACAGCAATCAGAGAAAAAAATAAAATAAAAGGAATCCAGATTGGAAAAGAAGTAAAACTTTCACTGTTTGCAGATGACAGGATTCTCTACATAGAAAACCCTAAAGACTCCACCAGAAAATTACTAGAGCTAATCAATGAATATAGTAAATTTGCAGGATATAAAATTAACACAGAGAAATTCCTTGCATTCCTATACACTAACAATGAGAAAACAGAGAAATTAAGGAAACCATTCCATTCACCACTGCAATGAAAAGAATAAAATACTTATAAATAAATCTACCTAAAGAAACAAAAGACCTATATAAAGAAAAGTATAAAACACTGATGAAAGAAACCAAAGATGACACAAATAGATGGAGAAATAGACCATGTTCATGGATCAAAAGAATCAATATAGTGAAAATGAGTATACTACCCAAAGCAATCTATAGATTCAGTGCAATCCCCATCAAGCTGCTGCTGCTGCTGCTAAGTCACTTCAGCCGTGTCCGACTCTGTGAAACCCCACAGATGGCAGCCCACCAGGCTCCGCCATCCCTGGGATTCTCTAGGCAAGAACACTGGAGTGGGTTGCCATTTCTTTCTCCAATGCATTAAAGTGAAAAATGAAAGTGAAGTCGTTCAGTCATGCTCAACTCTTAGCGACCCCATGGACGCAGCCCACCAGGCTCCTTCGTCCATGGGATTTTCCAGGCAAGAGTACTAGAGTGGGTTGCCATCTATCAAGCTACCAATGGTATTTTTCAGAGAACTAGAACAAAAATTTCATAGTTTGTATCAAAATGCAAAAAACCTCAAATAGCCAAAGCATCTTGAGAAAGAAGAATGGAACTGGAGGAATCAACCTGCCTGACTTTAGGCTCTACTACAAAGCTATCATCAAGACAATATGGTACTGGCACAAAGACAGAAACATAGATCAATGGAACAAAATAGAAAGCACAGAAATAAATCCACACACCTATGGACATCTTATCTTTGATAAAGGAGGCAAGAATATACAATGGAAAAAAGACAATTTCTTTAACAAGTGGTGCTGGGAAAACTGGTCAACCACTTGTAAAAGAATGAAACTAGAACCACTTGTAAAAGAATGAAACTAGAACACTTTCTAACACCATACACAAAAATAAACTCAAAATGGATTAAAGATCTAAATGTAAGACCAGAAACTACAAAACTCCTAGAGGAAAACATAGGCAAAACACTCTGGCGTAAATCATAGCAGGATCCTCTATGACCCACCTCCCAGAGTAATGGAAATTAAAGCAAAAATAAACAAATGGGACGTAATTAAAATTAAAAGCTTTTGCACAACGAAGGAAACGATAAGCAAGGTGAAAAGACAGCCTTTAGAATGGGAGAAAATAATAGCAAATGAAGCAACTGACAAAGAATTAATGTCAAAAATATACAAGCAACTTCTGCAGCTCGATTCAAGAAAAATAAGAGACAGATTTTACTTTTGACTTAACAATTGGGTTTCTGTTATTATCAATGTTTTATTATCATGAGGATCTCATTTAACTGTTTTTTCATCTCTAAAATGTCATGATGATAATAGCTAAATATTTTTAATACTTACTTTGTGCTTAGAGCATCATGTGCAGCATTTCCTTGGGTCTTAAAACTAACTTGAGTTGTGTATTATTATTTCACAGATGAGAAAACAAAAATAAGGAATTGAACTTTGGCAGTGTGACTCACATTCATTTGCTTTCACCACTATTTATACTACCTCAGCATCATACTGAGCTCTCATGCTACTGCTATTAGACTGGCCTTTTCCACTGTGGTATTTTAATAGAGAGTGCTTATGGGATCACTTTTGAAACTACTATGAGTATATGTGTGTGCATATTGCTGTGGAGGGTATGTGCATATTAATTCTAGAGCCTTGGTAATTGTCTACAGATTCTGAAGCTCTAGTTTGCATATCTTCCTCAGAAGTTTTGGCATGTGACTACATGCATATCATTTTCCCTGTTTTCATAAAATCATAAATCTTTCAAGATGCACTGTACCTCACTTGCCAAAGAAAGATAGATTAATCTCTACATGACCGTGGAGTCTCTAATGTGGGCCACTGGGCATATAATATATACTAAATATATATGCTAGAGTCTCTTGGACTGCAAGGAGATCAGGCCAGTCAATCCTAAAGGAAATCAACCCTAAATATTCATTGGAAGGACTGATGTTGAAACTGAAGCTCCAAAATTTTGGCTGCCTGATGCGAAGTATTGCCTCATTGGAAAAGAACCTGATCCTGGGAAAGACTGAAGGCAGGAGGAGAGGGGAATGAGAAGAGGACAAGATGGTTGGATAACATCACTGACTCAATGGACATGAGTTTGAGCAAGCTCCAGGAGATGGTGAAGTATCAAAAAGCCTGTTGCACTGTGGTCTGGAGGGATTTCAAAGAGTTGGGCATGACTGAACAACTGAACAATAACAACAACACTATATGCTATCTTGTCTCTCTAAAAACAGTCCCACTCCCTCTCTCGCTATACATGGCCATTCTTATTTTGAAGATGACTAGAACATTTACTATCATTTCTCATGCTTATAAGGTAGGGAAAAAAAGTTAATGTTAAGAGAAGAGCTAACAAATGGCCTAGATGCCCTTTGCTGTCACATGTTGCCAAGACTGTATGACACTATTTGTAAGCCAGAGAGTGAGAGTGTAAGCAGTTTTATTACACATATCATGATTCTGTACACTTCAATCAAGGCCCTTATCACCTTTTTCTCTCTAGATGAAATCATTCTAATTGTTTTTTTCTCATGTGTAAGTTTTGCTTCATTCCTGACAATGGCTGTCCTCCTTCCATCATATTAATAAGGTTACTCACTTAAAGAAGAGAGGCACCTGGATCAGGAACTGGGCCTCAATTAATGGAATTTTCTCGTTTTGCATTCCTGAAAGAGTTTGCTCTTCTCCCATGTTAAAGTCTAGGTTTGGAATGGAACAAATTGGGTTCAGACACATGAAGCATCATCATTCAAGAATCATCTGACCATGCCAAGGTTTTAGTTGACCCCACAAAGGTCCGTCTAGTCAAGGCTGTGGTTTTTCCAGTAGTCATGTATGGATGTGAGAGCTGGACTGTGAAGAAAGCTGACCACTGAAGAATTGATGCTTTTGAACTGTGGTGTTGGAGAAGACTCTTGAGAGTCCCTTGGACTGCAAGGAGATCCAACCAGTCCATTCTGAAGGAGATCAGCCCTGGGATTTCTTTGGAGGGAATGATGCTGAAGCTGAAACTCCAGTACTTTGGCCACCTCATGCGAAGAGTTGACTCATTGGAAAAGACTCTGATGCTGGGAGGGATTGGGGGCAGGAGGAGAAGGGGACGACCGAGGATGAGATGGCTGGATGGCATCACTGACTCGATGGATGGATGGCATCACTGACTCGATGGATATGAGTCTGAGTGAACTCTGGGAGTTGATGATGGACAGGGAGGCCTGGCGTGCTGCAATTCATGGGGTCGCAAAGACTCGGACACAACTGAGCGACTGAACTGAACTGAACTTCTGGGTGACACAGAGTTCATAATAGCTTCTATTTACCCTCTAGGGTAAGAGAAATATCATAGAGGGAAACAAGGGTTCTGCATATAATCTTCACCTAGAATCTTGGTTCTGAATTCTAAGCATATGTCATGTAATCCTAACTTCAAAATTTTTAGGCAGACATAACTAGCTGAGCTGGAAAGAATTCACCTGCAATTCAGGAGACCCTGGAGCAGGAAGATTCCCTGGAGAAGGGATAGGTTACCCATTCCATTACTATTGTGCTTTCCTGGTGGCTCAGATGGTAAAGGATCTACCTGCAATGTGGGAGACCTGGGTTTGATCCATGGGTTCGGAAGGTCCCTTGGAGAAGCAAAAGCCACTCACTTCAGTAAAATTGCCTGGAGAATTTAATGGACAGAGAAGCCTGGCAGGCTACAGTCCATGGGGTTGTAAAGAGCGGGACACAACTGAGTGACTTTCACTTCACAACTCCATTTTAATGGAGCATCTGACGTGCCTTAATTATGAAAAGTCCCTTTGTTCCATGTGGTCTGTTTACTAAATCACTTTATTTATTTTTCTTTTTTGTTTGTTTGTTTTTAGACGCTCTTCATGTTTTACCATTGTTGTTGCTGTTCAGTTGCTCAGTCGTTTACCATTAAATGACTTCAGTGGCTTTAACATTAAAAACAGGTTAATTCAAAGCTCTGCTGAAATTTAATATTTTGATCAGATTTTTCAAACCAAATCTGTTCCCAGATTTTAAAGAAAAATTTTATAAAACTTTGTATTATCTTTTGAGGATGGAAACAAAAGTGTGAAGACAATAAACCATTATAGGCCATTCCATAATAAATTCATGGTAGAGTGAATCAAGGAAGCACTGTAAAGGCTTGTATAGTGGTAGGAATTAATTCAGTGTCATATTACAGCAGGTATTCCCACAGGCCACTAAATACTATCTGTCCACATATGAAAAACTAGATGTTATTAAATACTATTCATCTGTATATTAATACAGTTACATATCTATATTCTATATGTAATAGACTCTGTTCTTTCCATGACCTATGTATAATTAAAACACAGCACAGACCAGTCCAAAAGAAGAATTTATTTCAAAGTGGAAGTGACTCCAGAAGGCAATGAGCTCCTTGGAAATATTCAAACAGAAAAGAGGGATGCATTGTGTGAAATCAAAATGGTACTTCAGATCAGTTTTTTTTTTTTTTTAAGACCAATGTTGAAAGACCATCCAAACAGGTTTTTGCTCTGTCCTTGAGAAATCTCTAGCTTCTGAATAATGGAAATTGATAGGATATAAAGATAGAGCATATCTCTTTTCCCCAACAGCCATTTGCTCATATTCTAAGGAGGATAAACTCAAGAGATACTTGTCTCCTCTTTTGTAGAGCTATGTTGCTTCCATTCTAAAAGGAATAGAGTCTGCAGATGCCCCACTCCTTTTTTTTTTTAAATCTTCCCTGTTAGGCCTGCTTACACTCTAAGGTAGAGATCTTCTTTCCTCCCCAGGAGAGGATTTTTTTATATCCAGCTTAAAAGATAAGATTTCTCTCTTTATCTCAGGCAGGGAGAATGGCAGGGATACTAGCAACTCAGTATATGTTCTGAGTTTTTAAGCTTTGGAATTCTTCTGTGGCACAAGCCCCTTTGCATGATCAGGTGACCTACTGTTCTCATGGTATCATCTCAGGGAATTTTCTCATTTTCACTGACCTTATTTTTCCCAGTTAAATATTAATTTTCTTATTGATTTATCTATTATATATCTTGCAAATATATCAGAATTTTAATTTTGATTTTATGTTTTTTTTTTTTGGCTGAGTGACTAACACTTTTGGCAGAGATGTTGTATATATATATATATATATATATATATATATTTGGGGGGTAGATATATTAATATTATATTTTATTTTTTCTCTCTGATAGTCTTTTTTTTTAAACCTGCATGCTATTTTATTTCCATTAGAAAAATATTACCTATGTAAAATTTGATCATTTATTTTCCTTTACCTTTACTACTCAAGCTTAAATGCTTTAACTTTACTCAAGTAAAAACAGAATCATATCGGATATGAGTATTAAATATGCATTAAATTAGTTAACTTAATTCACAGCATTAAATTAAGAACTGTGGCAAATTCTGAAAGAGATGGGAATACCAGACTACCTGACCTGCCTCTTGAGAAACCTGTATGCAGGTCAGGAAGCAACAGTAGAACTGGACATGGAACAACAGACTGGTCCAAATAGGAAAAGGAATATGTCAAGGCTGTATACTGTCACCCTGTATATGAACTTATATGCAGAGTACATCATGAGAAATGCTGGGCTAGAGGAAGCACAAGCTGGAATCAAGACTGAAGGGAGAAATATCAATCACCTCAGATATGCAGATGACACCACCCTTATGGCAGAAAGTGAAGAGGAACTAAAGAGTCTCTTGATGAAAGTGAAAAAGCAGAGTGAAAAAGTTGGCTTAAAACTCAACATTCAGAAAACTAAGATCATGGCATCTGGTCACATCACTTCTTGGCAAATAGATGGGGAAACAATGGAAACAGTGACAGAGTTTATTTTGGGGGGCTCCAAAATCACTGCAGATGGTGATGGCAGCCATGAAATTAAAAAATGCTTACTCCTTGGAAGGAAAGTTTTGACCAAACTAGACAGCATATTGAAAAGCAGAGACATGACTTTGTCAACAACGGTCCATATAGTCAAGGCTATGGTTTTTCCAGTAGTCATGTATGGATGTGAGAGTTGGACTGTGAAGAAAGCTGAGTGCTGAAGAATTGATGCTTTTGAACTGTGGTGTTAGAGAAGACTCTTGAGAGTCCCTTGGAGTGCAAGGAGATCCAACCAGTCCATCCTAAAGGAGACCAGTCCTGGGTTTTCATTGGAAGGAGTGATGTTGAAACTGAATCTCCAATACTTTGGCCACCTGATGCAAAGAGCCAACTCATTTGAAAAGACCCTGATGCTGGGAAAGATTGAGGGTAGGAAGAGAAGGGGACAACAGAGGATGAGATGGTTGGATGGCATCACTGACTCGATGGATGCAGGTTTGGGTAGATTCTGGCAGTTGGTGATGGACAAGGAGGCCTGGCGTGCTGCGGTTCATGGGGTCGCAAAGAGTTGGACAAGACTGAGCAACTGAACTGACTGAATGAATTAGGTGTTCTCTTTATTTTTTCTCAGGAAGAGTAACTCATTTTTCCTACATGTTATTTCTCTTACATTTATTTTTCTGAGTTAACTATGTAAGGCATATCTGTTTTCCCACATCCAATAATATGAGTGTTCAAGAAGTGTAATTTATGAAGTCATTAACTAGATTCATTATTAGTCTTCAGTTCATGCTCAATTCTCCTTATTATATGGTATTTCCATAATAACCAGATATCTCAGTCAACCTTATACTTTTCAATATATATTGTGAAAATTATTAGGTTAGTGCAAAAGTAATTGTGGTTTTTGCATTGTTGAAATTTGCTGTTTGATATTGGAATACATTCTTAATAAATGTAGCTATGCTATACATCATTCTAACGTGCATTTATCACTTTATATTTTTTGCTGACTTATTACTTGCTGTATATTTATTGTAGACTATGGAACTGATGCTAGATACAAAGCAAATTCGAATGATTTTCTTATTTGAGTTCAAAATGGGTTGTCAAACAGTGGCAACAACTCACATCAACAACACATTTGACCCAGAAGCTGCTAATGAATGTATAGTGCAGAGGAGGTTCAAGAAGTTTTGCAAAGGAGACTAGAAACTTGAAGATGAGTAGCCTAGTAGCCAGCCACCAGAAGGTGATAAGGAGCAACTGAGAGCAATCATCAAAGCTGATCTTTTTATAACCACATGAGAAGCTGCCCAAGAATTCAACATCAAATGTTCTAAGGTGGTTCAGTATTTGAAGCAAATTGAAGCGGTGAAAAATCTGAGAAGCGAGTACTTCACGAGCTGACTACAAATTTTTTACAATGGTTGTTTTGAAGTGTCTTCTTTCCTTATTCTACACAATGATGAGCCATGTCTAGATTGTATTATGACTGCAATGAAGAGTGAATTTTAAATGACAACCAGTGGTGACTGGTTCAGTGGCTGGACTGAGAAGAAGCTCCAAAGCACTTCCCATAGACAACTTACACCCCCAAAAGCTCATAGTCTCTGTTTGGTGGCCTGCTGATTGTCTGATCCACTAGAGCTTTCTGAATTCCAGGGAAACCATTACATCTGAGATGTAACTCAGCAAATTGATGAGATGCACCAAAAACTGCAACCCCTGCAGCTACCATTTGTCTACACCAAAGGCCTAATTCTCCATGACAACACCCGACTGCATGTCTCACAACAACCACTTCAAAAGTTGAATGAATTAGGCTATGAAGTTTTGCTTCATCCACCATATTAATCTAACCTCTGGCCAACTGACTATCACTTCTTCAAGCATCTCAACAGCTTTTGTATGGAAAATGCTTCCACAACCAGCAAGATGCAAAAAATATTTTCCATGAGTTCATCAAATCTCAAAGCACAGATTTTTATGCTACAGAAATAAGCAAACTTATTTCTCGTTGGCAAAAATGCATTGATTGTAATGGTTCCTATTGTGATTAATAAAGATGCATTTGAACCTTTAGTTATAGTGATTTAAAATTCAATGTCTGAAACTGCAATTACTTTTACACCAACATAACAGTTTTTTTTTTTTTTTTTTTTTTTTTTTTTTTGCCTTTTGCCTTTTCCTGCCTGTCTTTCAGTTCTAAGAAGCTGGACAGGAAAATTATGAAAGAAACTAGGAGACCTCATTAACTAGTTGACGGTTACTCCTTGCTTCATCACTCCTGACTTCATCCTGAGTTTTCAAGAACCACTGAATCAAGAAGTTTTGAGAATACCACTCTGATTGTGTCCTAGGAAGAAAGAATGCAGAGTTTGCAGACTTAATGCTCCAACTTCCCTCCCCTCAAAAAAGTCTAAAATATGTAGTTTTTCAAGTATTCATTCACTCATCCATTTGTCTGACTATGTGTTTATTTCTTCAGTTAGCAGTTGGAGGTAACGTAACTGGTCTATTTTCCTCGGCTCTTGTGTCCTGCAATCTGTTTTTGCCAGAATGGCATTTTCCAAGTACAAACTGGGTCATGTTAATATCCCTTATGTCCCACCATGCCCCAACTTCCTTTAAAGAAAAACACCCATGTACTGTTTTTTTAACCTGAGCTGCAAGACCTGACAACCTATGCTCTCATTTCGGTACATCTAATGTATTTATATTAGAAGTTTTATCTTATATATCTATTGGTAACCTGGAACGCAGAGAAGCTGCAGAGGACACAGGTGCAAAATATCATTCTCTTTGGCATCAACATCCACATCTGTAAAACTGATACTTTATTCTATAGCAAACACATCCAAAGTTTCATAAGTAAATGAAGTACAATTCTAAATACAGAGCACCTCAAATTCTATGTGTTTATGTATATATGTGCATGTGTGCATATTTTATATGATAATAACATAGTAAATATATTTATTTAGTGGTTATATAATATGAAGCACATTGTTCCAAGGAGATTAGCCAAGTAATGATTGACTCACAGTGAAAAGATCTCTTATATTTGTGACACAAACTCTTTATATCAAAATATAATTTATATGCCAAATTAAAATAAATAGAAAAATTGTTTGTTTTTCTCTCAATCCCATAGATGGCTCATGTATCATTCTTTAGCCGATCCTGTTTGATTGGTATTGCCTGATTGAAATACTTCACTGGGAAGGATTATGATAGTAATTTATGGAAGAGTGACTATCATGGGGGCAGAAGAGTGGCAGCTTAAGCATTTATTATTGCTAGCTATATTTATTCTGCAAGTTCTTTGAAATTAGAAAACTCAGTCATTACAACTACACGTTTCAGAAAAGAAGGAGGACCTCTTCCTAATGGCTTAAGCAAAACTCCAGGGCTGATTCTGATTGGTTCCATTCAGATCAAATGTTCACCTCATGTGACTGAGATCCTTATCAAATCAAAGAGAGGCAATACTCCAAAAAGACATTAAATGCTGTTGGATAAAAAGTAACATATCTATGGCCCCTGACCTTCAAAATGACCTTTGGAGGCAATGTGTTTGGGAATAACCTTAACCATGTGTATTAGTGCTAAACACTGAATCCAAGGCCCCTCTCTTCCAGCCCAGAGCAGCTCACTACTTCTCATTTATCTCCTGTTCTTCTCATTTTTCTAACAGGAATCTGTGGGAGTTCCTAGTTCTTACAAAGAAACCTGCCATAACAAGATCTAAATAGAAAGATATTCATTAGAGCCACTTAACAAGATTTTAGTCAAATTAAAATCAGAAATGTAAAAATTTTAATTGATTTCCCAGAATCAGGATGACTCAGATAAATGCTGTCAAAGTGATTAAGATATGTTCTTAAAGTGCTTTGCTCCCATATATAAAAATTAATAAATGAAAGCACAATAAGAACATTTACATTTGGGGGACCTAAGGTTATTTTAAGGAATTAAGTGTTAATTTATGTAACTATGATAAGACAGTCCACAATTTATCTCAAGATGGATGTGATAAGTTCTTCTTCCTTATAATTACACCTGCCACAGCAATAGAGGATACTTTTAGAGACATGTCTGTGCATGCACAGTTCTCTGACTTGTTAAGATGGGTATAATAATGTTCACACACACACTGGTCCCCTCCACAATTATAACTCCAGCTCCTTTACCCTACTAGGGCAGGAGAAGAAACAGCATGAGTTGCTGACAGTGTACCTTCTAGGTTCCTGTGACTTCTAAAGGTTCCACATTTTCTCCCTTCCCTGAGGGATTTTAGATTTCATATATTTTCTCTGTGTGGCTTTGCTGCTGCTGAAGCCATCTGTTCTTTGGCTTCTTGAGTTTCACCTCTCCCCCCATTTTTTCTCTTTTTCTTGGCTGCTCTTTGTATTCCCTCCTTCAGAAGAATTTGCATCTCTCTGGGTGTTTTGGGGAGTTTATTCCGCATGGAAAAGTATAATCATATCAGACAATCTTTGAAATACAGGGATTCTCAGTGGATAGACAATTTTATAGCATGCAGTGAGGAGCTTGGTTTGATTGTCAACTTTCTCACCAGAGGGCAAGTTCCTAATTCTACACTTCTCTTATAGGTCCTACTTCCTTCAGTTAACTTGCCCAAGATTACCGCCAAGTTTTTACTTCTCATTTTGAAACATCATGAGTTCACTTGAGCTTTCTTCTCAGATTCTCAAGGATCCTCTAAGGAATAATAATAATAATAATATATATATATATATATATATACTCCTTCAGAAGAATTTGCATCTCTCTGGGTGTTTTGGGGAGTTTATTCCGCATGGAAAAGTATAATCATATCAGACAATCTTTGAAATACAGGGATTCTCAGTGGATAGACAATTTTATAGCATGCAGTGAGGAGCTTGGTTTGATTGTCAACTTTCTCACCAGAGGGCAAGTTCCTAATTCTACACTTCTCTTATAGGTCCTACTTCCTTCAGTTAACTTGCCCAAGATTACCGCCAAGTTTTTACTTCTCATTTTGAAACATCATGAGTTCACTTGAGCTTTCTTCTCAGATTCTCAAGGATCCTCTAAGGAATAATAATAATAATAATAATATATATATATATATATATATCCCAACTATTTATTTACCTGGGGCTAGTTTAATCCCTGTACATATATCAACCCCTTTCCTCTGCCTAACAAGCATATATGGTGGTTGTTATTATAAGCCTCAATTTCTGATGAAGTAAGTTAGGCTAGAGAAATCATGCAACTGTCCATAATGACAGAAGTATAAGCAGAGGAACTAACTGTCAAAACCAAGTATCTATGGCAATGAGGGTAGGCTAAACTGCTCTAACAGCCTCCCAAATGTATAATGATGAGAACGTATCAGGTCATTTATTTTTTCCATATTGCCAAGGTGGCATTCTTCCTGTTGAGTGAGACACTTTCCACTTTTCAATAGTTAAGGGATCCAGGATCCTTCATCTCTCAGGATTTTTCATCATCTGTATCCAGTTAGTAGGGGGAAAATAACGTGGTGGTGCACCAGTGGAAAGTTTTCACAGGTCAAGTGCAATCACTGATCCTCATACTCCATTGTCCAGATCTCAGCAACTAAGTCACAACTAATTGCAAATAAGGATGAGAAAGTAACCCAGGGATATAAGAAGAGACACAGCTAGCCGTCCATCACAGGGACCTCCTAAGATCCCATATTTACCAAAATGAATTTTTTTTTTGAAAATGAATCTCACCAATAAAACTAATAAAAAATAAATTAATATAAAGAAACTTTCAAGGGGACAGTGACCATCCAATACAATGCATGACACACAGGCTGATCAATACTGAATGAATGAAGAAATACAACCCTCTGTATCTACCTCTAAAGTCATATGGGATCACATATCATTTGCATGTTTCCTCCATTTTTGTTGTAATTTTTGATATAAGTGATATTTTAATATTTGTATTAGATAATGTATCTGTGACTGTCTTAAGAAATGCAAATTCAGTGTTTCATACAAAATAGTGGTTCCCCTGAGTGACAAATTAGGCTTATTAGAACAATGTCCTACCTTCTTTTAACTTCAGATACCCTGAGGGGAAAAATATGTTTGTGGGGTAATTTGTTTCTTCATTAAGAGATATGCTATGCTGTAAAATGTAACAACAATTTGATTTATATTGTGAAGTGCTACATAAATTAAGCACACAACATATAACACATTTTTTCTTTGTGCAGTGGCCTTTCTCTTTAAATAGCTCTTAGTTTTCTGTAATAAAAGAATATTATAATTTCATAGGCACACCTAAGAAAGAAATTTAATTAACACGAGCAATTTCAAAATTCATTTAAGTCTCACAATGAAATATTTTATGGACAGTTAAGGTAGTAAATTATTGATTGGCTAATCAAATCCTCAATTACTGAATAACTGATAAGTTGTCATCACTCCAGTAACAGATATTCTCTGAATGCAACTGCTAACCTGAATTCCCATCAGCATCCATCACAGCCGTTACACACTTAGGATTTCTTAAATCTCTGTCATTCATTTCTATTCATAGCCTTGGTTTACAAGATTCTGTTTGCAATCACACCCACTCTAGATCAGGCTCCTTTTCCTGGATGTCTAACATGCCTGGAGAGTCAACAAGATACCATCAACAAGTGCAAAGATTCTGACAGTAATTATCATCAGGCTGGTTGATTATCTGTCTTAGGCCCAGCCACATGTTTATTATGACAAGATTTCTGGTGACTCAGCTCAGTCAAACCTTGAGTTTGGGGAATCTCAGGCTGATAGACTATTGGGAATCCCCTACCAGCTAGTTAAGTCAAGTGTGCTATTAGTTTACTCCTATTATACCCATTGTCTACTGTTACAATAATAAAATAATTATGATTGATATGAAGCAGAAGATATTAAGAAGAGGTGGCAAGAATACACAGAAGAACTGTACAAAAAAGATCTTCATGACCCAGATAATCATGATGATGTGGTCACTCATCTAGAGCCAGACATCTTGGAATGTGAAGTCAAGTGGGCCTTAGAAAGCATCACTATGAACAAAGCTAGTGGAGGTGATGGAATTCCAGTTGAGCTGTTTCAAATCCTGAAAGATGATGCTGTGAAAGTGTTGCACTCAATATGCTAGCAAATTTGGAAAACTCAGCAGTGGCCACAGGACGGGAAAAGGTCAGTTTTCCTTCCAATCCCAAAGAAAGGCAATGTGAAAGAATGCTACCACACAATTGCACTCATCTAACATGCTAGTAAAGTAATGCTCAAAATTCTCCAAGCCAGACTTGAGCAATACGTGAACCGTGAACTCCCTGATGTTCAAGCTGGTTTTAGAAAAGGCAGAGGAACCAGACATCAAATTGCCAACATCCGCTGGATCATGGAAAAAGCAAGAGAGTTCCAGAAAAACATCTATTTCTGCTTTATTGATTATGCCAAAGCCTTTGATTGTGTGGATCACAAGAAACTGTGGAAAATTCTGAAAGAGATGGGAATACCAGACCACCTAACCTGCCTCTTGAGAAATCTGTATGCAGGTCAGGAAGCAACAGTTAGAACTGGACATGGAACAACAGACTGGTTCCAAATAGGAAAAGGAGTACGTCAAGGCTGTATATTGTCACCCTGCTTATTTAACTTATATGCAGAGTACATCATGAGAAACGCTGGACTGGAAGAAACACAAGCTGGAATCAAGATTGCTGGGAGAAATATCAATAACCTCAGATATGCAGATGACACCACCCTTATGGCAGAAAGTGAAGAGGAACTAAAAAGCCTCTTGATGAAAGTGAAAGAGGAGAGTGAAAAAGTTGGCTTAAAGCTCAACATTCAGAAAATGAAGATCATGGCATCTGGTCCCATCACTTCATGGGAAATAGATGGAGAAACAGTGGAAACAGTGTCAGACTTTATTTTTTGGGGCTCCAAAATCACTGCAGATGGTGATTGCAGCCATCTGCAATTAAAAGGCGCTTACTCCTTGGAAGGAAAGTTATGACCAACCTAGATAGCATATTCAAAAGCAGAGACATTATTTTGCCAACAAAGGTCCATCTAGTCAAGGCTATGGTTTTTCCAGTAGTCATGTATGGATGTGAGAGTTGGACTTTGAAGAAAGCTGAGCACTGAAGAATTGATGACTGTGGTGTTGGAGAAGACTCTTGAGAGTCCCTTGGACTGCAAGGAGATCCAACCAGTCCATTCTGAAGGAGATCAGTCCTAGGTGTTTTTTGAAAGGATTGATGCTGAGGCTGAAACTTCAGTAGTTTGGCCACCTCATGCGAAGAGTTGACTCATTGGAAAAGACTTTGATGCTGGGAGGGACAGGGGGCAGGAGGAGAAGGGGACGACAGAGGATGAGATGGCTGGATGACATCACCGACTCGATGGACATGAGTTTGAGTGAACTCTGGGTGTTGGTGATGGACAGGGAGGCCTGGTGTGCTGTGATTCATGCGGTCACAAAGAGTTGTACATGACCGAGCGATTGAACTGAACCAATATTTGAGCATGTAATAAAAACAAACGTCAAGCAAAACTGCCTCTTTATTTATTCTTCTTGAACTGTAGTTGATGCCTATGTTACAATTGATATTGTTTATTTATGAGAAAAAAAACCCCAAACAGTGGAATGTCTCATAAAAATGGCACATGTTAAGGAGAAGGTAACCGGAGTCACTATGATAGTCTACCTCAATATTATTCTTCCATAGTTCAGTTCAGTTCAATCACTCAGTTGTGTCCAGCTCTTTGTGACCCCATGGGCTATAGCACAGAAGGCTTCTGTGTCCATCACCAACTCCTGGAGCTTGCTCAAACTCATGTCCATCGAGTAGGTGATGCCATCCAACCATCTCATCCTCTGTCATCCCCTTTTCCTCCTGCCTTCAATCTTTCCCAGCATCAGGGTCTTTTCAAATGAGTCAGTTCTTCACATCAGGTGGCCAAAGTATTGGAGTTTCAGCTTCAGTATCAGTCCTTCCAATGAATATTCAGGACCAATTTCCTTTAAGATGGACTGGTTGGATCTCCTTGAAGTCCAAGGGACTCACAAGAGTCTTCTTCAGCACCACAGTTCAAAAGCATCAATTCTTTGGTGCTCAGTTTTCTTTATAGTCCAACTGTCACATCCATACATGACTACTGGAAAAACCATAGCCTTGACTAGATGAACCTTTGTTGGCAAAGTAATGTCTCTGCTTTTGAATATGCTGTCTAGGTTTGTCATAACTTTCCTTCCAAGGAGCAAGCATCTTTCAATTTCATGGCTGCAGTCGCCATCTGTAGTGATTTTGGAGACCAAGAAAATAAAATCTTGTCACTGTTTCCATTTTTTCCCATCTATTTGCCATGAAGTGATGGGACCAGATGCCAGGATCTTTATTTTTTGAATGTTGAGCTTTAAGCCAACTTTTTCACTCTCCTCTTTCACTTTCATCAAGAGGCTCTTTAGTTCAATTTCTGCCATAAGGGTGGTATCATCTGCATATCTGAGGTTATTGATATTTCTCCTGGCAATCTTGATTCCAGCTTGTGCTGGTATGTTGGAGTAAATGTTACATCTCGTGTGTGTGCTAAGTCATGTTCAACTCTTTTCAACCCCATGGAGTGTAGCCTGGGAGGCTACTCTGTGGAATTTTCCAGGCAAGAGTACTGGAGTTGCCATTTCCTTCTCCAGGGTCCTCTTGGATCAAGGTCGACATGTGCCTCCTGCATTGGCAAGCCAATTCTGTACCACGGTTCCAGTCACCTGGGAATCCCATGTTATACCTTTGTTGTTGTTCTGTCACTTAGTCATGTCCAACTCTTTGAGAACCCATGGACTGCAGCAAGCCAGGTTTCCCTGTCCTTCACTATCTCCCTGAGTTTGCTAAAACTCACAACCCTCTCATCCTCTGACATCTCATCCTCTGGCCCCCTTCTCCTCCTGCCCTCAATCTTTCCCAGCATCAGGGTTTTTTCCAATGCGCCAGCACTTTGCACCAGGTGGTCAAAGTACTGGAATAAAGGTACTCTGTAGAATGGGTTAGTATGCCCTCTCATGCTTATTTGCTTTTCCTTTCTCCTGCGAATATTCTTTCCTCCTCACACTCTCTTCTTTCTTATTCTTTTCTTGCAGTCTGCATTTTTAAGGTCCCTAGCCTGTCATGGTGACTCCCACCACTAGATCAGCAGATTGGGCATATTTGCTCTAGTCCCTATTAATTTATTCCCTGTAATCAATACCACTCTTATTGCCACTTGTGTTTCTTCTCTGATCTTGAATCCTTGTCTCTGTCCAGAGGTTTTTTCCTAGTTCATGTGACCTCTGCTGCCTCCATAAATGCCCTGTGAAGCCTGAAGCTGCTGCCAGAACCCTGTTTACAGTGACTTACCCAGAGAAGCTTTGTTTAGCATTCCCACAAAATGAGTCACTTGAGCCTTCCATGTTTAGGGAAAGCTCCTGCTTGCCTAAGGAGGCTGACAGAGTGGCTGGGTACTCCTTGAACTTGAAGTTTGCAAACCCCAGTCGGGAGTTTCATTATTTCCACCCCTTGATCTCCTGCTCTGGATCCAATAGACCATCTCCTTCTTCTTTCCATTCCAGCTGAAGGCCAGACTCTGCCAGAAATCTGTCTGGGCATGATTTCCTTGATGTTTTGTTCCTATATTGTACAGTGGGAAAAAAGGCAAGGTTTCAGGTAACAGAGGTTGGCGGCGGCTACCACAACTCATTCGCTCTGTTTTGAACCCTTTGATGCCCCAGGACCTCTTGCTTCTCTGCCCTCTCTCTGTTATCTGCCCCACAGTGCGTGCACACACACACACACTCACATACACACACACATACACTCTCACACAGACACACTACATGGAAATTCTCAATCTAATGATGGGAGTAGGGGTTGGAGAGAGAGAATATAGAACATCTCAGAATCTTAGGAGTTAGAAAATGGTTTTAAAACATTTAACTACTATAAGATTTTTGTATATTTTTGAATAGGTGAACAAGAAAGTTGTTTGAAAAAAGAAAGTTAAGCTCAAGTGATTTCATGTTGGTTAAATGCAAAAAAAATTTAACAGTAACATTGTTCTTTCAAATCAATGTTAATTGCTGTTCAGTGTAAAATTACTCACTGGGTTCATATTTATTACAAATTAGATAATTAAATTCTTAATGTAGTATTAAGAGACTACCATATATACCCCCACATATACAATACAACCTCAACATAATTTTTCAACATATTCTTCTTTATTGAGCTTTTAAAAGTATAATGTATACTTTAAAGCTAATGAACCATGGGTAACTCTATTCTTTCTCTCTCGTGTGCCTTTCTTTATCATTACCACCCCTGATAACATTTTTTCTATTCTTTCTAAAATTCAAACATCATTATGTAGAGAGAATATCTTATTAATCTTGTTTTGTCTATCTCTCCATAATTTTTTAGAATATTTTAAAGTCAATCCCAAGTATCATTATTCATAGTATATAACTAAGATATTGGACTTTTAAAGCATATTCACAATGCTGTTAAATCAACTAAATCTTCCCAGGTGGAGTTAGTGGTAAAGAACCTGCCTGCCAGTGCAGGAGACATGAGACGTAGGTTCAATCCCTGGGTCAGGAAAATTCCTTGGAGATGGCAACCCACTCCAATACTCTTGCCTAGAGAATCTCATGGACACAAGAGCCTGGAGGGCTACAGTCCATAGGGTGGCAAAGATTCGGGCTTGATTGAAGCGACTTAGCATACACTGTCATCTACTATTCATTTCATATCCAAATTTCCTCAACCTATGGAACGGAAGAAAATGTTTGCAAATCATATATCTGATAAGGAGTTAATATGCGAAAGGTTTAAAGAATTGACACAGCAAAAATCCCCCAAACAATTCTATTTAAAAAACAGGCAGAGGAACTGAATAGACACTTTTCCAAGGGAGACACAGAGATGGCCAACAGGTATATGTGAAGGTGCTCAAATCACTATCATGGAAATGCAAATCCAAACCACAATGAGATTTCACCTTATACTTGTTAGAATGTTGGTGAGGATGTGGACAAAAGGGAACTCTTGTGTACTGCTGGGGAATATAAACTGCCAGCCACTGTGGAAAGTAATATGTATTTTCCTTAAAAATTTAAAAATAGAACTACCATGTGATCCAGCAATCTCCTTTCCAGGTATATATCCAAAGAAAATGAAAACAGCATATCAAAGGGTATCTGTACTCCCATATTCATTGCAGCATTATTCATAGTAGCCAAGACTTGAACACAATTTGTCTATCAGTTCAGTTCAGTTCAGTTCAGTCGCTCAGTCGTGTCTGACTCTTTGCGACCCCATGAATCGCAGCACGCCAGACCTCCCTGTCCATCACCAACTCCTGAAGTTCACCCAAACTCATGTCCATCGAGTCGGTGATGCCATACAGCCATCTCATCCTCTGTCATCACACAACACTCACACACACACACACACACACACACACACGTACGTATATGTGTGAAATATTATTCAGTCAAGATAAAGAAGGACATTCTGCCATTTTTGACAACTTAGATTGACCTTGAGGGCATCATAAGTGAAATAAGCCAGACAGAGAAAAGCAAACACTGCATAAATGAGATAGTTCGGTAGCATCATCAATTCAATGGACATAAATTTGAGCAAACTCCAGGAGATAGTGGAGGACAGAGGAGCCTCACATGTTACAGGCCATGGGATCACAAAGAGTCAGATCTAATTTAGTAACTGAATAACAACAACAACAAACATTTATACGTGGAATCTTAAAATGTAAGTCAAGTTCATAAAAACAACTAGAAAAAAAGGTTCCAGGGGATGCATGATGGAGGAAACCGGGAGAGGTTGGTAAAAACAGGATACAAACTTCCAGCTGTAAGGTAATAAAGTTGAAAGATGTAATGTATAACATGGTGACTATAGTCAGTTACACTGTCTTACGTAATTGATCTTTGTTAAAACAGTAGAATTCAGCAACAAAAAAGATAAATATATGAGGTGACAAATGTGTTGATTAACTTGATGAGGAGAATCTTTTCAAAATGTGTGTACCAAAACATCACAGTGAACACTTTAACTATCTTACAACTTTATTTGTCAATTATACCTGAATAAAGTTAAAAAAAAAAACTTCACTGAATTAACACAAGAGAAAAAAGAAGTTAAGACGTTTCTAAATTTTGAGAATATAAAGTGATATGTATTATGTCTTTTTAATCTTTCCAATTGCAATGAAAATTTTAACAGTGGCACTAAGCTACAATTTCTGTTGACCTTTGATATGTGAAATTTCTTTCAAATTAAATCAAGACTATTTAGCTATATAGGGATAAAAGAATCTTGATTTGTTTGAGAAACACATTTGGAAAAGTTATGATGAACTTTAATGGGAAACACACTTGGATAGAAGCCTGGGCATAAGGTTGAAATTGATCATCACATTGTTTGTTTAGAAAAGAAAACATAACATTCAAAGAATATGTTGGAAGCATTGGATTTCTTCACATGAGGACACACACATTGAAAATGTTGGGGTTTGGATAAAGCGTAAATTACAGACTACTTTGTTCTTTAGTTGAAAGTGTTGAACTTTAAAGATATGCATATATTGTTGGATATACTAAAATCAGAATATTTTTGCATGGAGAATACTTTTGGGGGAAAAAGGAAACAAAATAATGGAAACTTTTGAAAATTAATAGTGCTAATGACCAGACTTTGAAAATAATTCTACAGATGGAAGAGTGAACTGATAGACACTTTATAGCAAGCAGATACATAGGTTATAGAGGGCAGCTGATCATAGCTTGCCTGGGTGGTCTCCCATTTCCCAGAAGAGTGAATTGCTGAGCTTCATGAGAGAGTCATGACATACTCTGCACCTAAGGGGACTTTGTGTGTGGGAAGGGTTGGGGGAGGACAGATAACTCTTTAAAAAGTCAGAGAAGGGGGTCAAAAAATCATAGAAGAAACTTTGTAAGTTATATAAACCAATCCATTTACCCCCAAGAAAAACCACACCTAAATTCTTCCAGGCAGATTAGGATCTTTCCTACTTCTAAAGACCTCCGCAGAAGTTTCCATTTCCGTACTTTAGTACTAAACAGACTTTACTCTCAGAGCACTGTTCTTTTGCCTATGTTAAATCTTTCATGACACTGCCAAGACATTCATTTGTTCTTATAAAATCTTCTGCATAGAGGAAGACAGCTGAGTGAGCTTGCTTTAGGAACTCTTGGTCTATTCCTGTTTTCCCTTGGCCCTCTGTTCTCTACACTTAGAAATTCCATTACTTTAAGATAGGGATTTCTGGGGCCTTTCAGGGGTCAAGTAGACAATATATCACTTGTATGATTTAAAAGTGTAGAGAGTGGTGGCAAAGTGGAGAACAAAAGCTGCTCTAAAGGCATTTAATTGCATATTCATTGTATGCATTGGTTCAGTTCAGTTCAGTTGCTCAGTCGTGTCCGACTCTTTGCGACCCCATGAATCGCAGCACGCCAGGCCTCCCTGTCCATCACCAACTCCTGGAGTTCACTCAGACTCGCATCCATTGAGTCAGTGATGCCATCCAGCCATCTCATCCTCTGTCATCCCCTTCTCCTCCTGCCCCCAATCCCTCCCAGCATCAGAGTCTTTTCCAATGAGTCAGCTCTTCGCATGAGGTGGCCAAAGTATTGGAGTTTCAGCTTCAGCATCATTCCCTCCAAAGAACACCCAGGGCTGATCTCCTTCAGAATGGACTGGTTGGATCTTCTTGCAGTCCAAGGGACTCTCAAGAGTCTTCTCCAACCCACAGGTCAAAAGCATCAATTCTTTGGCACTCAGCTTTCTTCACATCCATACATGACCAACTCTCACATCCATACATGACCACTGGAAAAACCATAGCCTTGACTAGATGGACCTTTGTTGGCAAAGTAATGTCTCTGCTTTTCAATATGCACTGGTTAGGCCAAGCCAAATACGACTTTGGGGGTGAATTCTGCATGAAAGCTGCCCACTTACAGCCTTGCTTTAGGCTTTCCAAAAGGGTAGCACGGGCTTCCCTGCTGGCTCAGCAGTAAAGAATCACCAGTTTGCTCCCTGGGTCAAGAAGCTCTCCTGGAGAAGGAAATGGCAACATGGTCCAGTATTCTCGCCTGGTCCCATGAACAGAGGAACATGGAGGGCTATAGTCCATGGGGTTGCAAAGAGTCAGACATGGGTTAGCGACTAAACAATAACAGAAGGGAAGCATGTGGCAGTCAGGTTGCATTTGCCTATATTTACAAACAAAAAACCAAGACTTAGTTTAGCTCCGATGAAAGATGATTCTTGTCTGTATTATCCAGCACTAGAAGCACTCTTATTAAAGGCAATTATTCCTATAATTATTTATATTACAATTATAAAATTATAATTATTCTATATTCTGTAGGTCTTAGTAAAGGTATTAGCTCCAAGACAATTCCCAATAATCCTTGTGTCCAATATTCATATCCTTGTGTGCTAGTCTTGTGTGAGCCATTGTGGGAAGGGATGGTGTGTGACTCGGTCATGGAAGCCTTGTAGCTTTCACCTTTATCTCTCTAGTAAGCCAGCGCCATGCTATGAGAACACTCAAACATTGCTGTGTAGAGGATCTGAGGCCTCCAGCCAGCAGCCAGCACCATCATGCCAGTCTAATGAAAGCCATGTTGGAGATGGATCCTCCAAATGCAGTCATGCCTTCAGGTAATTGCAGGACCAGGAAATGTCTGTTTACAACTGAATGAGAAACTCCAAATGAGAACTGCCCGTAAGACCCCTTCCTGAGTCCTCAACCAATGGGAATTGAGATATAATAAATGTTTATATATTGTTTCAAGCCATTAAGTTTTAGTGGTGATTTATTAGGTAGAAGTAGATGTCAAGACAAATAGAGTTGGTAGGCTTAAGAGTCATACACCCAAAGTGTCAGGCCTCTGTGACTTAAAGCAAGTAACAGAATCAATCCTGGTGACCCATTCCTCTCAGTTTCTTTCTTTCTTTCTTTCTTTCTTTTTTTTTTTAATATTTTGAGCTTTTTAAGATATGGTTGACATATAACTTCAAGAACTGAACAATGTGATGTGAAATGATATACTGTGATATACTGTGAAATGATTCCCACAGGAAGGTTTGTTAACACATACGTCATCTCCCATATTTTCCCAGTTTCTTTGGCACCAGAAAGGGAGATGTTGTGTTCTTCCCTGGGAATGTGGAGCTAGGAATAATATTCAAAGCAAGGCAATTTTACACGTGTCACATTTGTTCCATGCCATGTGTATGTGCTTAGTTACTCAGTCGTGTGACCCCATGGTCTGTAGCCCACTGGGCACCTCTGTCCATGGGATTTCCTAGGCAAGAACACTGGAGTAGGTTGCCATTTCCTACTCAAAGGAATCTTTCCAATCCAGGGATCAAACCCACATCTCTTAGGTTTCCTGCATCAGATTCTTTACCACGGCATCACCTAGGAGGCCACTTTCCATGCCATATTGGCTCTTAATAATTATTCATGAATAGCCAATTGGAGAAGGAAATGGCAACCCACTCCAGTATTCATGCCTGGAGAATTCCATGGACAGAGGAGCCTAGTGGGCTGCAATCCATAGGGTCACGAAGAGTTGGACACAACTGAGTGACTGACACAATAGCGAATATTAACTGAACTTTTATCAAGTGGCAGTGACATGCTAAGGGTTCTATTTGAGTTATCTTCATATAATCCTTACAATAGCTTTAAGAAGTAGATACTATTACTATATTTTGCCAACTTACTACAAGACAATTCTAAGGAGCTGGTGAAAGAGGCTCTTATCTAAGAAAATTGATAAGGAAAAAATGCTACAAAACTTCCCTGCCCTAAAATATCTTTACAAATCAGATCCCACAGTTACTTCAATTTTATGCATATGAATGTTAAGCATTTTTCAAGGCTCTCTCTAAACAGGGGTCTCAGTCATTTAATGAGTACATTTAGCAGGTGTGTTTTGTACTTCTTCTTGTGAAACTGAGTAGCAATTGCCCATGAAAGTGGGCTTCATGGTAGCAGGGAACCCAACTGACAACCCTACTCTGCTGTGAGGTCCACTCTTGTCCACGCCAAGGCCATGCTTCCCAGGAGTCATCCCTGGTCAGTGACTGAGTGTGCCAAGGTCACCACTGCAGCACTGCTGCCCCCCAGAGGACACACAACTCCGAAAGCTGACTGCCCAAGGCCCTACACAGATCTCTTAAAACTGTACTACAGTCTGACAGTCTTCTAGCCATCCTTTGCTTTGCCTCTCTCAGGTCAAACCTTCTCATATTCCTCTCACAGGTGTTGTTGCCCCTCATAAATCTCAGGCATGGCTCGTCCTCTCTTTTCATCTGCTTCTCAGATGACCTGGACTAACATTTACCGGTAGCACACAAAGCATCTATGATCACAGTGTGGCAAGAAACTGGCATGAGCAAGTCTAAGAGGACTTAAGATTCAAGAGATAAGTAATCTGTTGTATAATTTTGGTTAAACAAACTGGTGCTGTACAGAGTTGAGTAAAAGCTGATTTATGAGGATGTTAAATGGAGACCTCTTTGTAGCAGAAAAGAAAAAAAATGTTAATTAGAAAAATGACACACATAGAATGAGTGTTATGTGACCTTTTTGGTGAAGTTAGACTGATTCTTTATCTAAGAATTCCCATGTGTAGCAGCCACTTTTGGGTGCCCTGCTTTATCTGCCCTCAGCTCACCTCTGATTTTAGCTGCTGCAGAGATAAACAGTTCTGGGCAAGTTCAGACTCACGCCAACCCATTGCAAGCACTTTGCTAGTGGTAGGGTTTCCAGATTTAGAAGGGAATAAAAAAAAAAAAAACCCATCACAGGATGCCTAGTTACATGTGAATTTTAGATAAAGAATCATTTTTGGTGTAAGTATACTTCATGTAACATTTACAATTTAAAAAGAATTCAGTTTATCTGAAACCCTAACTGAACTGGGCATCTTGTATTTTGTTGCACCTCTAGGCAAGGGAGTCTCCACTTTTCTGTTGCAGAACTTTCTCTGAAGCCCTGGGAGCATCCTCAGCCTGCACATAGGAGCCCAGCAGGGAAGGGAGTTGATGTCCCCGGGAGAGTAACCCTCAGCCAATGGAGGACAGTAGCTGGGGGTTGGCACTCAGCACCTGTCCTTCCAATGGAGATTGTTTCTCAGTTTCCTGCAGTTTTGAGTCCCTGTTCCCTCCAGCAGCAGTCTCAGTAATGCACAACTGTACTGGCCTCTTCTTCCTGCTCATTCACTTCTGATTCCCATGATTACCCTTCAAATAAATCTAACTCCACATCTTGGAATTCACATTTGGAGGAATCTACATTAAGACAGCATTTTTATGGATACAAGCAAGTATAAGTAATCCCTTTCCCTCCAAATAATTTCAAGTAGCCATAAATTTGAAAAATGAGCTTACAGTAGTGAATGATCACCTAATTATATGAAGATATAATTTCAGATTCTAAGTAAATAAAAAAAATTTATACCACTTACATTTCAGGAAGGGACATTTTCCTTATTTGTGAATAAAATAAATCATTTGCTCATACTCACTTAAGGTAAAAAAAATTTTTTTTTCCTCATGAAAACAGGAACTCTCCAGTATGTATGAAGTGAGCAACTAAGGCTAATCAAATCTACTTTCTAGTATACATACTTTAAAGGCAATAAGTGTTTTTATTTAAAGAAGTAATAGAAACATAGTTTATGTAAACAAATCTGTAGTGGATTTGGGAAGTTTGTGATTTTTACTTCTTAAGTACTTCTGGTCATCAGTATAAATATTGTGATACTATTGAAGAGTTACATTCCTTTCTGGCAGTGTTTCCCATTTTGTCAATACAGATTTCAAGTCCCTTTAGACTGTGAAAGGTTCTGCATAAAACGATCAATCATCCCCTTCTGGCTGTTTGGCAGAGGCAGCCAATGACTTGTTCTATCATGAAGTGAATTCATATATATTCATGAGGCACAGAGAAACACTTCATTGTTTCAGATTGTTTTGTTATTTCAGAATAAATCATAAAGACATCATCCCACCCATAGCTGGTAAAGAAATATTTGTCCTAGGATCCTCACCTTTGTGGTTTGTAGTGTTTTAACTTGCACCGTTTAGCTGACATTACATGTTTCTTTTCTTTCTTTTTTTTTTTTTACAGTACATTGTATACTTTTTTTAAAAAGCACCATGTCTTTATTACCTTGTACCAGCAAAAACTGGGAACATCTAAAAACTGAAACAACATGCGTCCTAAATTAGTGATTTAATTTTCACAGAGCACAGGACTCAAGGCAGAATGATCAACTTTGTACAAGTAGGTATTGTCTGAACTTCCAAATTCCATCAAGCTCAGTCTTTTTGTCCCTTGTTTATTTACGCAGAACCTTCCAAGAATCTATTGTAAACTGCAAAATTTTGCCTCCTGCCAAGATGTCTGTGTGGACTTCAATCAGAGACACAATAAATAGCACAAGCAGTATGAGAACAACTTGCTGGGAAAGCTATTAATATTTTAACACCTCTGATAAACAGGAAAAGAGGTGAATATTTGTATTTCAAGCCATCCAAGTTCCTCACTTTCTCTGCCTTTCCTAATCAATGTAAACCTAGGCTTGTAAAATGTTATAAAATTGAGGGAAATAAAATCCAGAGATAATGAATCCCAGAGACATGAAAACCATTGAACATTCTTGATCACCACCAATGTGGTTCTCAGAAAAGAGTTTACTGGATCTTTCCTAAGAATTATGTTTTCAGCAACAAGATGAATCAAGCATGTACTGTCTCGGATTCTAACAATGGCTATTTGTTTAGGTGGCACAGTGCCTATACAAAACTTAGTCAAATTCTTGCCATAGGGACAACAAAGTTTAAAAGGACAAATTACAGTAAATGTGGCTCCACATAGGATTGGAATCAGATGCTTGAGTTTGAATCCTGGCCCTGGATGTATTCGCTGGTGAACTCAGACAGTTTATTTAATTTTTTCACCCTAGGTTTTCTTATCTGGATAATGTAGGTGAGCATACCTATCTCAATATTATGAGAATATGCACTAGGCATAGAGTAAGAATCTATGAATTTTAGTTATTGTTATCAGTCACTGTGCTTGATTGCAAAGAATAGAACCCCGCCCAGCTAGATTAAACAGAAGAGGAATCTGTTAAAGGTCACCGGGTAGCTCTGAGATTCTTGAGGTAGAAGGGACAGAGAATCAGACTTGGAAGTGACTTATAAAGGACAATGCCTAAGTCAGGTTGCAGAGGCTGCAGAGGGTACATATACTGAGCTTACACAGGAGCTACATAAATTGTGAAGCTCAGTGCAAAGTGAAAAAATGGGGCCACTTTTTCAAAAGGTAGGCTTCCCTGTTGGCTCAGAGGTTAAAGCGTCTGCCTGCAGTGCGGGAGACCCAGGTTCGATCCCTGGGTTGGGAAGATCCTCTGGAGAAGGAAATGGCAACCCACTCCAGTACTCTTGCCTGGAAAATTCCATGGACTGAGGAGCCTGGTGGGCTACAGTCCACGGGGTTGCAAAGAGTCGGACACGACTGAGCGACTTCACCTCACCTTTCAAAAGGTAAGACAGTTTTCATTAAAGATACAAAAATGTAGAGCTCTTTCCTTTTTTCTGCAGTTTCTCCACTTGTCTTGATGATTTTTAATTTATTTCATGTTGTTTTCAGTAAGTAAAAAGCAAATTAAAAATTGCAATATGAATCTTATTATTCATCTTGGTATACAATGTCAGTCTTAAATACAAAGACAAGACCATTTCAATTTTTATGCACAATTATTGAAATTAGCACAACTCATGTGTCATATCTTGTATAAATTTAAGTATTTTGTCCTCACTCAGTTCAGTTCAGTTCAGTCGCTCAGTCTCTCTGACCCTTTGCAACCCCATGAATCGCATCACATCAGGCCTCCCTGTCCCTCTCCAACTCCTGGAGTTCACTCAGACTCACACCCATCGAGTCCGTGACGCCATCCAGCCATCTCATCCTCAGTCGTCCCCTTCTCCTGTCCCCAATCCCTCCCAGCATCAGAGTCTTTTCCAATGAGTCAACTCTTCCCATGAGGTGGCCCAAGTACTGGAGTTTCAGCTTTAGCATCATTCCTTCCAAAGAAATCCCAGGGCTGATCTCCTTCAGAATGGACTGCTTGGATCTCCTTGCAGTCCAAGGGATTCTCAAGAGTCTTCTCCAACACCACAGTTCAAAAGCATCAATTGTTCGGCACTCAGCCTTCTTCACAGTCCAACTCTCACATCCATACATGACCACAGGAAAAACCATAGCCTTGACTAGATGGACCTTAGTCGGCAAAGTAATATCTCTGCTTTTGAATATGTTATCTAGGTTGGTCATAACTTTTCTTCCAAGGAGTAAGTGTCTTTTAATTTCATGGCTGCAGTCACCATCTGCAGTGATTTTGGAGCCCAGAAAAATAAAGTCTGACACTGTTTCCACTGTTTCCCTGTCTATTTCCCATGAAGTGATGGGACTGGATGCCATGATCTTCGTTTTCTGGATGTTGAGCTTTAAGCCAACTTTTTCACTCTCCTCTTTCACTTTCATCAAGAGGCTCTTTAGTTCCTCTTCACTCTCTGCCATAAGGGTGGTGTCATCTGCATACCTGAGGTTATTGATATTTCTCCTAGCAATCTTGATTCCAGTTTGTGTTTTCTTCCAGTCCAGCACTTCTCATGAGAAGAGTAGAAACTGCTCAAAACTATCTCAACTGTTGTTACTTTGCTTCTTGAAACAGGGCATTCCACCAACACTCTCCCTTTGGAATGCTGATGAGTAGGAAAGAGCTGAAAAGAAAAGGAGATATGGATTGCCTTAACTTCTCCTTTTCTTCTATGTCATCATTCTCAGAGTAAGAGGTTACTCCTGCAGAGACTAACAGGAATAGGAAAAGCTGTGATAGGATTCCTCGGTTGTTCATGTTTCTTAGAATGACATTGCCTTTCTTTGCGCTCTGGCTGGGGCTATGGATTCTCCCCACAATACTCCAGAGTAGACAGTAATATGTTTGCTGTGAGCTTCGCTGAACTCCACGACACAGTGGAATACTGCAGCACTGTGCTTACGGGTCAGTAACTGCTACCTGCAAATGGGCAGTAAGGACACGGGCGGACATGGATTTTGGACAAATGGGTATATTTGATGATATGATCTGATGAGAGTATTCCTTGGAAGATTTTATTTTCAATCCAGAGAGGCGTCCACTTTAGTGTCTGGATATTCTTCTCTAAGAAAGTAAATGCTAGTGTCAGAAATTCATCTACTTAAAGAAATGCATAGGATGCAAGAGACTAAGCAAAAGAAACATATATAAATTCATCCTTGTCTTGTTTGCCCCAAGAATGTTAAGGCAAAAGTCACCTGACATAGTATGTTGCATCACAATGATTCAGAACTAAAGAAGTCTCTGCTGGAAAAATTTTCAAGAGCTTAAGGCATCTGTGTTATGCTAGAAAGTTGGTTTGATAAAGTGATTTAGTACTTTGTCATTCCATTCTCAGGGACCTTTTCTAGTGACCTGTCATCAACATACACCCTTCATATACAGATAAACCGAACTAGTATCAAAAAATACCTCTCCTCAAAAACTAGGTTGATAGACAGTTATCAATTGGATGCCCTGTATTCTTGAAGTTCATTTTCAAACTCATTTTTCATTCTGTTCTACCCTCATGCTATTCTTTAAAGTAAAAGAGAGGTTAACTTTGGTGTGTAATATATTTCACTTCATCAGATGCATTACTCAAATAAATGTGAGGAATTTCTTGGCTATAAGATTGTTGAAACATTAATCTTCCTTTTTGTTTTATTTCACTATTGTAAAAGTAAAGACCTTACATTCTGAATCCTTTAACAAAATGCTAAATGAAGTCAGATATAGAAGATTTTTTTTTATATAGAAGTAGCACAGGTAAACTGTCTTCTATTTCTTCACTGATGTTTATCCACGCACATGATTTGGATGAAATTATGTAACACAGATAAACACATACTGGGGGATATCTTTGTTACTTTACTTCTGGTGTGTTTTTCAGGACTGATATAAGAACTTACTGCTGAATAAATATTTGTTAGGATGAATGACTCAATTAGGAAGTAACTATGACCATTCTAACAAAGATGTTGGCTCATAATGGCTAATAATGGCTAACAGATTTAGGTAAAGAAACTTCATGAAATTAGATTTGCTGTATTGGGTTACCAGCATTTTCAATTCAATTTTAAGAAGGTTTTCAAATGGGATTAGATCAAGTATTTAAAGAAAATAAGGGAAGCTTCCCTAGAAAAGTGGTTGGTTGAGTACTTTTCTAAACTGAATCATGAGGTTATTGAGAACAGCCTGTAACAGCCTGCTAGTTCTCCCCTTCATCCTTAGCCAAACAATATTCAGCTGGGCTCATGATGGCCCAGATTATATTTCCCAGACACTCTTGAGCTATTAATAGATGTGGCCATGTGACTAGATTTTTAAGACCAATGAGCTGTAGGTAGAAGTGATGTGTACAATTCAGATAAGAACAGGAGAATATGTACATCTATGGTTAATTCATGTTGATGTATGACAGGAATCAAACCAATATTTTAAAGCAATCATCAATCAATTTAAAATAAATATTATAAAAAAACAGGAGAATAAAAAATCCATCTTATCTAACTCACTGTGATTTTGGATTTATAGTATATGCAGACAAAGCTTTATTCTAAATAATGCAAGGTCCAAGATAAAATGTTATTGGTGACAAAAATATGGTAAGAATCTGTTAAGTTTTCAGTTAACTAAATCAGTGTAAGATGGGAATATTTGGCTTATATAAACACATGTATATATATGTGTGTGTGTGTATGTATGTATGTATCAGTTATTTAAAGATCTGTCTTCAAAATGAAAAGTGGAAGTCACTCAGTTGAGTCCAACTCTTGGGATCCCATGGACTCTATAGTCTGTGGAATTCTCCAGGACAGAATACTGGAGTGGGTAGCTTTTCCCTTCTCCAGGGGATTTTCCCAACCTAGGGATCAAACTCAGGTCTCCCATATTGCAGGCAGATTCTTTACCAGCTGAGCCACAAAGGAAGCCCAAGCACAATGGGGTTGGTAGCCTAACTGTTCTCCAGCAGGTCTTCAAAATAATTACCCTCAATTCTCTACTTGGTTTTGCAGCTTCAGTTTTACTCATGTATCAAGCCCTTGCTGAATCCAGGTCTGGACTTTCAGGGGGCTTGAGTGCTAGTCAGGTGGTCCTGAAGAGCTTACAGAGAAAAAAAGTTGATTTTCCACAATGACATGGAAAGGCTTGAAGACGTTAAGAAAAGCAAATTACAAAATAATGCATAAAGTATAAACTCAATAAATTAACACACACAAATAAATTTATACCTACTAGCTTGGTGTGTGTGTATATATATATATCCAACCAGTCCATTCTGAAGGAGATCAACCCTGGGATTTCTTTGGAAGGAATGATGCTAAAGCTGAAGCTCCAGTACTTTGGGCACCTTATGCGAAGAGTTGACTCATTGGAAAAGACCCTGATGCTGGGAGGGATTGGGGGCAGGAGGAGAAAGGGACGACCGAGGATGAGATGGCTGGATGGCATCACAGACTCAATGGACGTGAGTCTGAGTGAACTCCGGGAGTTGGTGATGGACAGGGAGGCCTGGCGTGCTGCGATTCATGGGGTCGCAAAGAGTCAGACACGACTGTGCGACTGAACTGAACTGAACTGATATGTAAACTCGTGTGAATGTATAAATTAATAGAAAATGTTTGCAAAGATATATAGAGAATTATTAATGGTAGTTTCCTCTAGAGAAGGGCCAGCATTTGGAAGGGAATAAGGTGAAGGTGAAATTTAACTTTTTAGTCCATATGCTTCTTTACATTTAAATGCTAGATAAAGAATATGCACTCAGAAATTACACATGGATTTTACATATGCAGTGTCATGAAGTTAAAATACATATTATAAAAATTGAAATATGAATTATTTATACTTATTAAATACCTAAATATTTGTATATGATAAAATGAACTTAGGAAGGTGTGGTTTGGTTATGTTGCTGGGGGGAAAAATCTTTATATATAATTTTTTTTTTTTTACTTCAGAGCTAAAGTACTAAGTTTAGGGTTTGACTCATACTTGCAAGCAATAACTAACGGGTAAGTTATATGTATTCTTTGAAAAGCATAGCTNCTCATTGGAAAAGACCCTGATGCTGGGAGGGATTGGGGGCAGGAGGAGAAAGGGACGACCGAGGATGAGATGGCTGGATGGCATCACAGACTCAATGGACGTGAGTCTGAGTGAACTCCGGGAGTTGGTGATGGACAGGGAGGCCTGGCGTGCTGCGATTCATGGGGTCGCAAAGAGTCAGACACGACTGTGCGACTGAACTGAACTGAACTGATATGTAAACTCGTGTGAATGTATAAATTAATAGAAAATGTTTGCAAAGATATATAGAGAATTATTAATGGTAGTTTCCTCTAGAGAAGGGCCAGCATTTGGAAGGGAATAAGGTGAAGGTGAAATTTAACTTTTTAGTCCATATGCTTCTTTACATTTAAATGCTAGATAAAGAATATGCACTCAGAAATTACACATGGATTTTACATATGCATGTGTCATGAAGTTAAAATACATATTATAAAAATTGAAATATGAATTATTTATACTTATTAAATACCTAAATATTTGTATATGATAAAATGAACTTAGGAAGATGTGGTTTGGTTATGTTGCTGGGGGGAAAAATCTTTATATATAATTTTTTTTTTTTTACTTCAGAGCTAAAGTACTAAGTTTAGGGTTTGACTCATACTTGCAAGCAATAACTAACGGGTAAGTTATATGTATTCTTTGAAAAGCATAGCTTATAATGTAGAGTGGCTGCTAAGATTGTAGGTTACATCACCAGACCCTTCAAGTGCCAAAGCCTGATACCTTAGAGGAACTCAATAGATGCTATCATTATTAAGATTACTCTTAAAATGTGGAAAACTGAAGTCTTTTAGATATATCTGGTTACAATTTCATTAAGCCAGGTAAAAATTATTGTGGAGGAAAAGAGAAAACCTGACAGGAAAAATGCAGGCAGTGTTTTAAATAAGCATACTTTGCAAGTAAACTCAGTAAAATTCCAATTAAAAATGTTTTATAACATGTACAAAATGATTTTTATAAATACATCTATAATATTACAGGTCACATTGAAGTATAATAGAAGAGCTTGATTCAATAGAGAAACCAATAATGGACATAAATATAAGGCAGCCATGAAAAACCTTAAAAAGAAATCTGTAAACTCTATATAAGGAGAGGTTTGCTAAGAAATATGTTAATATAAGAAGGCTTAATAAATTTAGAGAAATCTCCTGTTCCTAAATGGAAAAACTGAGATAAAAGAAAGCCCAACAAGAATGTGCATGTTTAGACATGTCTGATTCTTTGCAACCTATGGACTGTAGCCTGCCAGGCTGCTCTGTCTATGGGATCTTCCAGGCAAGAATACTGGAGTGGGTTGCCATTTCCTTCTCCTGCGGATCATCCCGACTCAAGGACTGAACTTGCATTTCCTGCACTGGCAGACAGAATTCTTTATCCACTAAGTCACCAGAGAAGCTGAAAAGAAAGTCAGTTTTTCACAATTGGTAAGTTTGGCACTATTCCAGTTAAATTTGTTGCAGGTTGAGTTCCTAATATGAGACATTTATTAGGAATTGACATATGGGGAAATGAAGGAAAAAGCAGAATTGCTTAGTAAGTATTTCTTAAAATGAATCATTCTATGAGTAAGTTATTATGGCCATTCTAATAAAGATGTTGGCCCATCCCATAATAGTTCATAGAATTATTAATGGAAGGAGCAATGGACTGAGATGTAGATGCCAAAAACCTCAGCTAACCAACTGGGACTGCTTGCTCCATGGAGTCATCCCAAGCCAGTTGAAATAACTGATCCTTTTATCACTCCTCTGCCAGGTACCTGATGGAAGTGGTCTCTGGAGGGACGAGACCGTGAAGGAGCTGAGCTGGAAGGTACATAGTCCTCACAACTGGGCAACAAGTCTTTCCTTGAGGGGTTTTGGATCATGGGTCTCCATGTCCACCATATTTTGGAAAAATGTGACAAAGGGGTCTTAAAGTTCAACTGGAAATTCCCTGGCAGTCCAGTGGTTAGGATGCCACGCTTTCACTTGCTGAGGGCATGAGTTCAATTCCTGATCACAGAACTAACTCTCACAAGCTGTGGGCTGCAGACAAAAGAAGACAAGTTTCAACTGGAAGAATAAGCAAGCAAGAAGAGCCAATACATTTTTGAAAAAGGAAAATAAGAAAAAGGATTTTCTCTCTCAGGCACTGAAACATATTTGAAAAGCTTCAGTAATCATTGGTAGTTCCCTCATAGGAATAGACTGAAAGTTCAAAATTATAAGGATCTGAAAGCCAGAGAAATAGCCTCCTGTACACATAAACATTCAGTACATGATCGTGGGGGAACAGTTTGCTTTTGTTTTGTTTGTTTTTTGAGATACTCGGAAGACGAAGGCAATGATATCATTCAAGAGTACTAGAATGCTGTTTCTTACAGCCCACCCTCATGTGGCTGTGGCTTTGCTGATAATTAGGTTTGTTTAAAAAAATCTGGATAATTTCATGTTCATAGAAGTGTACATAAATGGAAGCAATTAGATTGTTGATATAAGTTTTTCTGGAATGAGGATATAAACCCTAAATATTTAAGACTTATGGAAAAGCTAGAGTTCGGCTGTTTACTCTGCTGTGACAAGTCTCTATGTGGAGCGGCACCAGCAGCTGTGAGTCCAATTTGGACACAGAGAAAAACCATCTTGATATTCATCTGCTCCTCTTCTGTGGATATTTATATGTCTGTATTCTGGGCTAATTAAATTATAATCGTGTGCAAAGAAGAGTAGGAATATGTGGATCAGTCTCTTCCTGTTAATTTGTAATTCTCTTGAAACTGACAAGTTAAGAGACAAAGTCAGTGAGAAAAGGCTAGATGTTGAGTCAACTTTATTTAAAATTTTGTTTAAAAGTTATTTGGGACAAATAACAAAAAATGATCACTACCTTGCAGAAATAAACTTTTTTGCCTTTGAATAATTTAATAGCTATGTTTAATTAAAAAAATCGCTTAACTGGTATCTACTGTGATATTCTAAATATACAGGCAACATCAGCCAAGCATCACTAAATATACAAGAAAAAAAATCACACTTTGAAATATTAAGCACTGATATCTGAAAAAGACAGTGGATGATGTTTCAAAAGATATAAGTGATGTGCTTTTTACTTACCAAATATGCTTTATACAATAAAGAAAATAAGAAAATGAATCATGAAGAACTAACATGTACACAAATATACTCATCTGACCCTGGGGTTAGAGAAAGCCTTTATAGGCATGAAGAAATAGGAACAGTGAAATACATGAGGTATATATGGGGTCATACATACCCATGACCACACACAGACGTAGACAAAGCCTATGTGTAAAAGCATGTGTGACAGTCTCAGAGTAGAGTCTAAGACACAGATCCATGTGTAAGTAGTTTATTTGGGAATAGGATCCCAGACAGCAGGAAGGAGTGACAGAAAGAGTCAATACAAAGATATATGATCATGTTGGCCACTCGCTGTGCCAGGTTACTCTGCCCCTAGGGATGTGCTGAGATGACTCAAGGTCCACGTGAAGGAATAAAAGAGAAGCTTCATTTCCCCCAGACCTCAATAGTCAGAGGTAGCAATAATCAGAGACTGTTGATTCTTCTCTATATCTTATCTCTATCTATATTTTTGCCACACAGAATGTGAGACCTTAGTTCCCTGACCAGAGATAGAACCCGAGCCCCCTGCATCAGGAGACAGAGTCTTAACCACTGGATCTCCAGGAAAGTCCCTGATTCCTCTATATTTTCAGGATATAAAAATGAGTACAAGTGAGTTCCTGTGTGTGTCCTGTTGAGAAGTCAGGAAGCAAGAGGTTTGGGATAAGGGCTTCAGGCAAATGCTCTCAGACTGCACCCAGGAGAAGCTAGGTGAAGCTAGCAGGGGACTCAATTCTGCAACAGGCTAGAATAAGAGGTGAGGATAGAATACTTGAGATGGGGCACAAGAGACACTCAGTACAGAAAATAAATAAGAACCATACGCACAATTAAATAGACAAATAAAACCGAAAAATACTTCCTATGTATAGAAATAACTTCATAGGCAAAGACCTCTCACAAATACATAGAAAGAATAGTAAATACAATTAAAGAGGAGAACAAATAATACAAAAAGAAAAAATTTGATGATAAACATGAAAAATGGTCCTATTTATTAATGCTCTTGGATATGAAAGTGATCTATTTAAGAAATGCAATTTTCACCTGTTGAACTGACAATTCAATAAAAAAATTATTCTTCTCAGATTTGGGGTGAGTAGAAAGAAACAGATCCTTTCACATGTGGCTCATTATCCAAGAGAATATTTCTGAAAGCAACTTGGCCTTATTCACAAATGTGCTAAAATGAGCAATACAATAATCAAGGAATTATTCTCTTCACTATATTTTCAGAACTCATGACTAAATAAAACTATGGGATTTGCAGAATAAATAAACATGGCCAATTAAGAAATGAAAAAAAAAATCTGAAAGTAATCATAAGCAGAGAAATTAAAACATATAGTATTAGATAAAAAATATTCTTTATCAATTAAATTGCTGGGATTTTTAAATTGGCAATACTAAACGCTGATGTGGATGACGACTGAAGCCACAAATTAACAGATGCTTCCTCCTTGGAAGTACAGCTATGACAAACCTAGACAGTGTATTAAAAAGCAGAGATATCACTTTGCTGACAAAGGTCTGTGTAGTCAAAGCTATGGTTTTTCCAGTAGTCATGTACAGATGTGAGAGTTGGACCATAAAGAGCATTAGCACTGAAGAACTGATGGTTTCAAACTGTGGTGTTAGAGAAGACTCTTGAGAATCCCATGGACTGCAAGGAGATCAAACCAGTCAAACCTAAAGGAAATCAATCCAGAATATTCATTGGAAGGACCGATACTGAAGCTGAAGCTCCAATACTTTGGCCACCTGATGCAAAGAGTCAATTCATTGGAAAAGACCCTGATGCCGGGGAAGACAGAGGGCAGGAGGAGAAGGAGGCGACAAAGGATGTGATGGTTGGATGGCATCATCAGCTCAATGGACATGAGTTTGAGCAAACTCTGGGATATAGTGAAAGATAGGGAAGCCTGGCATTCTACAGTTTATGGGGTCACAAAAGTCAGACACGACTTAGTGACTGAACCACCACAACAAATGCTGACAGAACAGGACTTGTATACTGCAGATAATTTGTACATGAAGCTTTGGAAACAATTTAGCATATTTAGGAAACGATAAGAAATACAATTATTTATGGACAAAAGTATTTGCTTCAGTGTATTTGAATTATCAAGGAAAAAGAAAACAAAAAAGTATGCATTTGAAACACAACATAAATATCTGAACAGCAACAGGAGGGCAAAAAATGGTATTCAAATTTATGAATGTGAAATTCATTTCTAGTTAATTCAGGAACAATAGATTACCTGTCATTGCTGATATAAATTAAGTTGGTGGAAAGCTTTAACCAGTAGAATAAAAAACAATATATGATGGAATCAAAAATATAAAACACTGAAAAGGGAGGAACAAAGTCATCATTATTGGAAGATTATGTGATTACCAAGAAATATTGAGATCAACTAAAAAGTATTTAACAGTATTAGTACTGCAATCAGATAGAAGATCAATTACCAAATTCTGTAGTTTTTCAATAAATATTAAGAAAAAATCATGTAAGCAAATCTCATTTTAACAGCAGTCTAAAATATAAAATACCTCTGTTAAATTTTAAAAATACATAAAGAAATTATAAAACGTGACTAAAGTACAAAAATAAATGGAACACAGAGACAAAATTAATGAATAAAGAGTAAATATTGTAAAGATTTCAGGTAAGTGCTCTTTCCAATTAATCTATCATTCAATAACTATCATATCAATCAAATTATCAATGATGTAACTCCATGATAACTGTGGTTATCTCTTAGTGTTTAAAGATATTTTAGGAGTTTTTTTTCCTTAAGTATCTCTGGGTTGTCCCATCACTAAGTTATTTTCTTTGAAAAATTGTCACTTTGAGTGAAATAGGACTTTGGCCAATCCTTAGGTTACTTGGGAATCCTGAAAAGATGTCAAAATTCTAGTTCAGTTTAACTAACCTTTAGCCTAAAACCATTGCTAAGTAACTGCCATTTTCTTTCCATGCTAAAAATGTTTACCCACTAAGATGCTGGCAATGTTGGAATATTTATATGTAAAGAGAAGGGACTGAGTTCTTGACTACAGCTCTCAAAAATAACAATGCTTAAGTTGCATCACATAAAGCAAAAAGGAAGTACTGTTCAGGGGACAGTTATATACTCATTGGTTTATCAGGTTAGTTAAGAAATACTGAGCACCAACCTTATCCCAGATATAGGCATGTGGGCTTCCCAGGTGGCACTAGTGGTAAAGAATCCACCTGCCAACGCATGCAATGTAAGAGGCTGCAAGCTCGATCCCTGGGTCGGGAAGATCCCCTGGAGGAGAGCATAGCAACCCACTGCAGTATTGCTGCTTAGAGAATCCCATGGACAGAAGAACCTGGTGGGCCACAGTCCATAGGGTTGCAAAGAATCTGACACGACTGAAATGATAGTTACATTAAGGCATGTAGGAGCTAACAGCAAATAAAATAAAGCCCTTTCTCTCCAGGAGTATTCTGGTTGGGGGGGTGTGGGGTGGTGAAAAACAAAATAAACAACATAAAATGTAAATGATGATAAAAATGCTACATTAACTTTGTGATTGTGATTGTGAATTCCTTTAAATTATGGTGCCATCTGAACAAAGGATATCTGGGGGAGAGACGTTCCAGGCAGAGGGATAACAGTAATGCAAATGGCCTGGGACAAATAGTGCTTTTGAGACAAAAAATTGCTCAGTGTAGCTGGATCAGAGAGAGGAGAGGGGAAAGTAGGAGGAGATGGAGACAAAAAGGTAGCAAGGGACCAGATCACTCACAGTCTCTGGATCATCACAAAGTGATAGGAAACCGCTGGAGAGTTAGTAGCATTTAGGGTGTCAGTAGGTAGAGGGGGCTGAGTACAGGTTAGAGAAGATAGGGGCTTGGGTCAAGCATGTTGTAGCTCAGATGGTGAGAAGTGAGTGGACTCTGAATATTATTTGAGGGAAGAGAAGATAATTGTTGGTAAATTTGAAATCAATGTGATAGGAAGAAGTCATCAAAGAGTTTTTGATCAAATCAACTGGATGTGATATTAAATTTATAAGCATGGAAGGTTTAAAGAAATTTTATGAATTGCTATGTATTATCTTCAGAACAGGACAGATTAGCATTTATTTTTACTGATGTGAGTCATTGGGATATCAAGGTGAAAAAGAAAATAATTGGTCAAAACCTTTACACAAAAAGAGGCAGAAAGGAACTTTTGGAGGTGATGGATGTATATGGCCTTGATGGTGGTGATGGTTTCCTGGCTATATACTTATCTTCAAACTTAACAAGTTGGATACATTACATATGTACAGCTTTTTGTATGTCAATCATACCTCAATAAAACTTTTTTTTAAAGAAAGAAAATAAACTGCACCTTTTTAAAAGACATAGAATGCTATCAACATTTCTGACTGTCTCCTCCCTGCTCCTTTTCAATCCTGGTTGGAAAGCTAGGATTTAAGCAACAAGTGTTGTTTCCAAATCACCTCTACTGCCTTTCCCCCTTTCTCTCTTTTCCCTACAGCTTTCATTTCCCCTTACTTTTTCTTCCCTCTCCCTTTTAGTTTTTCCTCTTTGGTTTTTCTTTCTTTATGATATCCCTGACCCACAGGAGTGATAGTTCAATCTGTTTTGACCAGCACTGTCCTCAGGACCAGATCCTCCCTTCAAGGCTTCCCAGGTGGTGCAGTGATAAAGAACCTGCCTGTCAATGCAGGAGACTTGGGTTTGATCCCTGCGTCAAGAAGATCCCCTGGAGAAGGGAAAGGCAACCCACTTTAGTATTCTTACCTGGGAAATCCCATGGGCAGAGGAGCCTGGTGGGCTACATAGTCCATGGGGTCAAAAAGTGTTGGACACGACTGACCAACTGAGCATGCATGCATGCACTGTATGTTAAATATTAATATTCCCGAATTAAAGTTTTTTCTACAATCCCTTCGAGTCATCTACCTAAAATTCCAAACTGGTCAAATCACCTTCTTGTTCACAATTTTTCTAAAAGTTGACACTGACTTTAGAAGAGATTCAAACTCCTTAGGAGGGCAAAAGCAAAAAAGCCTGGCTTTCAACATTCAAAAAACTATAATCATGGCATTCGGTCCCATCACTTCATGGCAAATAGATGGGGTAAAAGCAGAAACAGTGACAGATTTCATTTTCTTGGGCTCCAAAATCACTGCGGATGGTTACTGACTGTAGTCCAGGAAAGTAAAAGATGCTTGCTCCTTTGAAGAAAAGCTATGACAAATCTAGACAGCGTATAAAAAGCAGAGACATCACTTTGCTGGCAAAGGTCCATCTAGTTAAAGCTACATTTTTTCCCAGTAGTCTTGTACAGATGTGAGAGTTGGACCATAAAGAAGGTTGAGCACCAAAGAATTAATGCTTTCTAATTGTGGTGCTGGAGAAGACTCTTGAGAGTCCCTTGGACAGCACAGAGATCAAGACAGTCATTTCTAAAGGATATCAACCCTGAATATTCTTTGGAAGCACTGATGCTGAAGCTCCGATACTTTGGCCACTTGACGTGAAGAGCCAACTCATTGGAAAAGACTCTAATGCTGGGAGAGATTGAGGGCAGGTGAAGAAGGTGACAGAGGGTGAGCTGGTTGGACGGCATCACTGACTCGATGGACATGAGTTTGAGCAAACTCCGGTAGATAGTGAAGGACAGGGAAGCCTGGTGTGCTGCAGTTCATGGAGTCACAAAGAGTCAGACTTAGCAACTGAACAGCAACAGGAGGGCAAAAAAATGGTATTCAAATTCCTGCCATGCCTATGTCTCCTACCTCTTTTCTAGTTCCTCCATAGGCGGCATTTTAATTCAGCAAAATGTTTTTCATTTCGAAAATTTGCCATGTTTTCTCTGGCTGCCATACCTTAGCGCACACACTATTTTTTCTGTCTAGAATACCCCCACCCACTTGCTTTTATCATTTGCCTACTTTTATTTTTCCTCAATGCTCCATACAGAATTATCTTTACTAGGAATCTTTTTGACCTTCACCAGAGGCAATGGCAACCCACTCCAGTACTCTTGCCGGCAAGTCCCATGGACGGAGAAGCCTGGTAGGCTGCAGCCCATGGGGGCACTAGGAGTCAGACACAACTGAGCGACTTCACGTTCATGCATTGGAGAAGGAAATGGCAACCCACTCCAGTGTTCTTGCCTGGAGAATCCCAGGGACGGGGGAGACTGGTGGGCTGCCGTCTATGGGGTTGCACAGAGTTGGACACGACTGAAGCGACTTAGCTGCAGAGGCTTTGAGCCCGAAGTTCCTTTTCCTACTCTATGCTACCCTGACTTAGACCTCTTTACAGTGGTTATCTGTTTAACTGACTGCCTCTATCATATGTAGTAAATTTAGGGTAGGTAGCTTCTAAACTACAGGCTAAGCCACAATCTCTAGTGCATAAGCACTTAACAAATATTAGTTAAAATGGTGACTACATGAAGGAGAACAAAGAAGGCATATTATAAATCCCGTAGAGAGAAAAACTTATTCGTTAGCACTGATAAGGAAAAATCAGTTTTAGGTTGAACACAGGGAGGTTGGGCGACGAAGATGAGGATTTAAGATGTGAATTCTTGAAAGGCTCTAGGCCTTGTTTTGAATCATACGATGATTTCACTGGATCAAAGAGAGGTTTGGCAAGCAGTTGTTAAGGAACCCTGAAACTGTGCCAACATTTCTGAGCTGATCTGCTCAAGAGTGAATAAATTTTAAGGAACTGTAATTATCATGTGCATTAGCCACCTTCATAATTGGAAAGGTAAAATAGCGCTGAAACAGTGCCGTAAATGACAACATTTATGTGCTTAAGGGTTGTCTTTAAAGGCTCAGTCTTATGAAGATTTGATCTGCAGAGATACAAGCCTTTCAAGTGCTTCAGCCTCGGACTTGTATGGTATTTGGAGACAGTCACCCTAGGGCGTGGCTGTGCACAGTTGTATTTTGTTTAGCTCAACTTCTGAGACTAGCCAGATTCCCAGGACTACCAAGTATGGCAACAAAACTAGCAGAACATTTAGAGGGTCACTAAGTAGCTTGCAGTGTCCTGGCGGAGTGGACTTTCCCCTGTCTGTGTCTGTTTCAAGTTCTTCTTTGGCTGTTTGTCAGAGACGCCTCGCCTCCCCAGGCACTGTCAGACCAACAGCCCTCAACTGCTGTATAAACATGCTAGAGAATTAGGCCTGAAGACAATATAAACTGTTAGTTGACATAGTAAAATTCTAAGCCATAAGACATTTTAAGGATCTTTTCCATCTTTCCTTCTAAAAGCAATTTTAATCAACGCTTCTTAATCAGAGAATAGTAGTTAAATTGTTTCCATGAGATTTTTAATTGACTTAATCTTTTGCCAACCTATAAGGCTAAAGGTTTCAATAAAGATTGCAAAAGTACCAATTAAAGGTAAAAGCAAAGGCAAACAAAAATGTAATGGTCATGGTACAAGCGTAGCTTTTCCATAAAGAAATTTTTTTCTTTCTTCAAAATAAACTATTAAATTTTATTGTTTCATAGTATGTATTTTAAACCATGCTTTATGTCTGTGTGACATCCAAATCATACAATAAATCCTTAACAACTTGAGACCATAATAAATACATGATTTATTTTTGTTGAAATTATATTCTGAAAGAACAAACAGATATCACAAAATTCCACATGTAATGACATCAAGATAAAAAAAAAAAACACTATTTCCAGTGGGGATTTTTCCTGTAATCATTGAAAAAGAATTGTACTCCATGAATAAAAAGCCTTGAAAATTAAAGTGCAACTTTAAATATACCAAGATAAACTGTTTATGAAGATGGTATGAATTCTCACCTAGAAGCGCATATGTGCAAAACATATATATTGTATTTCTTTATATTTTAAAATCAGTTTAATTTAGAACTCCAGCCCTCACTTTCCTTTCATCACTCCCATCCCATTCCACTTCCTATCAAGAACTTTGCAAAGTTTCCTCCATATGGCCAAGGTACTGGTGAGGTTCCTCTAGGTTCTGTTCATTAGCAATCATTTCCCATTGGTCACTACCAAGCTGTTCATGTCCAGTCTACATACTTCCTTCAGATCAGAGGCTATGGAATTATATTTCTTGCTGAGATCTGAAATGCATGTGGTTATTACACTTTTCTGAATCCTAGACACCTGTCTGGGATGCTGTCAGGGTGTAAGGCTTGGCTTCTGGTCTTTCTGCATTGAGGGAGACCTGAGTTCTATCCCTGGTTTGGGAAGATCCCTTGGAGAAGGAAATGGCAACCCACTTCAGTACTCTTGCCTGGAAAATCTCATGGATGGAGGAGCCTGGTGAGCTACAGTCCACGGGGTCACAAAGAGTCGGACACGACAGAATGACTTAACTCTCTGGTCTTTTATGAAGTACCTGTAACCAACCTTACTCTTCCATTTCCAATTCTACCCTCTCCTCAACTATCTGGATGGAGGAAAAGAGGAAAAGGGGGGCCAAAAACAATAATTGTATGAAACAAACCTCCTGCCACAATTATAAAGGAGGTAGCCTAAAAAGAATCTAAATATACATTAATAGAGAACTGGATGAATCATTTGTGCCACAACCATACAATTCAATGCAAGGTTTAAAAAGAATGAGGTAAATCTATACATTCTAATATATAAAAATGTACATGATGGGTAATTAAGTACAAAATGTAACTTGAAAAATTATGTGTACATCATGATCCAGTCTTTATAAAAATTTAAAAATATACTTGTATGTATATACATATGGTTGTAACTGTAGTTATAAATGCAAAAAATATTGGAAAACATTACAAGACATTCTTAACTGTGATTATCATCAGAGAACAGGACTGAAGGAGGGATGGGAAGAAATGAATTTTTCCCATATATTTAATGAACTGTTGACTTTTTTTACATTTTCAGATGACATTTTCACAATTTTATAACTCCAGTTTTTTAAAGAGTAGAAATCTGACAAGGTGAATCTTTTCCTTAATACAATAGTTTTTGTATTTGTCCAATACATTTAAAAATGAGCCTAAATACTAAGTACTCTTGTTAATGGCATGAGAGCATTAAAAAGGAGATGTATCTGAAACTTTAAATCAATATTTCTGGCAAGCTTCATAAATTAAGTACTACATCCTGAAAATGTGCATACATTCTTTCTTCTATTATTTGAATGCTTATTAGATTTTAAAATTTTTTACTGATCTTAAATGTGTTTTGCAGTATGCTAGGGCCAGAAATGAAATCACACAATATATTGAAACTAAAAAATGAATGTCTTTATATTATTTTAAACACTAGTTCATAACTCTCAGAGGTCCATCTCTCACATGTTCAGAAAAGCTTCCTTTGCCTCGACTGTTCTTTTCCTTCTTTTCCAGTGTTTGATTAAGTATATATATTTAAGAAAGACTGTGAAGGGCAGAGTTTTGAATTATGAAAGTAACACTTCCAGGAATGAAAGTCATGAAAGCATTAAATCGAATGATGAGCATGAGAAACTACTCCCAAAGCATAAACTATAAGAGGGTGGCATGAAATGAGGCTAGCTGGCTTATAAAGGTGTTTATTCTTCAAGTAAAAGGAATGAATGACACTTTTAAATGAGACATTTAGACACCTTAAAAAAAAAAAAGATAACTCTGGACATCACTGTGGAGAGTGAAGAGAATAGAAAACAAGAAATATGGTTTTTTTTTTAAATTATGGAAAGGTAGTTCAGGAAAGTAATGATAGAAACGAGCTAAGCTAGTGGTTTTTTGGTGGGAAATAAAAGAAGAAATTTTGAGGGATGTTTTTTATTTATAGTTCCACATAAAATGCAAGGCGTTCCTTTGCTAAGCCTATACAAATGTTACTGGCAAAGCGCTTTAGCATTCTCAAGGAAGCAAAAATATAGATTTCAGGTAGTAAAATAAAGTCTAACCTTTTTTTCTTTTACGTTGTGCTCAGTGTAGCTTCACTTGCTTACACAATACTGCAGGCAGAGGGGCGGAACCTTGCGCTTCAGGCCAGAATTTCGAGTAGCAAAGGCGGCGGTCAACACCTCAGCCGCGCAGGATTCAAGATGGCGCTGGCGGGCCACGTGCAGGCGCCGCGCCTGACGCAGCTATCCGGCGGGAGCTGACGGCTCTCGCGAGAACTCCTCTCCCTCCCCTCTGCCATATCCCATAAAGTCGTTCCGCCCACAGCCTCCCAGGGAGAGCATGCGCTCTGGAGCGGAAGCGCCAATATTTCCCTTCTCAGAGGGGAAAATGAAACTTTCCTTCGCTTCTGTGTTGAACCCTGTCTCATACTGTTGGCTCCTCCAATACTGGGGCAGGAGGACCCTCGCTGGGGACACAGTAGGGAGGGTTGGTAACACAAGTCTATCTATACAATACTTCATGCGTGTCAAGTCACTTCAGTCGTGTCTGACTCTTTGTGACCCTGTGGACTGTAGCCTGCCAGGTTCCTCTGACCGTGAGATTCTCCCGGCAAGAACACCAGAGCAGGTTGCCATTTCCTTCTCCAGGGGATCTTCCCGACCCAGGAATGGAAGCCCAGTCTCTTGTGTCTCCTACATTGGCAGACAGGTTCTTTGACCACTATCGCCTCCAGGGAAGTCCCTGAAAGTAGGGAGTTAGATTTTTATCCAGGGCATGATTAGATGACAATAGATATATAAATGAAAGTCTTAGTGCTGTTTGACAGAGGGTTTCTAAATCAAGTTCTGTCGTGATAAAGTTACAGGAAAGCATCCTAGTGAAATTGCTGTCAGTCAAGGGACAGATTTCTCTTTTAAATTGTATTTATTTATTCATGGCTGTGCTGGGTATCTTCATTGCTGCACGGGCTTTTCTCTAGTTGGGACAAGCCAGGGTTACTCTCTACTTCCAGTGTTTGGGCTTCTCATTGTAGTGGCTTCTCTTGTTGCAGAGCACAGGCTCTAGGGCTTGCGGGCTTGGTTACTCTGTGGCATGTGAGATCTTCCTAGACCAGGGGTCAAACCTGTGTCTTCTGGACTGACAGGTGGATTTCTTACCACTGAGCCACCAGGGAAGCCCCGACAGATTTCTTGAGCTTTGATTACAGTTGTCTCTTAGGCACTTTCTTCTGGGTTCCTGCAAGCACACTAACCTTATTCTAACTCAGCCCCAATTTATTATAAACTCTAAACTCTGCCAACTCTTGTTCTCTTGAATCTCAGTCTCTCCGTGACCCAGCATTAAAACTTTAGTTTTACGTTTACTTTCATTTCCAAACACCCTCCAAGCTATCTCCCTAGTGTCTCTAATCTCTCTTCTAGCTTTTCCTCTCTCCTTCAAGATCAGGGTCTTATTTTTCACCTGAGTTCTTGCAGGTTCCCCTTTCCATATTGCAGTAGCTGTGTGTGAGTGCTAAGTCGCTTCAGTTGTGTCCAACTCTGTGCAATCCGATGGACTATAGCCTAGCAGGCTCCTGTCCTTGGGAGTCTCCAGGCAACAATACTGGAGTGGGTTGCCATTCCCTCCTCCGGGGAGCTTCCTGACTCAGGGATCGAATCTGTGTCTCTTATATCTCCTATGTTGGCAGGTGGGTTCTTTGCCACTAGCACTCCCTGCAAAGTGTATTGCGGTATGACATCTAAACCATCTCATATGTTGCAACTGGATTCAGTCTCCTGAAGCATAGTGTTGATCTTGTCCTTTCTCTGTCAGGGGAACTACATCAGGGCTGATAGAAATTTTATTTAATAAAATCACATGGGAAAACTCTGGTATTATCTACTAAAGTTGAGCATACATGCATCCTATAGCTCATTTATTTCACAACTAGATATACATTCCCCCCCACCAAAGGTATGCCTATATGCATCAAAAGGCAGGTACAAGAGTGTTTATAGAAGTGTTATTCGTTAGAGCCAAAAGCTGGAATCACTCCAGTCCAACTGGATAAATACATTGTGTATGTTCATGCAATACAGGAGTACACAACAATGTAAAAAGTCATTTCTAAATCAAATTTTATAATGGGTAAGACTAATAACCTGTGTCAGAAATCAGAGCAGTGGTTTATTTTTAGGGAGGAAGCAGGAACTGGTTACAAGGAAAGGACAGAAAGGGAACTGGAAACATCCTATCACTTTACATAAGTATATGTTACACAGTGTTTTATACTTAGTGAAAATAAAGATTAACACAAACATACAGTATCATTCAATGGCTCTCTATTGCTCACCAAATAATGCCCAAACTTGTAAACACACAAAGCAGGATCATAGGCCATGACCTGCTCCAATCTACCTTTCCAATCAATGTGGTCAAACTTGTTCCCCAATAGTCCCTGTCACATTCCCTTCCCTCCAGCTACATTGTTGCTGTGGGATCCTCTATACCCACAGTAATGTCTGTACATTACTTCATTGAAAATATCAGAGGGACTTCCCTGGCAGTCCAGTGGTTAAGACTTTATGCTTCCAATGCAGGAGGTGTGGGTTCGATCCCTGGTACAGGAACTAAGATCCCACATGCCTTGAGGCCAAAAAAAAAAAAAAAAAAAACTAGAATTGAAATTAGAAACCTCTATAGCAATCCCTGGGAGATGGTGAAGGACAAGGAAGCCTGGTGTACTGCAGTCCACGAGGTTGCAAAGAGTTGGACATGACTGAGCGACTGAACAACAGAAAAAACAACTTTGGGCTTCCCAAGTGGCACTAGTGGTGAAGAACCCACCTGCCAATGCAGGAGATGCAAGAGACTCGGGATTGATCCCTGGGTCAGGAGGATCCTCTGGAGAAGGAAATGGCAACCCACTCCAGTATTCTCGCATGGGATATCCCATGGACAGAGGAGCTGGCGAGCTACAGTCCATGGGTCAGCAAAGAGTCGGAAGCAACTTAGCACACACATAACGACTTTATTTTACAGAAAAGACTGTGGTGGTGTTGGGCCAAATGCTATGCTAAATATTTTGTTATTGTTGTTCTCCAATGTTCTGACCTAGGAGGGAACTATCAACTGTTAAGTCTCTATTGGTTATATAGGTTCCTTACCATCTTTGGGTTGGCCATGATGCCCACTAAGAGATTCTTAAAGAAAGAGGGAAGCCAGACTGAATGTTGCCAGGACTAGGAGCCTAAGGTGGCTGTGGGATGTGCTTGGGGCTGGTGGGAAACAATTAAAATCACAGTGGTTGAAGTATTTTGCTTAAATCTAGTTTCACATTGATATCGAGAGAATCAGATATGATTTCCACAATTTCTAGTGAGCAATGACAGTAATTGTTGTGACCATCTCCATTGGACAAAACATTAAAGTCAGGGGGGACACGGAGTGAATCCAGTCAGTAGGGAGAAATAAATGCAGGAAGAGGAATAGGGTTGGGTTTTGTCCAGCTGGGCTGAGCTTTAGGGCAGGGCTTCCATCTGACTGTGAAAACTGGACAAATCTGAGGTACTGTTAGTCACTCAGTTGTGTTCAATTCTTTGCATCTTCATGGCTGTAGCCCACAAGACTCCTCTGTCCATGGAATTCTCCAGGCAAAAATACTGGAATGGGTTGCCATTTCCTTCTCCAGGGGATCTTCCCACACCAAGGATTGAACTTGCACCTCCTGCATTGCAGGCAGATTCTTCACCATCTGAGCCACTATGGAAGCCCCGGTCTGAAGTAAAAGCCCAGTTAAAGTAGATGCGGCAACCGTGGTGGAAATCATGGGGACAGGCCACATTTAGGAGGGCACACATGATTCGAGAACAGTATGTCTCAAACTTCAGCATGTATAAAAATGACTTGGAGAGCTTGTTAAAACACAAGGTCCTGGGTTCCACCCCAAGGGATTTTGATTCTGGCCTGAGGTCAGGCTTAGAAGTTGCATATCTAACTAACTCCCAGGTAAAACACAGTTTTAGAACTATCAGGTTTGTGGAACAAAACTAAATCTAGCTCTCACCTTGGGGATAGGATATTTAATGCTACCAACCTTGATAAAATTGAGTTTGGGGACTTGGTATGTGCTAAATGCACAGAATGAGGACATCTCTATGGAGCAAGATAGCAAAATGCCAGTGAAAAGGGACAAACTGGGACTTCCCTGGGAGCCCAGTGGCTGAGATTCTGGGCTTCCAATGTAGAGTCCCCAGGTTTGATTCCTGGTCAGGGAACTAGATCAAGCATGTTGCACCTAAGACCCAGCCCAGTCAAATAAATATATATTCATCAAGAAAAAAAAAAATGACAAACTCCTTCTCTCCCAGCGTAGAATCAGATGGATGGAAACCATAGTCCCACTGTCCTAACTTGCTCTCCAGAGCTTACATGTGAGGTTTTCCTTAACAGCACCGTGCTGCCATTTAAAGGAAATTTACTGGAGAATTTGCCTAGACCAGTAGTTTAAAACCCAGGACAATTTTGCACACCAGAGGACATGTGGCAATGTCTGAAGGTGTTTCTGATTGTCATCACTGGGTGATAGAGGTGCAAATATCATCTAGCAGATAGAGCCCAGGAGTGCTGCTGAACATCTTATAACTTAGGGGACAGCTCCCATGACAAGGAATTATCCAGCTAAAAATGTCCGTGGTAGAGCCAAGATTGAGAAGTTCTACCAAGAAATATACCTATGGGGTTTGAAATTTCCACTTGGGTTTTATATCAAGTTACACTGGATTATGGGTTTTCTAGGTAGCACTAGTGGTAAAGAATCCACCTGCCAATGCAGGAGATATAAAAGTTGTGGGTTCCAGTCCCTGGGTTGGAAAGATTCCCTGGGGGAGGGCATGGCAATCCACGCCAGTATTCTTGGCTGGAGAATCACATGGATAGAGGAACCTGGAGGGTTACAGTCCATGAGTCACAAAGAGTTGGACATGACTGAAGTGACTTAGCATGCACACTGGATTATAATCAGCACTATCTAAATTATCTCTGTTGAAGCAGCTTATAAGAAAAAGAATATTTACTCAACATATTAAACCAAAAGCATTTAAGCAAAATAAAAATAAAGAGACAACAAAGAAGGGTGGTGAGGAAGGAAGAAAATAGTACAGAAAGATCAGGTTAAGGGAGTTCCTTTAGTGGAAATCTAAATAGAAACTTTCGGGAAAGTGAAGAGTGTAGGCTCCATGCCTCATTCGACTCTACAGCCCCTGGACTATAGCATTCATGATAAACACTGGTTTCAAGTGTTGATATGAAACAAACCCAAAATGTTAGCCCATCCTATTGTTAAGAATTTTGAAGATTCTATAAGTAGTTTTAATTTTCTTCTAAACTAAGATGGTTACCTTTCCAGTGTACAAGGTCTATCTTATTAACTGGAACTCTCTGAAAATAATTAAAATCCACAGAGGACCAGATATACTTCATTGTTGCATTCGATAAATATGTTTTGCTTATACTTATTCTGATTTTTCTCCTTTCAAAGATAAAACACAGTCAGGCTAATTTATTTCTTAATCAAGAAAATATTTAATATTTGATCATTTCTTATAGCTCTTTGTTCCACACCTTAAATACAGTAATCATACTTTTTTGAGAATTTTCTATTTTTTCCAAGGTCATTTTTAAATTCAAAGACTCTAAGAAGAGCTTTCCTGGTGGCTCAGTGGTAAAGAATCCTCTTACCAGTGCAGCAGACATAGGTTTTACCCCTGGTCCTGGAAGATCCCCCATGCCTTGCTGGAACTGGGCCTGTATGCCACAGCTACTGAGCCCACATGCTGCAACTGCTGAAGCCTGTGGGCCTGGAGCCCATACTCTGCAGCAAGAGAAGCCACCACAGTGAGAAGCCCACGCACATCAACTGGGGAGTAGCCCCTGCTTGCCACAACTAGAGAGAAAGCATGTAGCAATGAAGGTCCAGTAGAGCCAAAAATAAAGAAATAAATAAAATTACATATAAAAAAGATTCTAATGAGAAACAGTAGTCTTAGACTCATTTCCAAAGACTATTTTCCCCCTGCATTTCAGATTTTGTGCTAGACACTTTCACATTTTCTTATTTCTCTGTAAGGTAGGTAAATTTGGTCATGTTTTACAGTTGAAGGAACTGACTTAAAGAGTTTTAGGAAATACATCCAAGTTCACACAGATTATAATGGCAGAAATAAGATTCAAATTCAGGTTTTCTGAGTCCAGTGCCAGCAGTCACAATTGAGTATTAAAGTTACTTTCAAGCTTTTGCATATCAGACCAACAGTAGTAATTCTGATATTAGTGAAGTGAAGTCACTCAGTCGTGTCTGACTCTTTGAGACCCCATGGACTGTAGCCTTCCAGGTTCTTCTGTCCATTGGATTTACAGACAAGAATACTGGAGTGGGTTGCCATTTCCTTCTCCAGAAGATCTTCCCGACTCAGGTATTGAACTCGGGTCTCCTACATTGTAGGCAGACGCCTTACCGTCTTGAGCCACCAAGGAACTCTAATTCTGATATTATTTAATTATTAATAACGGCATCATACTGATGACTCAGCTGAGGACTGGGAAATAAATTTCAAAGCTTGCCCGAAGAATGAAAGTTACTCAGTCACCATATTGAATGATTCCATATCTGATCTTTCAAGACTCTAGCATTTTACACAAAATGAATGGCTTAGTGATTATATCTTCATTTTAAAGCAGATAATATTGTGTAAATTATTTACAGCTGTGTAAAAAATTGCTCCAACTTAGTTAAAACTTTTATCATTTCAGGGTGTTAAGTCAGGGCTGCAGTCTCATGTGAAGGATTGGCTGTGGGGATATTTGCTTTCAAATTCACTCTTGCGGTTGTTGATAAAATTCAAGTTGTCATGGGTTGTTTGGCTGAGGGCTTCTATTCCTTACTGGTGAGAGACACCTATTTCATGTCACTGGGGCTTCTGCATAGGAAAGCTTACGTTATGGAAGCTGATATCCATAGAAACAAGTGAGATAGCTCGAGCAGGCAAGCAAAACTGAGTCACAGTGTTTTGGTAACCCAATCATAGAAGTCACATCTGAATGTTGAATTTCCTTTCCATGTATAACAACCACATTGTCTTCATTCCTAATTTTGCTTCTGCCAGACATAATATCCTAAGGCTGCACATACAGAATACTAGGGACAGAGCATATTTAACATGGTATTTAACACTTAGGAGTTAGTTTGAGCAAGTTGATTAACAATCTAACAATTAAACTGAAAATGTAATGATCTCCTCCTCCTCCAGTGGTTGGCCTGGGTTCAATCCCTGTGTGGGGAACTAAGATCCCACATGCATGCAGTGTAGCCAAAATAATAGTAACAATAATAATAATAGTAATCTCCTCCTCCAGCCTTAAAAAAAAAATAGGCTTCCCAGTGGCTCAAAGGTAAAGAATCCACCAGCCATGCAGGAGCTACAGAAGACACAGGTTTGATCCCTGGGTCAGAAAGATCCCCTGGAGGAGCACATGGCAGACCACTCCAGTCTTCTTGCCTGGAGAATCTCACAGACCGAGGAGCCTGGTGAGCTAACAGTCCATGGGGTCACAAAGAGTCAGACAAGCGAATCAGCTTGGCACAGCATGGCACCTCTAGGCAACTGAAAAAAAAAAAAGAAGAAGCTGTTGGGTGGGGCTTCCCTGGTGGCTCAGATGGTAAAGAATCTGCCTGCAATGTAGGAGACCTGGGTTTGATCCCTGGATCAGAGAGATCCCCTGGAGAAGGGAATGGCAATCCACTCCAGTATTCTTGCCTGGAGAATTCCACGGACAGAGGAGCCTGGTGAACTATATAATCCATGGGGTAGCAAAGAGGTGGACATGACTGAGTGACCAACACACACCAGACACAAAAAACAGTAAAAGGAAAGAAATTAGCTATTTTGGCCCTGTTACTTCCTTTAGGCATTGGGTCTACCAGTCAATGGTTAATATTAACGTACTTCATGTATTTAACATTGAAGTCCCCTGGTAAGCAGGATAAGACACTCTTTAGTGTGGTGTATATACACAGTGGAATATTATCAGCCATAAAAATGAATGAAATTTGGTCATTTATAGAGATGTGGGTGTAACGAGAGACTGTCAGAAAGAGTAAGTCAGAGAAAAACAAATATCATATATTAGTGCATAATGTGAAATCAAGAAAAATGGTACAGATGAACCTGTCTTCAAGGCAGAAATAGAGACACAAACATATGGATACTAAGGGGGTAAAAAGGGTGGGATGAACTGGGAGATTGGGATTGACATATATACATTAATATGTATAAAATAGATAACCAATGAGAACTTCCTGTATAGCACAGGGAACTCTACTTAATGCTCTGTGGTGATCTAAATGAGAAGGAAATCCAAAAAAGAGATGATACATGTATACATATAGTTGATCCACTCACTGTACAGCAGTAACTACCACAATATTGTAAAGCAACTATACCCCAATAAAAAAACAAACAGAAAATATTGTAGAGCAAAAAAAAAAAGTTTTTCATAGTTACTATTTTAGAAGGATGTCTGATCCATAATCTCTATGTGCACATAATAAACACATAATTTTCCAGGAAGAATGTTAGAATAAATGACTACATATAGTCTTAAGATAGAGATGTGATTAACAGTACGTATACATTGAGACTTTTGAATTCAGGTTTTAAAATTTTTTTGATTATGTAGAATTTCAAACATACACAAAAGTAAACAAAATAGAATATCCAGAATCCAGCCTTAACAACCATCAAATCAAGCACCATCCAAACGCACTTCCTATGTTGTTTTTGAAGTGTTGTCCCAGGCATCATGTGATTTCATCTAAGGATATTTCAGTATTTAATTCTAAAAGAGAAGCTGTTGTTTTTACATAAAACCACAGTATCATTTTTCTCCTAAAAGATACAGTAATTTCTTAGTACTACTAAATCATTAATGTTTTGTTCTTAATTGTACTTTCTTTTTATAGTGAGATAGATAAAAAGTAGTTCTGAACTGGGGTGATTTTTTAGCTCACGGGACATTTGGCCACATCTGGAGATATTTTTGATTATAACTGGGGGTGCTCCTGGCATCTAGTGGGTAGAAACTAGGTATGCTGCTAAACTCACAGGACAGCATCCCATAACAAATAAGTGTCTATTCCAAGATGCCAACAGTTTCTAGCAATCAGAAGCCACCAGCACATTAAAAAGATCATACACCATGACCAAGTGGGCTCTATCCCAGGGATGCAAGGATTCTTCAATATCCGCAAATCAATCAATGTAATTCACCACATTAACAAATTGAAAAATAAAAGCCATATGATTATCTCAATAGATGCAGAGAAGGCCTTTGACAAAATTCAACATCCATTTATGATAAAAACTCTCCAGAAAGCAGGAATAGAAGGAACATACCTCAACATAATAAAAGCTATTATGACAATCCACAGCAAACATTCTCCTCAATGGTGAAAAATTGAAAGCATTTCCCCTAAAGTCAGGAACAAGACAAGGGTGCCCACTTTCACTGCTACTATTCAACATAGTTCTGGAAGTTTTGGCCACAACAATCAGAGCAGAAAAAGAAATAAAAGGAATCCAAATTGGAAAAGAAGAAGGAAAACTCTCACTGTTTGCAGATGACATGATCCTCTACAAAATGCCAGTAGTGCCACTGTGGAAAAGCCCAGGTGACGGACAGACAGATATGAATAGCAGTTGTACGTGTGTGCTCAGTTACTCAGTTGTGTCTGACTCTTTGTGACGTGGGCTATAGCCTACCAGGTTCCTCTGTCCCTGGAATTTTCCAGGCAGGCTCGCTGGAGTGCATCGCCTATTCCTCTTCCAGGGGATTCTCCTAACCCAGGGATCAAACCCGCATCTCTTGCATTGGCAGGTGGATTCTTTACCATCGAGCCACCTAGGAAGCTCCAAACAGCAATAACAATAGGTAAAAGTTTATAAAGAGGTGAGATATATCCATCCTACAGGGTCAGTTTAATAGCCACACAAAGGGCAAAAATGGAACTAAAATTGACAACAGTTTTAGAATTTTGATTCCAATCAAGATACCCCACCAATCGGTTGGCATTTCATTACTGTTTTAAGGCTAGAGATCCTTGTGTGTGTTCATGCTAAGTTGTTTCAGTCCACTCTTTGCGACCCCATGGACTGTGAGCCCACCAGGATCCTCAGTCCATGGGCTTCTCCAGGCAAGAATACTGGAGTGGATTGTTATGCTCTCCTCCAGGGGATCTTCCCAACCCAGGGATTGCCTTTGGGTCTCTTAGGTCTCCTGCATTGGCAGGCGGGTTCTTTACCATGAGCACCACCTGGGAAGCCCTTAGAGCTCCCTGGTAGTCATTAATGGAACATCTGTGTCACGTGTGGATAAACAGAAGACTACCTTGTTTCTTATGTGAGCAGCAGAGCCAAAGGAAGTCATGAACAGAATGTTTAGTAATGGAAGTAGAATACATGTTCTGCAGCCCATGAAAAACCTCACAAAAATTAACTTGAATTTGCACAATAGTCAGAAATGGCTTTCATGTAAAATGATGCTATGAATGGTAATGCTTGGGTCATATTTTTAAGATGCAAATGGATATTAGTTACTTTAGTGCAGACAGAGCTATGCTCATTACTCTCCACACAGAACCCCTGGCAATAATTTACCTAGGAGCGCAGCAGTTCATGCAGATCAAAGCTGCATTATTTAAGTGTGTCCAGGGGGCAGATATTTAGCTCTGTGCCTTATACTTTCAGAAAAAAAAGAAAAAAAGGTGGTTTGTATCTTGACAAACGAGAAATGTTTAACTAATTAGGTGCTTCATTCAAGCCCTATAATATTTAAACTCCTGAATTCCTCCTATTATCTGGGGTGAGGCCCCTCCCTACTACCAATACAGAACAACTGTGGGAATGTAAATGTCTTCAAATGAACAGCAGCATATTTTCATTTAAATGAAACCCGAATGTGAACTAGATTTTGGAAAGGAAATGGCAGAGAGAGAGGAGAGAGAGAGGGAGAGGGGCTGTAGTTGCTATAGAATGCGCCTGGCTGCTTCAGCTCTCAGACAACTGATGAAGTCCAACTCTGAAATTTCAGGCAATTTGGATACCAAGCTCCTCCTTTTCTGTAGTCTTCTTTTCCATTGGTAAAATTCTTTCGCAGGGTCATGTAGGGATCCCACCCCTTCTCCGTGTTTTCACTCTGTAGCGCTACACAACTTTACACCTGAATGAACGCCAAACCTCAGTGGATATATAAAGGGAACCTTGAGGAGGAATTTCACAGTTACAGTGCAGAAGCAGAGGGAAAGGAATTAACCAGCTCTCCAGCCAAACAAATCCTCTACTCACTATGCTTCCTCCTGCCATTCATTTCTCTCTCATTCCCCTTGCATGCATCCTAATGAAAAGCTGTTTGGCTTTTAAAAATGATGCCACAGAAATCCTTTATTCACATGTGGTTAAACCTGTTCCGCACACCCCAGCAGCAACAGCACAATGAATCAAGCCAGAAATGGAGGCAGGCATTTCAGTAACGCTGGACTGGATCGGAACAGTAAGTGTGTTTTACTTGCATGAATTTGGTGTTCTTATTTGGTAGCATTAACTCACATTCCTGTCGAATTATTTCATTGCTAACTAACCTGAACCATATATGTTTTGCTAAACAATCTGGGAGCAATCTGCTGCATGTGTAGACTGGCATTCTTCTCTACAAAGTTAACATAACTAAAACAGTGATTTGATAATGTAGGCACAGGCTTCGGTTTTCCAACATTCCAAGAGAAAATGTTTCCAGGAATTAAAGTGTTGCTTCTTTGAAATGCAGAATGAAATTTTTTTTTTCATGAAGTTTTGTTCTAGATAGCTTAAATTCAGGTTGTGTTCTGTTTATTTCAAAACATGTGCAGTTCTGGTAGAGTGTATAAAGGTAAATAACCAAAGCACGTATGGGAAATCACAAGGGGGAAAAAAAGAAGCTTTCTGAGGGGACAAAAAAAAAAAAGGCTCACACCAATTTCTAAAAAATGTCTAGTGAAATAAATGAAGTTTGGATAATGATCTTTGAGAAAGAGGGATAAAACTAAACATTGGAGAATCATATTTTTCTGAAATAACTTCTTATTCACCGGATCAAAATGTAGGTTATTGTACACTTCTGTGAAAGACCAGGGAAACTTTTATGAGTTTGGAGATTTAAAATAATGACAGTACAATAATACTTTGTATAAAAACTATTTTTCTTCCTTTCTGTTTGCTTAATTGACATACTTGTTGACCACTAGTTGGAGGGATTCAGATGTCTTTTTCTAACTTTTGCTTCACTCCTTTCACATGCTAGTAATTGGACTTTAAGAGAGACACAGAGAAAGAGTTCACAAGAAATCTTATACAAATGTTTTTGCTTCTCCTCAACTCCATTCAAGCAATGAAAAGAATTTCAACCTTTGAAAAATCTATAACTGTTTATGTCTTTCTAAGAAAATCAAGGTGTTTTTAACTTTCATGAGGATGTTTGCTTTTACATATTCAAGAATTATCTGATTATTATTAGATTACCAAGCAAGGCGGTGGGTATTCATTGTCAATGAACTGTCACTGCAAAAATGCCAAATTTCTATATATACAGAAACAAAAAGCTAGGCAGGTCAAAATCATCTCGGCTGTTTCCAGGTGCATTCCTAAGGCAGCTACAGGAAGGTGAGCTGGAGTCAGAATCAGACAGTATGCTGACTGGCCAGCTAGGTTACACTTTAATTTCAGTCTCACACTCCATATCTATACAGATGTATATGTTTATACATTACATTTTTTTCACAACTATCACATCCCTTTAGACTATATCTTTTACCTTATAAGTTCTGGGGGCACAGTGCTAAAGTAACACTCCTAATTCAATATCTCTTTCATATTAGCTTTCAATATCTCCTTCATATTGCTTTCAATATCCTATGCAAGACCACTTCAATGTCCCTTATAATCTTTATTTTTTAAAATTTCAGCAGTCTGTACTTTGAACTATATATATATTTCTGGTTAACAAGGCTGGATTTTTTTTTCCCAAGCTTGTTACAGGCAATTCTCCTCAAGTTTAGATAACAAAGCAATAGAAAAGAAAACCCAAATATTTCAAGACTAATTTTTGCTTTAATTACATAAGGCATGTAACAAGAAACAGTCTATTAGAGAACATACTTATCAAATTCAAATGACTAAACAAAGTTTGCCATGACCAATATTCAGGAAACAAACACTGTGGTTCCTCTTGCAGTTGTAAATCAGTCATGTTAGGCATTTTTCTGCCATAAAATTCACGGAAATGTAGCCAAGTTGTTATGGCAACCATACGTTCCTGATTTAGGAGCTTTTATATTCTTTACATGTTGAGTTGTAGTGACATTTTGAATTTCAAGCATTTTAGTTGTGTTTTTAAAAGATAGTTTGGGAATTTATGTTTAAAATGTAGTTATTAAGTTTGAGATGCAAAAATGTCAGACATTGTACACATATGTATATAGATTCTCTGCAGCTGAATTTTATAATTGAAACAAAATATTATGGATTTCATTGTACACAATATTCAAATTCTTTTCCAAATTCAATTCCACATTTTTTCAATAGGTTTTTTGAAAAACCCAATTAAAAGCACTTGTAGACATTAATTAATAGACCTATGAGTGAAGAACATGAACATATACTCCCTCTTAGCTCATTAAATAATGAATATTCATACATAAAATTTAGAGTTGCTTAATACATATTGGGGGAGTAAAACTAAGAAAACAGGATTTTCAAATACTCCAGTAAGCAATTAGCTAATGTTACACATGAAAAAACAAATCAGGCTCAGTTTATTTTATCCCATAACTGATAATTTTCAGGCAAGCTTTCTCTATAACCATCCAGGTGGATTTTTGCATTGTGAGAACAAAATAAGAGTTCACTTCCTATTGGCCAATTTGCTATCATTTGGACATTATTTTTTGTCATTGCAGATTACTTTTTTTTTAAGTGTTTGCCTATGCCTCTCATGCACACACACACACACACACACATACATATACATATACATATATATATATATATATTTTTTTTTTTTTTTCCTGCTTCCTGCAGCTCGAGTTCAAGTAGGCTGCCGAGAACTGCGTTCCACCAAATACATCTCCGACGGCCAGTGCACCAGCATCAGCCCTCTGAAAGAGCTGGTGTGTGCAGGCGAGTGCTTGCCCCTGCCTGTGCTGCCTAACTGGATCGGAGGGGGCTACGGAACAAAGTACTGGAGCCGGAGGAGCTCCCAGGAGTGGAGGTGTGTCAATGACAAAACGCGTACCCAGCGAATCCAGCTGCAGTGCCAGGATGGCAGCACGCGCACCTACAAAATAACCGTGGTCACCGCCTGCAAGTGCAAGAGGTACACGCGGCAGCACAATGAGTCCAGTCACAACTTCGAGAGCCTGTCGCCTGCCAAGCCAGCCCAGCATCACCGAGAGCGCAAAAGAGCTGGCAAACCCAGCAAGCACAGCATGAGTTAGAATTGAGCCTCCAAACTGGACTGACTAGGAACCATCTGCTTTACAGATTTGATTGCTTGGACGACTGGAGCCTGCCACTGCTATTTTCTTACTTGAAAATATATGCTTTCTGCTTTGATCAAACTCAGTCAGCTGTCCTGAGTATCAAGAGCTTCTTGGGAGATAGATCTTTCAAGTTTTTCAAGATGTATAAGTATCCATGAATGCGATTTGCCTTTAAATTCCATGCATCCTGTAGTATTAATTCCCCATGGTTCTTGAAAGATTGGTGATACTGTATCCATCATTGAATCTTCACTTTTTAACATGGAAAAGGGCTTCTCAGTAACCCTTCATTTCCCAAACCATCCTCTCCACCCCACACCCAACAAAACTTCTTCGAAATTGAAAAATTTTTTAAAGAGTTGTTGCCATGAATCTTCAGGTTAACAGTTCAGAAGGGTGTTTTTTTTTGGTAATCTTCATGGGAACAGTTTAGCTGCCAAGAGTGATCTCCCTTTGAAAGAGTGAAAGACCTTGTGACATTTCACTTCAAAAATAAGCCCTGTAGCTTTTTACAGTCTCATAGTATGAAATTATACCCTGCATGCTGACCCTTGCTTGGAATGGAATGCCAGAAATGCATGGCAGCAGCTAATAAGTAAAGCTGATTAACTATTTATTTGTCAATGTTATTATTTAATGAGCTTTCACAAGTGATTGTTTTCAAAATGTTAATTTTTTATGTTTCAAAGTTTTTTCATGTACCTAAATATTTTCCTGTATAATTTGTGGTTGATCTAGAAGTATGACAATACATACTGTAGATATGTAAAATAAATATTTTAGTCTCCTTGTTACATATATGTTTCATCATGAACTTTATCATTAGTATAGATCTTTAAAAAATCAATAAGATGCTTTGTAAAGATGACATAGGTAACAGTTTCCTATTTAATCTGTGCAATCAGAAGGTGACTTGACCTTCAATGAGTTTCTTTTAACAAAAATAAACACGGCTAAACGTTATTGTCTTTGCCTCGAACACGTTAAAATGGTACAGAATAAGCACACAAACTATAGAGGAAGCACATCAGAATCATTAGTTTTTTAAAATATAAGGCACGTTCAAGTTTTGATAGAAAAATCTATAGTAAGAAGAAGAGAGAGAGAGGGAGACCCTCTAGTTGGTAAATAAGATGTTTGAAAAAGTTGGATGACAATCCAGCAGTGAGCTGTAAGAAGAATATCATGTTTATATATACCTGCGGATGCCAAATCTGCTGCCCATTATAATCACCTGGAGGAGATAGTATGCAGCCCAGTAACAGGCTGCCATCCAAATTACATCATAGTTTCTGAACTTGGAACTCAGATATTAGCAGTTTTTAGAGTTTTCCGGGTTATTCTAATATGCAGTTAAGTCTGAGAAAGGAGCTGTGAGAAATCACTGCCATACATTGGGAAAATTTGACCACTATTGCATGGTCCTCAAATCAAAAACTAAAACGAAAGAAAACAACAAAGAAAACAAAAACAGGTTTTTCGGTGTTTTCAAGTTTGACATGTTGTTTATTAACCAACGTGATCAGTCTTGAACAAGATTATACAGTTAAATCACTGATTTGTCAATTTAATCACTGACTGATTCCATCACACTAAGTGAATAAAACCAAAGAGACTTGATTATGTATCGGTAAGATCTAGATTTTCTTTTTTTGGATTCTGAGTGTGATGGAGTCCTTTCTGCTTTTCTTGTAGATTGTTCTTTTCTGTAACCACAAGTCTAAAAGTCACATGTGTATTACATAAGGCATAGTGATAGTGATGTCGCTCAGTCATGTCCAACTCTTTGCGACCCCATGGACTGTAACCTATCAGGCTCCTCCGTCCATGGGATTCTCCAGGCAAGAACACTGGAGTGGAATGGGTTGCCATTTCCTTCTCCAGGGGATCTTCCTGACCCAGGGATTGAACCTGGGTCTCTCACCTTGCAGGCAGGCGCTTTAACCTCTGGGCCACCAGGGAAGCCCGCATAAAGCATAGTAAGCTAAATACAGGGCATTAAAGTTTCCCTCCCCTGTGAAAGGGAGGAGGGTCTCAACATACATGAGGACAAGGAAACATCTCTCAATTTTAAATATGCTAACCATTGTATCATTAAATTAAAATGATTCGGCATCCACTATTGATTTATTTTCTGGTCTTACTAACTGGATCTTAAACTACATATAATATCATTATACATGGAACATTCATAATAATTACATCACAGGTAAAATATACCAAAAATGTATTATTTCCTATGCCTAGTTTACTTGCTCATCATAGCTCAATTTGGGATATTTAACATAACAGAGGACTTAAGATGATTTGGGCATTTCTTTCTTCTTAATATCATAGCACCCTCTACAGAAGGTCTTAGAGAGGATCTGCAGTCCATGGGGGTCGCTGAGGGTCGGACACGACTGAGCGACTTCACTTTCATGCACTGGAGAAGGAAATGGCAGCCCACTCCAGTGTTCTTGCCTTGAGAATCCCAGGGACAGGGGAGCCTGGTGGGCTGCTGTCTATGGGGTCACACAGAGTTGGACACGACTGAAGCAACTTAGCAGCAGCAGCAGAGAGGATCTAAAAATTAGAGTGTCCTAAGGCCTGAGGCTTAAAAAGGAATTGACCAGACAATAGCCTCACAGTCAATAAGATTATGTTGTTGCCTTTTACTAATGAAACATTGAAACAATGGTTTTGGTGATAAAATACTAAAATCGCCACTAATTTGATTGGTAATAGTGTTTAGTAAGTGAATATACAAGAAAAAAATGAAATGGAATAAAGGAACCTTATAAATAAGATTAATCTCTGCTAAGTCAAAAATTGGATCCATTTCTTAGGGTCACATTCAACTTACTGATCCACTTCAGGCCATATTACATTGTGAGGCATTCATTGCATGGTATTTAACATCCAATGACAGGAAAAGGTCAGCAATCAATAAGACAAGCCTAAGATACAATCAGGCAGTCAGTGAAATGAAAATTTAAACAGAAAATGCAGCTTTGTAGTTATTATTTTAAAATGCTAAAAAGTACTTCATCTTAATTTCTGATTATATTTCAGTTTTTGTTTTTTTTTACAGTTAATTCACATTTTCTAGTTTGATTGAACTCTGCATAATTGTACTCTTGTTTTAGTAACTATCATTTCATAACGGTGATTGTGATAATTTTGGCAAAGCCTGACTTCTAGTTCACATCATAATATTTATCCATAAAAGACTTATCAAATTCATTTTGGCCAATATGAATAAAGAGCTTTTTTCGAGTAGCTTTACTGATAGAAGATAGCTTGATAGAGAGATAGATAGGTAGATATGTAGTTAGATATTAATATTTATGTAGATATAGTTATTTTTATCAATAACAAGAATGAAAGAAAAATTGATAGCACATATACAAATAAATCTAAGTTAAATATGGACATAGAGGTTTCAGAATTATCTATTTGCAAAAAATTAGTATTTTAACTACAAATCATTTGCATTTATTCACTTAGGCTAGTTACGAATAACCACTAATTGACAACACTGTTAGCCGTGTTTAATTTACTGTATATTTTTTAAAAACAATGAAAATTAGAGTATGTTTTTTATTAAAAAAGACTGAATCTTAATCCTTCCTGCCTTGTATAAACTTAGTAAGGTTTTGCCAGATGATTTTGCTGTCATTCAACCCATGCTAATAGAATGACTTTTTAAAACTGTATAACCTGATCTATCTATTTTGTATCATATTTACTTTAATAGACTTTCAGTAGGTTATACTCAGTAGTCATGAATGGAAAGAATAGTATTTAGCTTAAGCAAAGCCAGGAAACTTCCAAATTGCTGAGTAAATTAAAGCCTTTAAAAGTTTAAATTTAATGTGTTGAAAAAGATTTTTTCAATCACCATGAAATGTAGGTATCAAAATATAATTCATTACATTTGGAATTACAATGTGGTTTGGATTAGACTTAACTCTTGAAAATATTTTTTAGCACTAATGTGGCAATTCACTGCATACCATAAATTCAGCATTTATATATACTTTCTATAGTCACACAGTTCAAATGAAAACAAAATGCAAGGCAAAGCTTTGATAAAATCCTTGTAGACACTCAGGAAAATGACTGAAGGCTTCAGTGCTACAGCTTATTGTTAGACTGTCTCCTTTCCTCAAGGACAGATAGTGACGATTTGCACCTTGGTTTAATTTGAACCGAGCTATTAAAATATAGCTCGATGGTAAATTAAAACTAGTTTAGATTTGTGAACTGAGTATACATATGGCCACTAGAAATCCTTGTTACATCCACAAAGAGAGACCTACTAGAATAGATATGCCAATATTTTGGTCTGTCCATCATTTCTAATTCCATAGTTAACATCTATGGTGTTTGGTGCCTTTGCCTGCATATTCTGCAAATCCTCTCAAAGAACTACAGGATAACAACTACTCCAAAAACCCTAGTGGGAAGGTGTTTCAACTTCCAGTTTCAAAAATTGATTAAAATGAATTAATGCCAAGCTGAGTAACTATTTCCAGTGCAAATCAGATTGAGTGATGATAGTTTATCATTTGCATTGCAGACCTGCTAAAGGATTTATTTTCTGTTACAAGTGAAGACTGAAACAGCTTGGGAGATTTAAGACGGAACTTAAATATTTTCTTTTGAATTTTAGTAACTGCAAACCAAGGGTTACCACGAATCTGAGACAATGTCTAAAGTGAATGACACTGTCAGTGATATAGACATATTCAGCTGAAGTTCATTGTTAATAAAATGAATCAAATGCCTGATAGGCTTAAAGATAAGTTACTATTAAAATATAACATCATCTTTTTCTTTCCCAGGTAGCTCTGTGGTAGAGAATCTATCTGCCAGTGCAGGAGACACAAGAGATGTGGGTTTGATCCCTGGGCCAGGAAGATCCCTTATAGTCAAAAATGGCAACTCACTCCAGTATTCTTGCTTAGAACATTCAATGGACAGGGGCACCTGGTGGGGTACAGTCCACAGGGTTGCAAAGAGTTGGACATGGCTGAGCACACAAAAACACATCTTTTTCAGTAAGAATAAATTCGTCCTAAAAAATTATTGTCATTAAATTTACACAAATTTTTTAATCTTTAATATAATATTGGTGAATTTTTGCAAAATGATCATTTAAATCCTTTTATTTATTGAAGTATTAGTTTAAATTTGCCTTTCAAAGACAGCCTAAAACATTGAACTCAATAACCAGGATTTTTAAAAAATCCTTTCCAATCTTTAATTAGCTTTACACTCCATATAGAATAGTTGACAATTTTTACTAACTAGAGTTTTCTGTATACTTTTTTGCCTTGTTTTCTCTCTTACTTTTTCATATGTGATCTATACATTATAAAATATTTTCTTTATGTTGTGTGTTTGTATTATTTCCTCAGGCATAGAGAGTTAAACAACAACTTTCTTATCACAAATTGTCTTATTGCAAACCAAAGACAAAATTTGCCAAATGCATTTAATAATCCAGTGAAGAGTTGCCACTTTGTCTTTTTATTGACACTAAGACTTGAGTTTTATTCATGCTATATACTAGTGAAGAAATATTTTGCATTTAGTCAATGACATAGCTTGACATTTTGAACAAATAATAAAAATATTTCAGTTCAACTTATCTGCTTTTGTCTTATGTAGCAATTTCATACAAATGACTGCCAGACATGTGAATTTGGGAAGAGAAGACCTGGGATATGGTTTAGAATGTGCTGCTACTAACTGTTTGGGTGAAATCACACTTGTGTCTTAGGCTTTCTAAGGTTCATTTACTTTATCCATAAAATAAGGGCATATAACTCAATAATGTCTGAAGTATCTTCCAGCCTAAAACATTCACTCTCTCTTATCCCAGACAACATGGCCGTATCTTCAGTCACACACATCTGCCACTAAAGAAGGCCGATTTGACTGGCACTATTCTTCAGTTCCCTGGTGACTCAGTCAGTAAAGAATCTGCCAGCAATTCAGGAGATCTGGGTTTAATCCCTAGGTCGGGAAGATCCCCTGGAGAAGGAAATGGCAACCGACTCCGGTATTCTTGCCTGGGAAATCCCCCAGACAGAGCAGCCTGGTGGCTTCCCCTCATGGGGTCGCAAGAGTAGGACAGGGACACGGATAGCGACTGAACCACCGCCACCCAATCTTCAGTTCTGATGCTGCTTCCAGGTCATTCCACTGCGAACTTTCAGATTAAGATTTTGGTCACTGACATTTTCCATCTTCATCAATACCTCATCAAGGCATGCTGTCAAAGATGAAGCTGGAGATCCAACTCCAGGATTGCTGAGACTATAGTCTGTTACCAGGCACTTCCCATGTACCATTTCCAGTTTCCTAATAATTTCTCTATGTTTGGTGAAGCCATTTATTGCTGGTGATGGCAAAAGTAAAGGAAAGAGCTGTAGATGATGCTGGCAAACAAAATCTGTAGAGATTTGTACATCTAGGACACTGAACATTGCTTATACTCAACATTTACATGGACATTTTAAAGTAACTGTATGCTTTTGAAACAATGCCATGGGAGTCAATTTGCTCTTGATGAGAGCCTGTAATGACAGGACGATCTACCTGACAATACATGGTAAAGTCTTAGCAAAACCATCTCTAAAAATACAGAGAATCTTATGGATCACACCAGATGATTGCTGTATTAGGCCAATCATGCTGACATTTTATCACTTAAATTGGTTTTCAGCCATTAATATACATTTGAGAGTAATAATTTTTTTAAAAAATGAATTATATTTGTGTAAATGTATATTTTATTCTTATTTCTCAATTCATGAATGAGGGAAAAAATCCAAGGGAATGCTTTCAGCAGATATCTGAGTTGGAGCAACCTCTTCCTTTCCCTTCCCCCTTTTTTTTATCATTGTATTCTTTTGGAGTCAAGGCTTTTATGATTCAGTGATATTATTAACCTAAAACAGGTGTGGTTCCTGGACATTCTGGACTATATGAATTTTCCATTGTGTTTTATTATCTCTTTTATGGCCTGTAGTAATGATAAGCATGTTCAAGGGGAAGATGACCACAATACCAGAGCTGCTCTATGTTGAGCTGAAATAAAGAGCTGGAAATGCTGGTGACAGGAGAAGAGGCTTGTGAGGCCACACAGTCAGCACTGTAGCATACCTCTGGAATGACTTCTGAAAACCACAGTCTCTCAGGAGACTGTGGCAGGCTCTCTGCTGCCCAAAATAGGAACCTTCCAACACTGTGTAATTTCCAGGCTTTCAGAAGGCCTGCTGCTCTCTTCCCTGATAAAAGCAACAAACATGTAAACAAACACATCCTCTCTCCAGCTCCTCCGTAACTACCGACACCTCATTAACCTTCCGTTGGCGGTTTTTGATTCCTCTCAGATACATATATCTCCAGAAGAGAAAACACACCGAGATAAGGTTTGGAACCTCACTAGGACCAGTAGGTTGACAATGAAGCAAAGGAAAGGGAAATGGGACTACAGAAAAAAGCCATGCCTAAAAACGTTAGTTTCATATCTGCTCCCACATAGAATAAAACACACTCAACCAGAAATAGAAATATGTTATATGAATTTTCCTAATTCATCAATTACTACCAGTAGATTTAAAAAGCTTGCCTTTGATAAGCTTTTAAAAAGCTGCCCTTTTGTTGTGTTTGTTTAAAGCGGGCCATACGATGGGCTTCCTCAGTGACTCGGTGGTAAAGAATCTGCCTGCAATGCAGGAGACACGGGTTCCATCCCTGGGTCGGGAAGATGCCCTGAAGCAGGAAATGGAAACCCACTCCAGTGTTCTTGCCTGGGGAATTCCATGGACAGAGGAGCATGGCAGGCTAGAGCCCGTGGCGTCACACACAGAGTTTGATACACACACACACACACACACACACACACACATGAGGCACTCTGGGCCATATTGAGTACTAAAATGATCTCTCAGTTTAGAGTTGTTTTTGCTTAGTTGTTAGGTGTCTGACTCTTTTGCGACGCCATGGACTGTAGGCTGCCAGGCTCCTCTGTGCATGGAATTCTCCAGGCAAGAATATTGGAGTGGGAAGCCATTCTGTTTTCCAGGGGATCTTCCCCATCCAGGGGTAGAACCTGAGTCTCCTGCATTGGCAGGTGGATTTTTACCATTGAGCCACGAGGGAAGCCCCAGTTTAGAGTCAGGAGAATTTAATTCCAATCCCCAGTGTACTACTTCTGAATGGCCTTGGGAAATGCAACTAAATTGTAGAGTTCTGAGACCTGAGTTGACATCCCTGTGCTTACTAGTTAGCATCCACAAGGAAACAGACAACTTACTGAGGATGAGTTAAGGAGGATTTATTTACAAGGGGACTCATAAGAGTCTGGGTGGGGAATAGGGGAAGTACAGGGCCTAGTGCAGGAGCCCAAGGCCAGCAACAGCAGCACCCCCAGGCCCTAAGAAGAGGGAGGGATGGGGCTGGGGGGACTGGAAGGTGGCGGCACACCTGGAGAGGAGCTGGGGGCTGCGGGCAAGCCGAGCAGGCCATCAGAAGGACCTGCAAAGTCAGGGGTTCAGGGCAACAATACCCCATCACTCTCCTTTCTCCCTTATCATTCTGATGGATCTTCTGCCAGGGCTTCCATGGGCTGACCCCATCAGAGGCCATGGGCTTGGGAGCTGGTGAATATAATCTGTACAGGTGAGCCTTGGGGCAGAGGACAGGGTGGAAGAGTAGAGGACAGATATGGGAAGTCAAAGCAATGATACAAACGAACTTACCAAACAGGAAGAGACTCACAGCCTGAGAGAACGAACTTACGATTGCTGGGGGAAGGGTGAGGGGAAGGGATAGTTTGGGATGGACATGTACACACTGCTGTATTAAAATGGATAACCAAGGACTTACTGCATAGCACATGGAAATTCTCGCTCTTAGGTCTCGCTCTTAGGTGGCAGCCTAGATGGGAGAGGAGTTTGGGGGAGAATGGATACGTGTATATATTTGGCTGAATTCCCTCACAGTTCATCTGATACTATTGCAACATTGTTAATTGCCTATACTCCCAGTAGAAAATAAAAAGTTTAAATTAAATAAGATAAAAGAAAGTCAAACATACCTGCCTGGGCATCCTTTTCTTTACAACATCTGGAACAGTGTACTGCATTTAGGGGGTGCTGAATACTATACAATCTTTCTCTTTTTATACCATGTCTAAAATGTAGAGATTAAGTTGTAAGGATTAAGATCCAAAGTCTCTTCTAGCATTGATCTTCCCATTTTCAGGTAGAGATGAGAATCTAAAAGAGACTTTTGGGAGAAATTCTGAGAGCAGGCGGGTTCTTTACCACTAGTACCACCTAGAAAACCCCATGGATACAGTGGGGAATAGGAATTGGGTGTTTATTTTTGCTATTATTGCTGCTACCTGTTTTAATAACAACCATGTCATTAGACATGCAGTCATAGGTGAATGATTAACTACAAATCGGTTTCTATTTGGGTTTTTTTTATGACAGCATTTCAAACTTTAAAATACTATATTAGTTGGGAAAAGACACTATGTATTCCATAAATCCATTTCATATTAACTGAGAACTGCTCACCAAATATGATCAGTTCAGTTCAGTTGCTCAGTTCTGTCCAACTCTTTGCGACCCCATGAACTGCAGCACTCCAGGCCTCCCTGTTCATCACGAGTTCCTGGAGCTTACTCAAACTCAGGTCCACCGAGTCGGTGATGCCATCCAGCCATCTCGTCTGCTGTCGTCACCTTCTCCTCCAGCCTTCAACCTTTCCCAGCATCAGGATCTTTTCCAGTGAGTCAGTTCTTACTATCAGATGGCCAAAGTATTGGAGTTTCAGCTTCAGCATCAGTCCTTCCAATGAATTTTCAGGACTGATTTCCTTTAGGATTAACTGGTTGGATCTCCTTGTAGTCCAAGAGACTTTCAAGAGTCTTCTCAAATACCATAATTCAAAAGCATCAATTCTTTGGCACTCAGCTTTCTTTATAGTTTAACTCTCACATCCATACATGACTACTGGAAAAACCATAGCTTTAACTAGATGGACTTTTGTTGGCAAAATAATATCTCTGCTTTTTAATGTTGTCTAGGTTGCTCATAGCTTTTCTTCCAAGGAGTGAGCATCTTTTAACTTCATGGCTGCAATCACCATCTGCAGGGGTTTTGGAGCCCAAGGAATAGCCTCTAACTGTTTCCATTGTTTCCCCATCTATTTGGCATGAAGTAATGAGACCAGATGCCATGATCTTAGTTTTCTGAATGAGTTTTAAGCCAGCTTTTTCACTGTCCTTTTTCACTTTCATCAAGAGGCTCTTTAGTTCTTCTTCGCTTTCTGCCATAAGGGTGGTATCATCTGCATATCTGAAGTTACTGATATTTCTCCCAGCAATCTTGATTTCCAGCTTGTGCTTCATCCAGCCCAGCATTTCGCATGACATACTCTGCATATAAGTTAAATAAGCAGGGTGACAATATACAGCCTTGATGTACTCCTTTTCCTATTTGGAACCAGTCTGTGGCTCCATGTCTAGCTCTAACTGTTGCTTCTTGACCTGCATACGGATTTCTCAAGAGGCAGGTCAGATGGTCTGGTATTCCTACCTCTTTCAGAATTTTACATGGTTTGTTGTGATCCACACAGACAAAGGCTTTGGCATAGTCAATAAAGCAGAAGTAGATGTTTTTCCGAAACTCTCTTGCTGTTTTGATGATCCAATGGTTGTTGGCAATTTGATTTCTGGTTCCTCTCCCCTTTCTAAATCCAGCTTGAACATCTGGAAGTTCACGGTTCACAAACTGTTGAAGCCTGGCTTGGAGAATTTTGAGCATTAGTGTACTAGTGGGTGAGATGAGTGCAATTGTGCAGTAGTTTGAACATTCTTTGCCATTGCTTTTCTTTGGGATTGGAATGAAAACTGACCTTTTCTAGTCCTGTGGCTACAGCTGAATTTTCCAAATCTACTGGCATATTGAGTGCAGCACTTTCACAGCATCATCTTTTAGGATTTGAAATAGCTCACCTGGAATTTCATCACCTCCACTAGCTTTGTTCATAGTGATGCTTCCTAAGGCAAATTTGACTTCACATTCCAGGATGTCTGGCTCTAGATGACTGATCACACCATCATGGTTATCTGGGTCATGAAGATGTTTTGTTATAGTTCTTCTGTGTATTCTTACCACTTCTTCTTAATATCTGTGCTTTTATTATGTCCATATCATTTCTGTCTTTATTGTGCCTATTTTGCATGAAATGTTCCCTTGGTATCTCTAATTTTCTTGAAGAGATATCTAGTCTTTCCCATTCTATCATTTTCCTCTATTTCTTTGCATTGATCACCGAAGAAGGCTTTCTTAACCCTCCTTGCTTTGGAATTCTGCATTTAAATGGGTGTATCTTTCCTTTTCTCCTTTGTCTTTAGCTTCTCTTCTTTTCTCAGCTCAGACAACCATTTTACCTTTCTGCATTTCTTTTTCTTGGGGATGGTCATGATGACTGCCTCCTGTACAATGTCACAAATCTCTGTCCATAGTTCTTCAGGCACTCTGTCTATCAGACCTAATCCCTTGAATCTATTTGTCACTTCCACTGTATAATCATAAGGGATTTGATTTAGGTCATACCTTAATGGTCTAGTGGTTTTCCCTACTTTCTTCAATTTAAGTCTGAATTTGGCAATAAGGAGTTCATGATCTGAGCCATGGTCAGCTCCCAGTCTTGTTTTGGCTGACTCTATAGAGCTCCATCTTTGACTGCAAATAATTTAATCAATCTAATTTTATTATTGACCATCTGGTGATGTCCATGTGTAGAGTCTTCCCTCATGTTGGAAGAGGGTGTTTGCTATGACCAGTGTGTTCTCTTGGAAAAACCCTATTAGCTTTTGCCCTGCTTCATTCTGTACTCAAAGGCCAAATTTGCCGGTTACTCCAGGTATCTCTTGACTTCCTACTTTTGCATTTCAGTCCCTTATAATGAAAAGGACATCCTTTTTGGGTGTCAGTTCTAGAAGGTCTTGTAGGTTTTCATAGAACTGTTCAGCTTCTTCAGCATTACTGGTCAGGGCATAGACTTAATATGATAATTCTCACCAAAAGGTGTTGTCTAGAATATAAATGTATATCCTATGTTAAGCAAATTCTTCAACCCTAGAAAAGAAAGTGTTTGAATGTGACAGTGTTTACATTTGGCTGCGCTTGTAATCTGTGATTAAAATAAACTTCAGAGTTGAAAGCTTAAGACTGAAGCTCTGTGGATTGAAAGGAAGGTATCTACCTACTCCCACATGATTTCAAAACATGTAACTCTTGCCCATTCACATTGCACTCTCCAGCAGTCATCAGTATAATCCATGCACCACCTAAACTTGCAGAAGGACATCATCATGGTTCCATATGCAGCTGGTCTCCTCCCCTGGGACAGTGATAACCATATCACAGTTTCACATAGTGGGACCGATCCAGGGAATGATGACAGCAGGATGCCAAGCCATTTTAAATACACATCAAAGCCAATTTAGAAACTTGGCTTCAGTGTGGTATGACGGGAAATGATGCACTTGGCTTTCAGAATTTCAAAGCCTCACATTAAGGGGAAAGCACTACACAGATAAAAGACGATGAGAAAGAATGAACAGCTGTGCCAGGCTTTGCTTAGCGGTTATACTGCCGAGAACAGCCTTTAGATGTACAAAGGATAAGAAGCACTGCCAACTTTGCAATTTCTTCTTCACCTATGTCTGAATGCATAGAAATAACATCTGTAACTGGAATAGTTCCCTTTCCCCCTTACTCTACTCCCTTATACTTGAACGCCCATGTTGGACTTAATCCACAAATGGTAATATTACTTGATCTAAGCAAAGGTTTCAGAATGTTGGGATCCTAGAAATGAGAATACAAAGAAAAGATTATCTGAGGAATCCATTCAAAATTCACTGTATTTTCTTTCATATGCTGGTGGATAGTATTACAGAGTAATCAAGAGTACAGATATTGGAGCCAAAATACATGGATTTGAATCCTGATCTTGCCCTTACTTGTGGACTACTTTGAGCATTACATGCCTCAACTTCCTCATCTGTAAAATGGGATAATTACTTATAATTTCAAGAATTCCTCAATGTGTGGGCTCATAGTGTTAGTTGCTACTGCTATTACTGTTGTTATTATCATGTTTCTTAAGTTGAGCCCAGCTAGTTAAGTGGAGGAGAATTCAGGCTTGGCTAAGGACTTTATCTTCCCCAAGCCCTTGGTCAAGAAAGTAGACCATGAGTTGGTCAGAGGGAAGCAGAGAAAGAAGCAAGAGTTAGCAAGGTGGGGGATGCAAGGCGGAGGGCAGACACATATTAGAAAGATGTTCTGGACTGATATTCAGTTCAGTTCAGTTCAGTCGCTCAGTCGTATCTGACTGTTTGTGACCCCATGAATTGCAGCATGCCAGGCCTCCCTGTCCATTACCAACTTCCGGAGTTCACCCAAACTCATGTCCATCAAGTCGGTGATGCCATCCAGCCATCTCATCCTCTGTCATCCCCTTCTCCTCCTGCCCCTAATCCTTCCCAGCATCAGAGTCTTTTCCAATGAGTCAACTCTTCGTGTGAGGTGGCCAAAGTACTTGAGTTTCAGCTTCAGCATCAGTCCTTCCAATGAACACCCAGGACTGATCTCCTTCAGAATGGACTGGTTGGATCTCCTTGCAGTCCAAGGGACTCTCAAGAGTCTTCTCCAACACCACAATTCAAAAGCATCAATTTTTCAGCTCTCAGCTTTCTTCACAGTCCAACTCTCACATCCATACATGACCACAGGAAAAACCATAGCCTTGACTAGATGGACCTTAGTTGGAAAGTAATGTCTCTGTTTTTGAATATGCTATCTAGGTTGGTCATAACTTTCCTTCCAAGGAGTAAGCATCTGTTAATTTCATGGCTGCAATCATCACCTGCAGTGATTTTGGAGCCCCCAAAAATAAGTCTGACACTGTTTCCACTGTTTCCCCATCTATTTCCCATGAAGGGATGGGACCAGATGCCATGATCTTCATTTTCTGAATGTTGAGCTTTAAGCCAACTTTTTCACTCTCCACTTTCACTTTCATCAATAGGCTTTTTAGTTCCTCTTCACTTTCTGCCATAAGGGTGGTGTTATCTGCATATCCAAGGTTATTAATATTTCTTCTGGCAATCTTGATTCCAGCTTGTGCTTCTTCTAGCCCAGCGTTTCTCATGATGTACTCTGCATATAAGTTAAATAAGCAGGGTGACAATATACAGCCTTGGCATATTTTTTTCCTATTTGGAACCAGTCTGTTCCATGTCCAGTTCTAACTGTTGCTTCCTGACTGATCTTAGTTAATTTTAAATAAAAATAAATAGCTTTGGCATCTTGGTAGTTTTCAAAGAGTTTCTCTCTCTCTTTTACTCATGTTAATGAGTAAAGTGTTAATGCCTTTACTCATTTCCTTTTGAATCACCGTTGGTTTGCGTTCTTGGCTATGCTGTCATTTCTCATCCATTTCACATATTTGTGTGACACAAAAACTGATGTAGGAAACATTTTCACATTTATCCTCCTTTTGCCTCTATGCTCAATCTTGACTGCTGCTGAATTTGCTCGTGAGAGTTCTCAGTTGCTAAGTCTTGTCCGACTCTTTGCAACCCCATGGACTGTAGTCTGCCAGGCTTCTCTGTCCGTGTGATTTTCCAGGGAAGAATACTGGAATGACTTGCCATTTCCTCCTCCCAGGATAGAACCCATGTCTCCTGCATCAGCAGGTGAATTCTTTACCACAGAACCACCT